>CM044013.1:42640817-42723317 GCA_024085815.1 Flaveria linearis
AACTAATCTATTCACATATATATGATCCTTTGTCTTTGGGTTTGTTGAAACAATATCATGAACTTTAATTTTCAGATTATAGAATATGAAATTAAGTTCATATTCCGCTGCGTTTTCTTGTTTAAAATGGTTAAACAACATTGTTTAAGTCCAACAAACCCAACAATGGTATCAGAGCCGGATATGTGGATGACTAGTTTCATATGTTCTTGTATATTTGGATATATAAGGTTTAACAACCTTATTAGGGCTGTTTTGTGATGATTTGATGATACCCCAACCTTTCAAGGTTGTAATCATGCATGCTTATGATTGGATCTTGAAAGGAAGATATCAAATTGGTTGATTGTGTTTTTGTTTGGACAATAGACCCTAAATTCTTAGTTTGTGTTGGCTGAAAATTTAGGGTCAAATGGGGTTCATTTTGGTTCTTGAAATAATGTATGTGGATACATATATTAGTGCATAACATAGCCTTGACCATGTGTGTTTTGAATTTGGTTGATTGTAATTTTGTCATGTTGGTTGTATTCACTCTTTATGGGTTGTAATAATCCTTTTGGTGTTTCAATTTGGGTTGTAATTTATTTATTCATTTGGCATGTAATAAATAGATTAGGAGTATTTTTTCTTTTACTAGAAAATATGTATTAGGATATATATTTTGTAAAAGAAGATGCTCGGGAAGGAAGCACAAAAGGAAGACACAAAGGATGGACTTGAAGCATTTGGATGCAAGTTCAAGTGGGAGTCTTTGAAGACATCATCATTTGTGTTGTGTTGAACCCTTAGGAAAGACCTTATGACAACACTTGTGATGGCAAACAAGTGTAGTCAACTTAGTGGCTATAGTTATGCACATATGCTTGTATGATTGTACTTGTTTGGTTGTTTGTTGTATGATTGTTATTTAACATTTGGATGTGCATAACAAACTAATTAACAAACTTAACAAGCTGAATTTTATGGTTCCTAATCATTAAGTGATTAATAAAAGGTTATTAAAAGGATTAATGATTTAATAAAAGAGGTTTTATTAAAAGTGAACCATAGGATACCTTGCATTTGAAAGCATGCAAATACAAGGTAAATAGAGTTTTCAAACTAGAATCAATGAAAACTAAAAATCCCTTTTTCAAACAAGTTTAACACCGTCCTTTTGCACAACACTTAAGTCATTTGGAAACTCTTAATAGGGATAAAGGTCACCTAACCATTTTGAGGGAACTTATGACTTAAGGTGAGAATACCACATTGGTGGGATAAAGGTCACCTAACCACTTGTGTTGGTAAACTCACATGTGTGTGCAAGTAGGGTAACTTGATTTGCAAACCATGTTGAATGGATCACCTAAAATATGGTTTCCAAATGGTGTTGATGGGATTAACATGCCGACTTTGCATATGACGTTTAAAGTCGATCCCATACCGCTAGAAGTTGCAAAGGGTTGCAATTGTCAAATATTGACTACCTTGTTAATTTGAATAATGGGATAAAGGTCACCTAACCATTATTTGAATGTAACGTTGGATTCTAGATTTTAATTATTAATTGTCTATGAGACATAAAGGGTATTAATAATTAAAATGAAATTTTTTTGAAATACTAAAAAGAACTTTGTAAAATTTGTAGAATGACCGCAAACAATAATGCTACCACCCCGACCGTCCATACCCTATCACCGAGAACTATTTTAGAGAGGGATCGTCTGTACCATAATAACCTTATGGACTAGTCTCGAAACTTAAGAATTGTTCTCAAGCAAGAGCAAAGGCATATGTCCTTGACGATCCTATTCCTAACCAACCCGACCCCGACGATGTTGAGGCCATTCCCGATCCTAAGGCAAATGTTGCCAAAGGAGAAGGGCACATCAAAGGCAATGGGTAAGGGTAGATCAAAGCGGAACCTCCAAAACCTAAGCTTATGAAGCTTAAGGTAATCGAAAACGATCCATGCTTTATGTATGGTGAGATAGGTCATTTGAAAGGGATTCATCCAACCTATCTTAATGAGTTGAGAAATAAAAGGGATGCTGGGCAAACCTTAAGTATAACTTTCATAATCCATATTAACTTAGGTGTTATTTCCTAAAAGCACATGGGAAATTGGATACCTCATATGGAACTCACTATTGCAATTTGTTGCAAGGGTTTAAAAGAAATAAGCACCTTAAGAAAGGAGACTATGTTTTGAAACTTTCAAAAGGTTTGGAAGTTGTTCTTCAAAACATGTTATATGCTCCTAGTTTGACTAGGAACATGATTTAAGTTTCACCTTTTAAAACGATATGGTTATGATTTAAAGTTAGTAAATGATGGTATTTATATTTATATGGATGATGTGTATTATTTTAAGGCCATGCCTTCTAATGATGTTGATGAATTGGTTCATGATGATTCATCCTATAATAACATATTATACCAATCATGCACCAAGAGACTTAAAATGGTTTAAGTGACTCTTATGCTTGTCATTGTCATCTTGGTTACATAAACAAGAATCGGATTTAAACACTTTAAAAGAATGGTCTTTTGAAAACAAAAAAAATGTTCATTTGATAAGTGTGAATCTTGTTTACGAGGTAAGATGACAAACACGCCCTTTAGTGGTACTAATGAGAGGGCAAAAGACTTATTAGGAGTCATACATTTGGATGTATGTGGTCCTTTTAAGACAATGACAAGGTATGGTGAAACTTACTTCATTACCTTAACCGACGATTATAGTCTCTATGGTTATGTGTACTTGATGGCACACCTGTATCATTTGGGGTTTCGCACTACTCTCCGCGGCTCATATTTGAATATGGCCCAAACCAAGAAAGTGGATTCGACGCCTTTTGAAATATGGAATGGAATAGTTCCATCACTATCATATTTAAAATTATGGGTCATGGAGCTTATGTTAAGCTTAACACCCAAACCAACTGAAAGTCGATTCACTAAGTGTATATTTGTTGGATATTCAAAAGGACTGTAAAGGATACTACTTCTTTGATCCAACAGAGCAAATGTTTTTCATTGCTCAAAAGGCAGAGTTCTTAGAAGCCAAGTTCCTTATGGAAGGAATGACGCATAGAACAATAGAATTTGATGAGGATCAAGATCCACAAGCCGATACACGTTTGGTTGACACTAGCAATCAATAAGAGGTTGTTGATCATGATCAAGAGGTTGATCAATACACACAAAACGTTCGCTGATCTGGTAAAGATAGCATTTCACATGAAAGATGTGGATTTTTCATAGATGGATGCTACGTTGTTAACTCCGAAGAGCCAACTACATACCATGACGCAATGTCCAATTCGGATTGTGACATGTGGCAAGGAGCCATGAACGTAAAGATGCAATTCATGTATGACAACCAAGTTTGGGAATTGGTTGACTCTTCACTTAACTCCAAACCGGTTGGATGCAAGTGGGTTTTCAAGAAGAAAAACTGACATGCATGGAAACTTGGATACTTACAAGGCAAGACTTGTAGCGAAAGGTTTCACTCTAAGTCAAAGTGTTGATTATGATGAAACCTTCTCGCCAATGGCAATGCTAAAGTCATCCTGATAAAGTATGCAAGTTAAAAATATCAATCTATGGATTGAGACCAGCATCGAGAAATTGGAATCAACGTTTTGATGAAAGATCAAGAAATTGGGTTTCATCAAGAACGCTAACAAGGATTGTGTGTATCAAGGGGCTAGTGGGAGTGTAATTACGTTATTAGTATTGTATGTTGATGACATACTACACTTGGAAATTGTCTTTCCAAAAGGGATCTCCGTGAAATCGTCTCTATTTTAGAAATAAAGATCTATAGGGATAGATCGAGGCGGTTGATAGGGTTAAACCAAAGTGCATACAATGATAAAATCTTGAAAAGGTTCAAGATGGTAAACTCTAAGAAAGGTATAGTACCTATTCAAAGAGGGACAATATTGAGTGCATCTCAATGTCCAAGCTCAAAGGATGAGCAACATCGTATGAAGGACATCCCATATGCGTCTGCTATAGGATCCATCATGTATGCGATGATATGCACTAGACTGGACGAGTCATGCGCGTTAAGCATGACAAATAGATATCAGCAGAATCCAAGTAACAGCCATTGGATGGTTGTTGAATGTATATTGGAATACCTTAGGAGGACTAAGGATATGTTTCTAATATATGGATCTGATGAAGAGGAACTGGTTGTGAAGGGTTACACGAATGCTAGTTTCCAAACTGATCGAGATGATCCTCGATCACAATCAGGGTACGTCTCCATTATGAATAGGGTAGCATTGTCCACTACAGAATACGAATACATAGCCGCCTCATTAGCAGCTTGGGAAGCTGCATGGATAAAAGGTTTATCACCAGTCTAAGGATGGTCTCTACCATTCAAGACTCCTTAGAAATCTTTGTGATGACGAGGGTGCGATTGTTCAAATCAAGGAACCTCGTGCACATCAAAAGATTAGGCACAATGAGCGGAGATTCAACTACATAAGGAATAGAGTTGAAAAGGAAAGATATGTATTCACAAAGTTCACTTTGATCAAGACATTGCGGATCCACTCACGAAGTTCCTTGAAAGGGCAAAGCATGAAAGTCATACTTGTGCCTCAGGACTTCGATATTCTAGTGATTGGAATTGAACTGTTTAGTATTAATATTATTAATATGGAACAATAGTAATACTTAACTTATCTATGTGTTTACGATATTTTAAGTAATGTTCCTTTTAGCATGTTTACATCCATGAATAATTTTATTATTCTAAATGTCCGTAGTCGTTCATATTTGTGGGAACAAATATGAATGTAAGACTATTGTGAACTTGGATTGGTGGATATTCATAAGGCATGAATATAGGGCAATTGGTTGCTACCAAGGTTCATAGATATTCGTGGGATACGAATATTGGACTGACCCGCATCTCAAATCTTACTACATGGAATCTTATTGATTGATCATAAGTAAATTTGAGTAAAGGCGAATATCATTTGGTATCCTCCGACCTGAGATACATATTGGGTTTTGATATTCACCAAGTGTTATACCTTGAGCTAGTTCTTCACTGATATGAGATAATTGTCAGTACATAAGACTATGTTCAGATATGACATAAGGTGATTGTGAGAAACGTATGTAGTCAATATGGGATTTGTTCCTCTTATTCGTTGAGAGTATGATGTCTAAGGCCTGATTAAGTTAAATCAACAAGGAATGATCATTCTATGTCCTTGGATTTAACATGACATCTGTAACAAAAGGATAAATGATTGATTCACCTAAATCATTTCAAGTTGGATGCTTGAAGGGGATGATGTTATTGAATGGCTTTTAAGTCACGCGTATTAAGGGTAGTAAACCGTTGTTAGGCGGTATTTACTGCTTGCATCAATCTTCTATGTATCTTGTGCAAGTGGGAGATTGTTGGATTCTGTATGCCCAAGACACATAGAACATTGATGTGGTTAGTACGTTGTGATCCAAGTCGGGTCATACCCAATAACAAGCTTAGCAAACACCAATTAATATTTAATTGATGATATGATCATGCAATTAAATAATTGCACCAATTTAGAAAATGGGTTTTCTAAATAAATTGTATGTAAGAAAGAACAAATTATAAGGATATTTTGTTCATGGATATTATTTGTTATGTTGTTTAAATTAATTAAGCAACATCAAATAATAATGTATGTGTGTATATTATACAAAATTAAAAGGTTAATTATGTATAATACTTAAACTCTTGTGAAATTTTATAAAAGAGATTTTTAGGGGAAACCCTAACATATCAAGGGGGTTCGGCCGCCCCTTGTGTTTCTCCTCTTCAATTTCGTTTTTTTCTCTCAAGGGGTGAGAGATGTGGATCTCTCAAGAACACACACATACTCTCTATTTTCAGATCTCTCTCTCTCGATTTCTTACATGCAAGAGTCACAAAACATAAATCTTTCTTTTGGAAGAAAGATCTTATGGCTGGAACAAAGAGATTAACATCCATGTTGGATGTTCACGGTTGGAACAAGTATGTCACGGCTGGAACAAGGTTCCAGCAGCCTTGTTCATTTGATTTTGAAGATGTTCAAGGCTGGAACATGTGTGTTCACTGCTGAAACAAGTTCCAGCAGCCTTGTTCATTCGATTTTGAAGATGTTCAAGGCTGGAACATGTGTGTTCACGGCTGAAACAAGATCCAGCAGCTTGCATGACTCGATTTGGTGCTACAAATCCTAGCAAAAGGGTGTTGCTTTGAGGCTTGTGGGTATGAACACTTGAGAACACCTTCTCTTGGTGTTTTGGTCATTCAATGGCAGCCCCCTTTCAGATAAGTCCACGTTTTTCAGTTTTGACAGCTTCTAAATCTTTGGCTGCATGTTCATTGTTGATCACATTTTCAGCATCTTTGTGTGTTGGTTTTTGACAGCATACAAAGAGCTGCAAGTTCACTATTGTTCACGTTTTCAGCAGCTTTGGTTGTTGGTTTTTCAGCCACTTTTGACAGCATGCAAAGAGCATGAATAAGGTAGTTCATCTTCATCATAGATCCACGGTTTTAACAGCATGCATCACGGTTTTGACAGCCTCTAAAGGTAGTAAATTGTGTTCATTTGGTTGTTATGTTAGCTTCTTGATAACTAATCTATTCACATATATATGATCCTTTGTCTTTGGGTTTGTTGAAACAATATCATGAACTTTAATTTTCAGATTATAGAATATGAAATTAAGTTCATATTCCGCTGCGTTTTCTTGTTTAAAATGGTTAAACAACATTGTTTAAGTCCAACAAACCCAACACGTACGTACGTACATACATACATACATACATACATACATACAAACATACATACATACAAACGTACATACATACAAACATACATACATACATACATACATATATAGACACATACATACATACATACATACATACATACATACATACATACATACATACATACATACATACATACATACATACATACATGCATACATATTATCACACCCCGGGCCCAAGGAGGGTGGGACGTCGCAGACTAGCAACAACGTGGCAGCGGAAGCAGACCATCATAAAGCACACAAGTAGAGAAAAATCACATGGCATTACAATAGCTAAAATAAAATCCAGGACTAAACAGCTTAGCCCGGTTACATCAATTGTTTCATGTCAAATATACATAATTATAGTGTCATTCCTAACAAATTGTTCAAAGTTTTACATAAGGTCCATAATGCCATGAAGTCGGGATACTAGGTCGTCCAAGCATCCTCTAAACAAGCTAGGTCTCCATCATATGTTACCTGAAACATGCTCAAAAAGAAGAAGTGTCAACTAAAAAGTTGGTGAGTTCAAGTGGTTTCGTTTAGAGAAATAAAAGAGTCTCATAAGGTTCGTGTATCAAAGTATTATATTTAGTACATATGTCGTGGGATCACAACCAACCCTGCACTCAGTCCCGGCTTGCCTCTTCTAAAGTTATGTTATACCGGTTAACCCCGCAGGGAGAAGCTGAGCCCCATAGCATGTGGACCGTACCTGCCAGTAAGGTCCACGTTTGTTTCTTATAAAACCTGTCACATGCCACAACGACCCTTTCGGATCTCCAGTGGGGGTACCTCCCTGTAGCGGGAGCCACTGTGTGTGGGGGATTCCCCAAATAGATCTATCCACATAAACAAGCGGTTCACAGAAGAATTAATGATTGTGATTCATGTATCAGCAGGTATCAACAAGTCCACAACATAGCATTTTATATAATATCACAAAATAATAGTTTCAGCTTTAAAATAAAAATAGAGCATGCTTCATCCCCAAAAACTAAAATAAAAAGGGGACACGAGAACTCACCTTGATATCAGACAGGATGCACAAACAGATAGTTTCAAGTCCTAGCACCCTATAATCATAATTCAAGCAATAAGCTATAGATTCCTAATTATTAGGAACATAATTTGGTGGCAATTATAGTGAGGGCGTTCATGCCTTTGTTTCTTTAGACTTTTGTGTCAAAAGTTTCCTTTTTAGGAAAGTTAAGGTTTTAGCGTGTGTACTTCGGGTTTCATGGTTCTTATAAGTCTGTTATCGTATGAATAAGCCTAATACTAGTTTCTGGCCGTAAAGTTACTGAAATTCTGCAAAAATGCAGAATTACACTTTTGGCCCCTCAAGTTTCAAAATTGACATTTTCTACCCCATAGTTCGTCCTTTTACCATTTTTAACCCCTAATATTTCGTAAGCTCTTTAATGCCTATTTGAATCTGTTTTAACCCCAAAATATCAGAACCTATTTGGTGATATTAAAACACAATTTACGGTTTTCGGGTAATTCGACTTTTGTTAATAAATTCATAAAAATTGCATATTAACCTGAAAATTCCCCAGATTCGGTTTCTATTTATGAAATAATTATTCTAAGTCCTGAAAATTCTTAGAGTCTAAGTTGTTCAAGTTATGGCTCGTTTCTTGGGTTATTTCCATATTTCGGGTCACCGAACTAATGTATCATAGACATACCATTTCTACTAAATTTTTCCCAACCAACAAAATTATGTTTTTCAAGCATTCTAGGTCCTAAACTTATTGAAATTTAGCCTTAAGTCTCGGTTTCCACTATCATGACCATAATCGGGTGTTCAAGACTATTTGCATTGGTGTAACTAATTTGTCTACATTTCAAATTGCCACTACAGCCCTTATAATCTTAAATACAGAAGATATATGTGTTTGGGTGTTTTGTTTTATTGTTCCAAATAGCTTTATAGCTTTGGTTAAAGATTTGTGCAAGTTAAGTGTGGCTAGATTGCATAAACGAAGGTTTACAAGGTCAAATCCTTGTATAACTACCCCTAGATTCACGGGTTATGAGTTGATACCTTGTGTGGAGTGTGAGTCCCTCGAAGATGAGGTTCAAGCAGAGAACTTTCTGTTAGAACAAAGAGAGTGGTGTTTGAAGCAAGTTGGCTGTGAATATATCGAGATTTAGTTGGTAGAAGTTAGATAATACTTACTTTCGCGATAAAGACAAGGAGACTAAAAATGTGCAGTTGGCCTTCGAATCACGGCTGAAGTCCTTCGGTTTCTCAAGTTGTTGTTCGAAAGTGAATAATGAAAAGTGTGTGTGTTCTTCGGTTGAGAAAAAGAAAGAGAGAGTGTAGAGAGTCCGAGAGATACAGAGTGATATATGAGAATGAAGTGGAGGAGAATCGGGCTTTTTGCATGTATAGAAAGAAGTAAAATGGTGGAGTGTGAAAGTAGTTTCGCAGATGGTAACTATTGGTGGGTTATGGGCGGCCATGCAGGGATTTGTCTTATTTGAATTTATTAGTTTTCTGCTTTTATTATTATTATTATTATTGTTGTTATCTTTATGTTAAGCCGCGGATATATATATATATATATAAGGATGAGTTATTTGTCTAAGTATTGGATCATACTTGTTTCTAACATTCATTCGGATAACAGTTTCTTACACAAGATTTATGTTTCCACATTGTAAAATATCCAAAATGGATGTAAAATTAATGTGGCAAAATAATCAGGAAAAGTACATACTCGAAAAACATAAAAATTCTGGCTGTTTAACCCCTGTTTTGGGCGTATAACCACTGTTGGTCGTATAACCACTGTTGGTCGTTTTACCACTGTTGGCCGTATTAGCATTGTTGGTCGTTTTAGGGCCGCTGAAACGACCAGGACTTAGTCGCGGGGGCATTTTTCCAGGCTTATAAGTACTGTTAGACACATGAGCACTGTTCATGCTTTTGACTTAGAAAAATTTCCATATCCTTCAGTAAGGGTCGAGGAGGGGTTGTTACATTCTCCCACCGTTTAGAAAATTTCGCCCCGAAATTTTGCTTCACTTAGGCATTAGAACGGTTTGTTTTGAAGAGGCACGGGTAATCCCTCTTCATCTCATCTTCTCGTTCCCAAGTAAACTCCGGTCCTCGTTTAGAGTTCCATCGTACCTTCACCTTAGGTATGCAACTTCGCCTAAGTCTCTGAACCAATCGGTTAGTAATCTCTATGGGTTCCTCGACAAAGTTCAATTTGTCATTTATTTTCGCTTCTTTCAATGGTAACTCCAGGGCTTTGTCAACCAGACACTTTTTCAAATTTGACACATGGAAAGTGTTATGTATGTAGCTCAGCTCCTCAGGAAGACTGAGTTGGTATGCTACCGGACCAACTCTTGCTAGTATTTCAAAGGGTCCAATATACCTTGGGCTTAACTTGCCCTTCTTGCCAAATCTCACAACTCCTTTCCATGGCGCGACTTTCAACATTACTTTATCACCTACTTGAAATTCAAGAGGTTTTCGTCTTCTGTCAGCATATTTCTTTTGACGGTCTCGGGCTGTTTTCAGTCGTTCCTTAATCTTGGCTATCTTCTCAGTAGTCTCCATCACAACATCGGGCCCCATCACTTGACTATCTCCTATATCATTCCAACTTAATGGCGACCGACATTTCCTGCCGTACAAGGCTTCATACGGGGCAGCTTTTATGCTAGCGTGGTAACTATTATTATAGGAGAATTCCACTAGTGGAAGGTGGCGATCCCAGCTTCCACCAAAGTCGATTACGCACGCTCTCAGCATATCTTCCAAGGTCTGAATAGTTCTTTCACTCTGCCCGTCGGTTTGAGGGTGATACGCCGTGCTTATGTCAAGACGAGTCCCTAAGGCTTGTTGGAGAGATTTCCAAAATCGTGACGTGAAACGACTATCACGATCAGAGATGATCGAGAGCGGCACTCCATGCCGAGTCACTATTTCGTCGATGTATATTCGGGCTAACTTCGACATCTCATAGTCTTCTCGGACTGGTAAGAAATGTGCGGATTTGGTAAGCCTGTCTAGAACTACCCAAATTGTATCATGACCGCAAGACGTTCTTGGTAGTTTTGTGACAAAATCCATAGTAATGTTATCCCATTTCCATTCCGGGATTTCGGGCTGCTGTAAGGTTCCTGATGGTTTTTGGTTTTCAGCCTTTACCATTGCGCAGGTTAAACATTTGCTCACATAGGTGGCGATAGATTTCTTTAGTCCAGGCCACCAGAAAAGTGCCTTTAAGTCCTGATACATCTTATCACTCCCCGGGTGAATCGAATATCTAGACTTGTGAGCTTCGTCCAAGACTATAGTCCTAACCCCGCCATGATTAGGTATCCACGTCCTTCCTTCGCATTTGTATAGCCCATCATTGTCCATTTCCAAACGCTTTTCCATCCCTGTTAACATCTCTCCCATCAGGTTATTCTCATTGAAGGCTTGCCTTTGTGCTTCCCTAATCCTAGCAACGAGGCTGGTGTATACGCTCATCCTTAAAGCACGAACGCGAAGAGGTTTCTCCCGTTCCTTTCTACTCAAGGCATCAGCTACCACATTTGCCTTGCCCGGATGGTAGCGAATCTCGCATTCGTAATCGCTTAGTAACTCTACCCATCTTCTTTGGCGCATGTTCAACATTTTCTGGTTGAGGATATGCTGCAGGCTTTTATGATCGGTATAGATGACACACTTAGTACCATAAAGGTAGTGTCTCCATATTTTGAGTGCAAACACCACAGCACCTAGTTCCAAATCATGTGTCGTATAATTCCTTTCGTGCTCGTTCAGCAATCTGGATGCATACGCGATCACTTTCTCCCGCTGCATTAACACACAGCCAAACCCTTGGCGCGAGGCATCGCAATAAACCACGAAGTCATTGGTTCCCTCGGGTAGGGCAAGGATAGGCGCGCTACATAGTTTCTCCTTTAATAGATTAAAGGCTTCATCTTGTTCCTGTCCCCATTCATAGGTCACATCCTTCTTGGTTAACGTGGTTAGAGGCTGCACTGTTCGAGAGAAATCCTTGATAAACCTCCTATAGTAGCCGCCAAACCAAGAAATTGTCTGATCTCGGTAGGAGTTTCGGGGACTTTCCAGTTCTTAATAGCCTCTATCTTTGATGGGTCCACCTGGATTCCATCCTTGTTCACTATGTGACCGAGAAACTGAATTTCACGCATCCAGAACTCACATTTAGAGAACTTTGCGTATAATTGCTCATTCTTGAGCAGATCAAGAATTATCCGAAGGTGTTTCTCATGTTCCTCCTTGCTTCGAGAGTAGACCAAAATATCGTCGATGAAAACGATCACAAACTTGTCTAAGTACGGACGGCACACACGGTTCATGAGATCCATGAATGCTGCGGGTGCGTTAGTCAACCCAAAAGGCATGACTAGGTATTCGTAGTGACCATATCGGGTTCTGAAAGCTGTTTTCGGAACATCCTCTTCCTTTATATTTAGTTGGTGATACCCCGATCGCAGATCTATTTTCGAGAAATAGCTTGCTCCCTGCAATTGATCGAATAGGTCGTCAATTCTGGGAAGAGGGTACCGGTTCTTTACGGTAAGCTTGTTCAGTTCCCTATAGTCGATACACATTCGTAGTGTTCCGTCCTTCTTTTTGACAAACAGCACCGGTGCACCCCAGGGCGAGACACTGGGTCGTATGAACCCTTTGTCAAGCAACTCTTGGATTTGCAACATTAGCTCCTTCATTTCGGGTGGAGCGAGTCGGTAAGGAGCTTTGGCCACCGGTGCGGCGCCAGGTAGTAGATCAATCTGGAATTCGACTTGTCGGTCTGGAGGGAGTCCTGGTAAGTCTTCTGGGAATACTTCCGAGTATTCAGACACCACAGGTATGTCTTCAATCTTCTTTTCCTCTTTCACCTTCATCACGTATAATATAAAGGCTTCGTGTCCTTTCATAAGGCTTTGGGTAGCCTTTAGGTGGGATATCATAGGACACAGTGGGTGACTCCTTTCTCCATGGACTACTAACATTTCCCCGCTGGCTATGGGTATTTTTAGCAAACGCTCATCACAGATAATTTCAGCCCTATTTTTAGCCAGCCAATCCATTCCTACTACTACATCAAAACCTCCTAATTTAATAGGCATCAGATCTATATCAAAGGAATTACCCTCTAGAATCAACTTGCAATCTTTGATGATTTCGTTAGTTTCAATTATATTACCGTTAGCTAGTTCTACGGTGTATGTTTCAGTCAAGGTGCAAGCAGTCAATCCAATCAACGACCTAAAAGTAGTAGAAACAAAACTGGTGGTTGCTCCAGTATCAAATAGCATAGTAGCAGGGTGGTCATTTACAAGAAACGTACCGTTCACCACGTCGGGTTCTTTGCGAGCACCATTTGGATCCATCACAAACGCTCTTCCCGTGGGCTTGTTGGGTCGAGTGTCCTTGTCCTTTGCTAGCTTGGGGCATTTGTTCCTCATATGTCCTGGGTCTCCGCACTCGTAGCATTGCTTTCCAGGCTCATAAGCGTAGTCCTTAATCAGGTGACCATATTTCCTGCATCGAAACAAGGCATGGGTTTACATTCCCCCTGGTGATGAACCTTGCATTTAGTGCAGTAGGGGCTTGTGACTTGATACAGCCTCCTAGTCTTTCCACCTTGGTCACCTCGCTTAGCCTCTTCTCCAGGTCGCTTGTTCGAACCACTACTGCTGCCGACCATCCTCTTGTTGTCGAACCACTTCCTCTTTCCATCCACAGTCTTCCTCTTGTCCTCAGTCCTTTCATGCTCCGTCCACCCGGCTCTCACTTGGTCGTCAGTCAGGCTGCTGGCAACATCGACTGCAGCCTCTAGGGTAGTAGGCCTGGAAGACCTAACCATGCCCTCACCCTTGGGTGTAACCCCCAAATGAAGCGGGCTACGCCCTTGGATTCGGGCATTACCAAGTGTGGTACCAGTCGGGACAACGCAAGGAATCGGTTGATGTACTCAGTGTAGTTCGGGCCTTTCATCTCCAGATTTAGAAATTCAGCCTCGAGTCTCTCCAGCTGGTTAATCGGGCGGTACTTGCCGATAATTAATTCCCTGAATTCCGCCCAGTTCATTCTGCCAACAGCATCCCGGCCTCGAGGTTGGATGATGGTTCTCCACCACTCGAGTGCCGGTCCTTTGAGAGATTGTGAGGCAAATCTCACCATGTGCTCCAGCTTGCACTCGCTTATGTCCAACACAGCTTCAATCTCATCCAACCACCTATAAGTTTCAATTGCACCCTCGGTGCCATAGAAGTCCTTTGGCTTACACACCATGAAGGTTTTGTACGAGCACCCATTTCTGATAGCTTCGGCTTCCTCACGGTTGCCTCCATCGTTGTTGGTCTCATTGTTATTTCCCCGATCGGTGTTGATCTGGGCAATAATTGTTGGAATAGCATTGGCAATTTGTTGTGCCACCAGGTTGGCGATCCTCTCGTCATTCTCCTGGTGGGCATTATCCCCATGTGGTGTTCCTGGCGGCGTGGGTGATTGGTTCCTGCCTCGGGTAGGAACTCTTCTTCCCGTACGAACTCCACGTCGTGGCGGCATTCTGCTAGTAACATAGATAAGTCTGTTTAGTATCTCATAAGTTTTTGTTTCTGGTATCACATTGTATCTCATAATTCCTATTACGTTCTACAATCACACACTCAAGTTTCATTCAAAGCATACAATAATAAGTATCATTATAGAGTATCAATCACACAGCATAAGAATTGTCACGTTTTTAAACAACATTACCCTGCAAAAGTTGAATTATTAATCAATTGTTTCATAGACAAATTCAAACACGAGTTAACCATACATAGTAGTAGTGTCGTTGTTTCACAAATTGGAAGGTGTCATCACCCCCATAAATAGAATTGTTTCTCAAATAGATAAATAAATTGCTTCTTAGATAGTTTTGGCAGCCTACTGCCATACATCCCAAGTACTAGCCATATCATCCCTGCCATTTCTTCTTTAACCAACCGAACCATCCCGTGCTCTTCTTCCTCTGCTCTTGCTCCAGGCGCTGGACGTTGTGAGTTGCCATCATGGCTTGGAATTGGGCAGATTGAGAGGTCCGCGTGGCTTGCTGTAACGTCAGTTCATGGCGCTGGATGGTTCTCAGTATTTCGCTCAAGGTAGGGTCGGATGGACCAAAGTCACTAGCCCGCCGGCTAGACTGAGAGTGTTGGTCTCCAGCGAGCACGCTAGGGCCATCATACAGGCTATGCCTGGGTGGCATCCAATACTCATCACGAGAGAGACGTCCAGGTGGCGCGAGCATAGAAGGCGCTGGTGTAGGGGTCCTGGTATGAGGTGGTGGAGGGGGAGGCATCCTGAATGAAACAGAAGGACCTGGCCTAGCACTCTTCCTAGGCCGAGTAACTACACGGGTACCCCCGCTCCTAATGGGTGGTATAGGTGAGAGAGCGGGAGCTGCTACATGTGGCGAGTTGGAGCGCGTTCGGCTCCTAGCAGGTGATGTGGGTGATGACTCCTCGGATGGCTCAGTGTTGTCGGAAGTCGCGGATAGCCACCTTGGGTGTCCACACCTCTGTAGGTATGCCTCATACTCAGTTTGGGGCTTCCTCCTTAGTGTCCCAACAGGGCAGTCTCCTCAACTGGATGCGCGGGTGCCTTACCTCTTTCGGCCATGATGTGATTGTCCTGTAAAAACAGTCATGAGTAATTTTGTTTCTCATAGCTCATGATCATAGTAATAGCAGTTGTTTCTCATAGAGTTTGCATCCATTAGAAATTGTATCAGTAAGCAGTAATAACCCATAGAAGTTGTATCAATGAAACAGTATCAGTAAGCAGTAATATTGCATAAAGGTTCAATTAAATTCTTAACCTTGACTATGTTAAGAGTATTCCTTAAGTCGATCTAATCCAAAGGTCGCACTTAGGCTTTGTACTGGAATTTACGCGTCCGATAAATTCATGATTACGTTGATCAAGTGTAATCATCAATTTATCCAACCCGCTTACCCCAACACTTACCCAAGCAAGGACAGTCCTACAGTCTCAGGGTTGTAGCCTAGGGTCTACTAAGGTATTCCCGATTTCTCTACAACCTGTGGCTCTGATACCAATCTGTCACACCCGGGCCCAAGGAGGGTGGGACGTCGCAGACTAGCAACAACGTGGCAGACTAGCAACAACGTGGCAGCGGAAGCAGACCATCATAAGAGCACACAAGTAGAGAAAAATCACATGGCATTACAATAGCTAAAAATAAAATCCGGGACTAAACAGCTTAGCCCGGTTACATCAATTGTTTCATGTCAAATATACATAATTATAGTGTCATTCCTAACAAATTGTTCAAAAGTTTTACATAAGGTCCATAATGCCATGAAGTCGGGATACTAGGTCGTCCAAGCATCCTCTAAACAAGCTAGGTCTCCATCATATGTTACCTGAAACATGCTCAAAAAGAAGAAGTGTCAACTAAAAAGTTGGTGAGTTCAAGTGGTTTCGTTTAGAGAAATAAAAGAGTCTCATAAGGTTCGTGTATCAAAGTATTATATTTAGTACATATGTCGTGGGATCACAACCAACCCTGCACTCAGTCCCGGCTTGCCTCTTCTAAAGTTATGTTATACCGGTTAACCCCGCAGGGAGAAGATGAGCCCCATAGCATGTGGACCGTACCTGCCAGTAAGTCCACGTTTGTTTCTTATAAAACCTGTCACATGCCACAACGACCCTTTCGGATCTCCAGTGGGGGTACCTCCCTGTAGCGGGAGCCACTGTGTGTGGGGGATTCCCCAAATAGATCTATCCACATAAACAAGCGGTTCACAGAAGAATTAATGATTGTGATTCATGTATCAGCAGGTATCAACAAGTCCACAACATAGCATTTTATATAATATCACAAAATAATAGTTTCAGCTTTAAAAAAAAAATAGAGCATGCTTCATCCCCAAAAACTTAAAATAAAAAGGGGACACGAGAACTCACCTTGATATCAGACAGGATGCACAAACAGATAGTTTCAAGTCCTAGCACCCTATAATCATAATTCAAGCAATAAGCTATAGATTCCTAATTATTAGGAACATAATTTGGTGGCAATTATAGTGAGGGCGTTCATGCCTTTGGTTCTTTAGACTTTTGTGTCAAAAGTTTCCTTTTTAGGAAAGTTAAGGTTTTAGCGTGTGTACTTCGGGTTTCATGGTTCTTATAAGTCTGTTATCGTATGAATAAGCCTAATACTAGTTTCTGGCCGTAAAGTTACTGAAATTCTGCAAAAATGCAGAATTACACTTTTGGCCCCTCAAGTTTCAAAATTGACATTTTCTACCCCATAGTTCGTCTTTTTACCATTTTTAACCCCTAATATTTTCGTAAGCTCTTTAATGCCTATTTGAATCTGTTTTAACCCCAAAATATCAGACCCTATTTGGTGATATTAAAACACAATTTACGGTTTTCGGGTAATTCGACTTTTGTTAATAAATTCATAAAATTGCATATTAACCTGAAAATTCCCCAGATTCGGTTTCTATTTATGAAATAATTATTCTAAGTCCTGAAAATTCTTAGAGTCTAAGTTGTTCAAGTTATGGCTCGTTTCTTGGGTTATTTCCATATTTCGGGTCACCGAACTAATGTATCATAGACATACCATTTCTACTAAATTTTTCCCAACCAACAAAATTATGTTTTTCAAGCATTCTAGGTCCTAAACTTATTGAAATTTAGCCTTAAGTCTCGGTTTCCACTATCATGACCATAATCGGGTGTTCAAGACTATTTACATTGGTGTAACTAATTTGTCTACATTTCAAATTGCCACTACAGCCCTTATAATCTAAATACAGAAGATATATATGTGTTTGGGTGTTTTGTTTTATTGTTCAAAATAGCTTTATAGCTTTGGTTAAAGATTTGTGCAAGTTAAGTGTGGCTAGATTGCATAAACGAAGGTTTACAAGGTCAGATCCTTGTATAACTACCCCTAGATTCACGGGTTATGAGTTGATACCTTGTGTGGAGTGTGAGTCCCTCGAAGATGAGGTTCAAGCAGAGAACTTTCTGTTAGAACAAAGAGAGTGGTGTTTGAAGCAAGTTGGCTGTGAATATATCAAGATTTAGTTGGTAGAAGTTAGATAATACTTACTTTCGCGATAAAGACAAGTGAGGAGACTAAAAACGTGCAGTTGGCCTTCGAATCACGGCTGAAGTCCTTCGGTTTCTCAAGTTGTTGTTCGAAAGTGAATAATGAAAAGTGTGTGTGTTCTTCGGTTGAGAAAAAGAAAGAGAGAGTGTAGAGAGTCCGAGAGATACAGAGTGATATATGAGAATGAAGTGGAGGAGAATCGGGCTTTTTGCATGTATAGAAAGAAGTAAAATGGTGGAGTGTGAAAGTAGTTTCGCAGATGGTAATCTATTGGTGGGTTATGGGCGGCCATGCAGGGATTTGTCTTATTTGAATTTATTAGTTTTCTGCTTTTATTATTATTATTATTATTGTTGTTATCTTTATGTTAAGCCGCGGATATATATATATATATATAAGGATGAGTTATTTGTCTAAGTATTGGATCATACTTGTTTCTAACATTCATTCGGATAACAGTTTCTTACACAAGATTTATGTTTCCACATTGTAAAATATCCAAAATGGATGTAAAATTAATGTGGAAAAATAATCAGGAGCAAAGTACATACTTGAAAAACATACAAATTCTGGCCGTTTAACCCCTGTTTTGGGCGTATAACCACTGTTGGTCGTATAACCACTGTTGGTCGTTTTACCACTGTTGGCCGTATTAGCATTGTTGGTCGTTTTAGGGCCGTTGAAACGACCAGGACTTAGTCGCGGGGGCATTTTTCCAGGCTTATAAGTACTGTTAGACACATGAGCACTGTTCATGCTTTTGACTTAGAAAAATTTCCATATCCTTCAGTAAGGGTCGAGGAGGGGTTGTACACATATATACATACATACATACATACATACATACATAAATACATACATGCATAAATACATACGTACATGCATGCATACATGCATCATGCATACATGCATACATGCATCCATGCATACATGCATACATGCATACATGCCTACATGCATACATGCCTACATGCATACATGCATACATGCATGCATGCATTCATGCATGCATGCATTGCGATATGCATGCATGCATTGCAATATGCATGCATGCATTGCAATATGCATCCATGCTTCCATGCACACATCTATGCACCCATACATGCACACATACCTCCACATCTATACGGACACATACACGCACACATACACGCACACATACACGCACACATACACGCACACATCCACGCACACATACACGCACACATACACGCACACATACACGCACACATACACGCACACATACATGCACACATACACGCACCCATACACGCACCCATACACGCACGCATACACGCACGCATACACGCACGCATACACGCATGCATACACGCACGCATACAGGCACGCATACACTCGCGCATACCGCACGCATACACGCACGCATACACGCACACCTACACGCACCCATAAACGCACACATACACGCACCCATACACGCACCCATACACGCACACATACACGCACACATACACGCACACATACACGCACACATACACGCACACATACACCCACACATACACGCACACATACACGCACACATGCACGCACACATACACGCACACATACACGCACACATACACGCATACATAAATGCATACATACATGCATACAGTCATGCATACATAAATGCATACATACATGCATACATACATGCATACATGCGTGCATACATACATGCATACATACATGCATACATACATGCATGCATACATGCATACATACTTGCATACATTCGTACATACATTCTTATGTACATTCGTACGTACATACGTACGTACATATGTATGTACATACACACGTACATACAAACGTACATACACACGTACATACGTACCTACATACATACATAGGTACATACATAGGTACATACATACATACATACATACATACATACATACATACATACATACATACATACATACATACATACTAACAATCATACGTAACTACATACATACATACATACACACACATACATACATACATACATACATACATACATACATACATACGTACGTACATACATGCATACGTACATACATACATACGTACATAAATACCTAATACATACATACATACATACGTACATACATTCATTCATACATACATACATACATACATACATACATACATACATACATACATACATACATACATACATACATACATACATACATACATACATACATACATACATACATACATACATACATACGTACATACATAGATACATACATGCATGCATGCATCCATGCATGCATCCATGCATACATGCATCAATGCCTACATGCATACATGCCTCCATGCCTACATGCATACATGCCTACGTGCCTACATGCATACATGCCTACATGCATACATGCATACATGCATCCATGCATGCATGCATGCACCCATGCATGCATGCATGCATCCATGCATGCATCCATGCATGCATCCATGCATGCATCCATGCATGCATCCATGCATGCATCCACGCATCCATCCATGCATGCATCCACGCATCCATCCATGCATGCATCCATGCATCTGTCTATGCATACATCCATGCGTGCATCCATGCATACATGCATGCGTGCATCCATGCATACATCCATGCCTGCATACATGCATCCATGCATCTATCCATCCATACATCTATGCATACATCCATGCATACATCCATGCATACATCCATGCATACATCCATGCATACATCCATGCATACATAGATGCATATATACATGCATACATACATGCATACATACATCCATACATACATGCATACATACATAAATACATACATCCATTCATACATCCATACATACATACATACATACATACATACATACATACATACATACATACATACATACATACATACATACATACATACATACATACATACATACATACATACATACATACATACATACATACATACATACATACATACATACAAACAAACAAACATACATACATACACACATACATATAGAAACATACATACATGCATACATACAAACAAACATACATACATACAAACATACAAACATACAAACATCCATACATACATACATACATACATACATACATACAAACATACATACATAGATACATATATAGATACATACATACATACATACATACATACATGCACACAAACATGCATACATACATACATGCAACCATGCATACATGCATACATGCATACATGCATACATGCATACATGCATACATGCATACATGCATACATGCATACATACATACATACATACATACATACATACATACATACATCCATACATGCATACGTCCATCCATCCATACATCCATCCATCCATCCATACATACATACATACATACATACATACATACATACATACATACATACATACATACATACATACATACATACAAACATACATACAAACATACATACATACAAACATACATACATACAACATACATACATACATACATACATAGAT
This sequence comes from Flaveria linearis, assembly GCA_024085815.1. Lineage (NCBI taxonomy): Eukaryota > Viridiplantae > Streptophyta > Magnoliopsida > Asterales > Asteraceae > Flaveria > Flaveria linearis. Next base: position 42,662,263 of record CM044013.1, read on the forward strand.
ACATACATACATACATACATACATACATACATACATACATACATACATACATACATACATACATACATACATACATACATACATACATACATGCATGCATGCATGCATGCATACAAGTATACATGCATCCATGCATACATGCATACATGCCTAGATGCATACATGCCTACATGCATAAATGCATGCATGCCTACATGCATATATGCATACATGCATACATGCATCCATGCATACATCCATCCATGCATGCATCCAAGTGTAATCATCAATTTACCCAACCTGATCATCCCATCACTTTCCCATAAGGACAGTCCTAAGGTATCAGGGTTGTAGCCTCGGGTCTATTATGGTATTCCCGACTTCTCTACATCCTTTGGCTCTGATACCAATCTGTCACACCCCGGGCCCAGGTAGGGTGGGACGTCACAGACTAGCAACAATATATGGCAGTGGAAACAAACGAATACCAGAGCTCAAAGGAGGGAATATCACATGACATTTAAAGTTTTAAAAGATATCGGGCTAGAAACAGATCTAACCCCAAATGTGTTATACAACTAATGATAAAGATAAATTGTATCGTTCACAGAAATTCCAAATTGTGCAAATTGTTCAGTTTGCTCAAATTGTTCATTAGGTCATATAAGCCAATGCCATGGTCACGGTGACAAGTTTAGGTCTTCAATAACAGCTAGAGTCTCTTCATGGATTACCTGAAACATGCTCAAAAAGAAATTGTGTCAACTAAAAAGTTGGTGAATTCAAGTGCTTAATGTTTAAAAACAAAGGATTAAATAAAATCCTTATTTGATTTAAAAGAAATTGTAGTTTCCATATTGTGGGGGGTCATGATCAACCCTGCACTCAGTCCCGGTTAGCCTCTTCTAAAGTTATGTTTTACCGGTTATTCCTGAAGGAAGAACTGAGCCCCAAACCAGTGCACCATACTTGCCTGGATGGTTCACCATAGTTTCTTATCAAAACCTGTCACATGCCACAAACGATCCCTCAGGATCTCAGTGGGGTACCCTTCCTAAACGGAAGCCACTGTGTGTGGGGGATTCCCCAAATAGATCTATCCATATAAAACAAGCGGTTCACCAAAGAATTAATGATCATGGCATAACTATCAGCAGGTAACCATAAATCCCACATACAATCACCAAGTAAAGCACAAACACAGTTCATAAATAACAGAGCATGTTTCATCCCAAAGCAGTAGTGAAAAGGGGGATCACTAGAACTCACCTTAGGTATTAAGCAAAAAAAAATAACTCTTCGTGTGCCGGGAATGTCTCAAGCCTAGAACCCTAGCATCAATATTAAGTGGTAAGCTACTGTTCTAAACTAAATTAAGGTGTATTAAGTGTACCAAAGAGTTAGTTGTTAGATTCGGCTTTGATTCGATTAGGGTTTGTATAAAACGTTTCTTTTTATGGAAAGTCATGGTTTCTTATGTAATTTAGGATTTTATACTATTAAGTTAATGATATAAGTTAAATAATGTCGTTCAAGTGATTATTAGCCTCATATGAATCGGTTATGAAGTTTGGTAAAATTTTACAGTTCAGTCCCTTAAGTTTCAAAATTGTCAGTTTCTACCCTCAAGTTTAATTTCTTGTACTATATGACTTTATGACAAAAAATTAGGTTCTTAAAGTTAAATTAACTTATTATTAAGTAAGTGTACACAAAGTTTCAGAATATAGGTCCGGTTTAATACCTATGTGTTTAACGCTTGCGGTTACTGTAAAACCGAAGGGTTTTAACGGTTGAGTATGAGCTTTTATGTTTTTGAGTCTTAGACCAGTAGATAATGTTTTAAAGACACTTTTATAATTTTCAAATCCTTTGATTATGAAATTTTTGCCTCTAATAGTTGAAAGCCTCGTATTTACGTTTAACCCGTTAAAACGCGTTTTTAACCGAATTTGACCGTTTAAAAGCTCGTTTGACCAATTTTTCGACTCTATAAGTTCTTTTCACACTCAGCTTACTGAAATAAAATGGTTTTTTATAAATTTTATCTCTACACCCATATTTCTTGAATTTTTTCTAAAAAACGTCACCCGGTTAATACCCGTTTTTAGTTTACACTCCATTTAACTTACCTTTTTGACCATTTGATCAACCCATTTACTCCAGAACATTTTATTATCTATTTTTAAGCCTGGAATTATGTTTAAAAACTCAATGTCTTGTTTTCTTATTTTTAAGTGGTTTTTCCATGTTTTTCGGGTCCCGAAAGTGACTAAAAAGGGTCTAATCATAACATGTCTTTAATTTCCAGAGATTAACCATTTATCACCCACTTAATACTCATCAAAACGTTCTGAAATCATGTCCCAAACTCACAGCCTAGTCATTCAACACAACAATAAATTATCAACATAGTGATTATGCCATAACCGACCATTACTAAACCATCATTATTAGCGTTCATACACTCCTAATCCCTTATGTAACTTTCAAAACAGATTATTATAGGTCAACAAGCATGATACGCACGTAAATTTTGGTGGTTAACAAGTCATAAGATTCAAAATGTCGAAATCACCCAAAAGTGGGTTTTCAAGATGTAAATTGGGTTCTACCCGTTAGAATAGTTATCATATCAAGTGATATACCTTCAAGAACGTTAAGAACTCCTCAAGAACAAGGTGATGGTGCTGGGTTTCTGCTACAACAAGGAAAGGAGTGGTTTTTAATAGAAAAGTGAAGAAAACCCATGTTGTGACTAGTTTCGGTTGTGAGGTGGCTTACTCTTAGTGTAGCTCACGATTTGGGATTGTTTGAATGACTCAACGATCTGGGAACTCTTAGAAACTGTTGGAGGAGTCGAATCCACAAGGGTTTAGCCTCCAAAGTTCATGAAAATGGACACCTCCTTGTGGTTTGATGTTGATCGATGATGTTTATGCCTTGTTCTTCGATGAACAAGGCTGGAACCGTGAGAGAATTAGCTTGTGTATGTGTATGGAAGTGTGTTTTCTTCTGGGAACTCTTAAATGGAAATTGGTATTATGTGGTGTTAATTTGTAGTGTAGTGTATTATTTTGGATGGTAAATGTTTTAGTTAATTGGTAAGTCTTGTGCATGAATATGCATGCATAAATCTGAAAATTGTATATGTATTCATTCACATATTATATGCATAACTTATGATTTATTTTCCTATGCAAGGGTGACTAGTTGACTTTTCCGGATCACTAACATACTTAAAGTTAAAGCTTGACTAGATAAAAGTCGCTAAAAGTCACATAAAATAACAAAAATAGAACTAATAGCAATGGATGATTTTGATACTAACGATAATATTAAAATGGTACAATCATTAATATTAATAAGACGGTAATAATGCAAGTAGATTAGGGTTGGAATTATGACCTAAAGGTCGGTTGTCACACATACATACATTCATACATACATACATACATACATACACCCATGCATCCATGCACCCATGCATCCATGCGCCCGCGCGCCCGCGCGTCCACGCCTCCAAAGTTCATGAAAATGGACACCTCCTTGTGGTTTGATGTTGGTCGATGATGTTTATGCCTTGTTCTTCGATGAACAAGGCTGGAACCGTGAGAGAATTAGCTTGTGTATGTGTATGGAAGTGTGTTTTCTTCTGCAGGGAACCGAGAGAAAGAGAGAAGTGGTGTGAGTTTTGAAAAGCTTTGCATGAGAAGAGAGTGGTGGGTATTTAGGTGGTGTAGAAGGGTGGTGAGTGGTGGAGAGGGGGCGGCTGAGATTTGGAGGGTAGTGGGGGGGTATATTGATTTAATTTTAAATGGAAATTGGTATTATGTGGTGTTAATTTGTAGTGTAGTGTATTATTTTGGATGGTAAATGTTTTAGTTAATTGGTAAGTCTTGTGCATGAATATGCATGCATAAATCTGAAAATTGTATATGTATTCATTCACATATTATATGCATAACTTATGATTTATTTTCCTATGCAAGGGTGACTAGTTGACTTTCCCGGATCACTAACATACTTAAAGTTAAAGCTTGACTAGATAAAAGTCGCTAAAAGTCACATAAAATACACAAAATAGAACTAATAGCAATGGATGATTTTGATACTAACGATAATATTAAAATGGTACAATCATTAATATTAATAAGACGGTAATGATGCAAGTAGATTAGGGTTGGAATTATGACCTAAAGGTCGGTTGTCACACATACATACATTCATACATACATTCATACATACATACATACATACATACATGCATACATGCGTCCCCATGCATCCATGCGTCCATGCATCCATAAGTCCATGCATCCATGCGTCCATGCAACCATGCGTCCATGCAACCATGCGTCCATGCACCCATGCGTCCATGCACCTATGCGTCCATGCACCCATGCGTCCATGCACCCATGCGTCCATGCACCCATGCGTCCATGCACCCATGCGTCCATGCACCCATGCGTCCATGCACCCATGCGCGCGCGCGCTCGCGCGCCCGCGCGCCGGCGCGCCCGCACGCATTCGCCCAAGCGCCCGCGCGCCCGGGCGACGTAGATGCGTCCACGCGTCCATGCGTCCACGCCTAAAAAGTTCATGAAAATGGACACCTCCTTGTGGTTGATGTTGGTCGATGATGTTTATGCCTTGTTCTTCGATGAACAAGGCCGGAACCGTGAGAGAGTTAGCTTGTGTATGTGTATGGAAGTGTGTTTTCTTCTGTAGGGAACCGAGAGAAAGAGAGAAGTGGTGTGAGTTTTGAAAAGCTTTGCATGAGAAGAGAGTGGTGGGTATTTGGGTGGTGTAGAAGGGTGGTGAGTGGTGGAGAGGGGGCGGCTGAGATTTGGAGAGTAGTGGGGGGGGTATATTGATTTAATTTTAAATGGAAATGGGTATTATGTGGTGTTAATTTGTAGTGTAGTGTATTATTTTGGATGGTAAATGTTTTAGTTAATTGGTAAGTCTTGTGCATGAATATGCATGCATAAATCTAGAAATTGTATGTATTCATTCACATATTATATGCTTAACTTATGATTTATTTTCCTATGCAAGGGTGACTAGTTGACTTTCCCGGATCACTAACATACTTAAAGTTAAAGCTTGACTAGATAAAAGTCGCTAAAAGTCACATAAAATAACAAAATAGAACTAATAGCAATGGATGATTTGATACTAAAGATAATATTAAAATGGTACAATCATTAATATTTATAAGATGATAATGATGCAACTAGATTAGGGTTGGAATTATGACCTAAAGGTCGGTTGTCACACATACATACATTCATACATACATACATACATACATACATGCATCCATGCGTCCACGCGGACGCGCGTGCGCGGGGGACGCGTCCGCGCGGGACGCGTCCACGCGCACGCGCGTGCGCGCGGGACGCGTCCACGCGTCCACGCGACCACTCGTCCACGCGACCACGCCTCCACGCGACCACGCGTCCACGCGACCACGCCTCCACGCGACCACGCCTCCACGCGACCACGCGTCCACGCGACCACGCCTCCACGCGACCACGCCTCCACGCGACCACGCCTCCACGCGACCACGCCTCCACGCGACCACGCCTCCACGCGACCACGCCTCCACGCGACCACGCCTCCACGCGACCACGCCTCCACGCGACCACGCCTCCACGCGACCACGCCTCCACGCGACCACGCATCCACGCGACCACGCATCCACGCGACCACGCCTCCACGCGACCACGCCTCCACGTGACCACGCCACCACGCGACCACGCCTCCACGCGACCACGCCTCCATGTGTCCACGCCTCCATGCGTCCACGCCTCCATGCATGCATGCATGCGTCCATGCATGCATGCATACATCCATCTATGCATCCATTCATGCATACATACATGCATACATACAAGTATCCATACATGCATCCATTCATGCATCGATCCATGCATACATCCATGCATACATGCATGCATCCATCCATGCATCCATCCATGCATACATGCATGCATACATCCATCCATACATCCATGCATCCATACATCCATACATCCATGCATACATCCATGCATACATCCATGCATACATCCATGCATACATACATGCATATACACATGCATACGTACAAGCATACATCCATGCATACATACATGCACACATACATGCATACATACATCCATACATACATCCATACATACATGCATACATATATACATACATCCATACATGCTTCCATACATACATCCGTACATACATACATACATACATACATCCATACATACATACATACATACATACATACATACATACATACATACATACATACATACATACATACATACATACATACATACATACATACATACATACATACATACATACATACATACATACATACATACATACATACATACATCTATATATAAAGCATATGAGAGGGGTATTTTAAGATACCATAAAAGTAAGAACACTTACTATATTTAATGCATAAGATACAACCACTTTTAAGGGTAAAATAGTATTTATAACATTATTTACACATTACCCCTTATAATTAGTTACACAATAACCTTACACTTAATAATATTTGCATAAAATTTTATATTATCTACCCATACACCAAAAAAACTTAATATGTTTTAAGATTTCAACTCTATCTTTTAATCTATCATATTAACAAACATTTTAGACTACAACTTAACCTGTTTTTATTTTTAAACATTTTGGTGTAAACTTTTTGCTGAAACGATCTGTATTTTGTGAGATACAATAAGTTAATGCGTATATACAAGTCGTTATGCAGAACTCATTTATCTATTGTTTTAAATTTTAGCTTAGAAAAAACATAATAAACTTTTATAAAACTACTACAAGAATAACAAAATATTAAATGCACGTGTCAAATGTAAAATGTCGTCCCGCTACATTGCGCGGGCACCCTTCTAGTACATACATACATACATACATACATACATACATACATACATACATACATACATACATACATACATACATACATACATACATACATACATACATACATACATACATAGATACATACATACATACATACATACATACATACATACATACATACATACATACATACATACATACATACATACATACTAACATACTGTCACACCCTGGGTCCAAGAAGGGTGGGACGTCACAGACTAGCAAGAGATGTGGCAGCAGAAACAAACCATCATAAGAACACACAAGTAGAGATAATCACATGGCATTATAGTAACTAAAAATGAAATCCGAGACTAAACGGCTTAGTCCGGTTACGTCAATTGTTTCATGTCAAAAGTACATAATTAGAGTATCATTCATAATAAATTGTTCAAAAGTTCTATGCAAAGTCTATAATGCCATGAGGTCTGGGTACTAAGTCATCCAAGCATCTTCCAAAACAAGCTAGACCTTCATCAAAGGTTACCTGAAACATGCTCAAAAAAAGAAAATTGTGTCAACTAAAAAGTTGGTGAGTTCAAGTGGTTTTGTTTCAGAAAATAAAAGGGACCCATAAGGTCCATGTATTAAAGTATTGTATCTAGTATAGCTGTTGTGGGGTCACAATCAACCCTGCACTCAGTCCCGGCTTGCCTGTTCTAAAGTTGTGTTGAACCGGTTAACCCTAAAGGCGAGAATCTGAGCCTTATAGCAGTGGACCTACCTGTTGGATGGTCCACCTTTGTATCACATATAAACTTGTTACATGCCACATACGACCCCTCAGAATCTCGGTGGGGTACCTCCCTGTAGCGGGAGCCACCGTGCATGGGGGATTCCCCAAATAGATCTATCCATATAAAGCAAGCGGTTCATAAAAGAATTAATGATCGTGATTCATGTATCAGCAGGTATCATCAAAATCCACAACATAAGCAAAATATTGTATCATAGATAATAGTTTCAGTTTAAAATAGAGCATGTTTCATCCCCAAAACCAAAGTAAAAAGGGGGACACGAGAAGTCACCTTGATATCGGTCAGGTTCCACAAACAGATAGTTTCAACTCCTAGCACCCTATAATGATAATTCAAGTAATAAGCTATAGATTCCTAACATAATTTATCATTTTATAGTGAGGGTGTGCGTGACTTTGTTTCTTAGAGGTTTGCGTCAAAAGTTTCCTTTTTAGGTAAGTTAGGGTTTTAGCGTGTGTTCATCAAGTTTTATGGTTCTTATAATTTATTATCGTATGAATGAGCCTAATATTAGTTTCGGGTCATAAGGTTGCTGAAATTCTTAAAAAATGCAGAATTTACACTTTTGGCCCTTCAAGTTTCAAAATTGACATTTTCTACCCCAAAGTTTGTCTCTTTACCATTTTTGACCCCTAATAAATTCTTAAGCTTTTTAGTGTCTGTTAGAACCTGTTTGAACCCCAAAATATCAGATCCTACTTGGTAACGTTTAAAACACAAGTTTCTAGTTATCGGTTTTGCTCACTTTTGTTAAATAAATTCGTAGAAATTACCTATTAACTCGAAAATTCACCAAATTTGATCCCTGTTACTAAATAATTATTTTAAGGCCTGAAAAATTCTTAGATTCTAAGTTGTTCATGTTATGGCTCGTTTCTTGGTTATTTCCATATTTCGGGTCACCGAACTAATGTATCATAGACATACTATCTCTTGCTAAATTTTCCCAGCCAACAAAATCATATTTTTCAAGCATTCTAAGTCCTAAACTTACTGGAAATCTATCCTCAAGTCTCGGTTTTACAAGGATACCACTAAAATCGGGTGTTTTTGCACTATTTACACTAGTGTCGACTTTATATGTATACTTCTATCATTAATATCTTGTGTAACCTCAAACCCCGATTGTAAATATGTTTATTTCACTGTTTTTAGACAGTTTTTAAGGTTTAATCATAGAAACTTACGGTTAAGTGTGGCTTAAACACATAGTATGAGGATATACAAGGTAGAACCCTTGTATATCGACCTTAGGCTCTTGGGTTTACGGGAGTGTACCTCGTACGCAGATTGAGTTCCAAAGAGGATGAGGTTCGGGGCTGAAAATCTCCTGTTAGACAGTGAGAATGATGGTTGTAGTAAGATAGTGGTGTAAACATTAAGGTTTTGTAAATGGGAGTCCATTGATACTTACCAAATAACTGGTTAGAAAGCTAGGGTGAGCACAAGATCTTCGAAGAGCTGAAACTATTGTTCTTGCTAGAGAAAGAGAGAGATATGTGTGAGTATTCTCGGATGAGAGAATGAAAGTTAGTGGGAGTAGAGAGAGATAGCCCGAGAGATGAAGGATGTGTGATATGGAGTTGTAAAAATACAAATGGGGTCTTGCATGTATAGGAAGGAGTGAACGGTTGAGTGTGGGAGTGGTTTTTGGGGTTTCACAATTTGCATTCGGTTGGTGGGTTGAGGCGGCCATGCAGATTGTATATCTTTATTTATTTTATTGGTATTCTACTATTATTATTATTATTATTCTTATTATTATTATATTATTATTATTATTATTATTATTATTATTGTTATTTTGTTAAGCCACCGATGTGGGTATATTTTTGCCCGAATTTGTCTAAGTGTTGAAACACCTTATTTGTTTCTTAATAATCATTCGAATGATTGTTTCTATATAAGAATAAGTTTCTACATTGTAAAATATCCATAATAGATGTAAAATAAGTGTGGAAAATAATCAGAAGTTAAATATATACATGAAAACACAGGAAAAATTCTAGGCGTATTACCACTGTTTAGGCGTATGACAGTGTGCGGGCGTAAGACAACTGTTCAGGCTCATGACAACTGTGCAGGCGTATTAGTGCTGCTAAAACGACCAGGACTTAGTCGTGGGGGCATTTTTCCAGGCTTATAAATACTGTTTGGGCTTCTGAGTCCTATTCAGGCGTATTAGAACTTAGCCATTTTCCAGCAAACTCCTAGACACATGAGCACTGTTCAGGCACATGACCACTGTTCAGGCTCATGAGCACTGTTCATGCGTATGACTTAGAAAAATTTCCTCATCTTTTGTAAGGGTCGAGGAGAGGTTGTTACATTCTCCCACCGTTTAGAGAATTTCGTACCGAAATTTTTGTTTCTGTTGAGTCTCTGAACGGTTGGGTTTTAAAGAGGTATGGGTATTCCCTTCTCATCTCATCTTCCCGCTCCCAAGTAAACTCTGGTCCTCGTTTAGAGTTCCATCTTACTTTCACCTTGGGTATGCGTCTTCGCCTAAGTTTCTGAACCAATCGATCAGAAATCTCTATGGGTTCCTCAACAAAGTTCAATTTGTCATTTATTCTTGCTTCCTTCAATGGCAATTCCAAGGTTTTGTCAACCAGACACTTCTTCAAATTTGACACATGGAAAGTGTTATGTATGTAGCTCAGCTCCTCAGGTAGTTTGAGCTGGTATGCTACCGGACCAACTCTTGCTAGTATTTCAAATGGTCCAATATACCTTGGGCTTAGCTTGCCCTTCTTGCCAAATCTCACCACTCCTTTCCATGGTGCGACCTTCAACATTACCTTATCACCTACTTGAAATTCAAGAGGTTCTCGTCTCCTGTCCGCATACTTCTTTTGACGGTCTCTGGCTCTTTTCAGTCGTTCCTTAATCTTTTCTATTTTCTCAGTGGTCTCCATCACAATATCGCGTCCCATCACTTGGGTATCACCTATCTCATTCCAACTCAATGGCGACCGACATTTCCAGCCGTACAAGGCTTCATACGGGGTAGCTTTTATGCTGGCGTGGTAACTATTATTATAGGAGAATTCCACTAGTGGAAGGTGGCGATCCCAGCTTCCACCAAAGTCGATCACACACGCTCTCAGCATGTCTTCCAAGGTCTGAATAGTTCTTTCACTCTGCCCATCGGTTTGAGGGTGATATGCCGTGCTTATGTCAAGACGAGTCCCTAAAGCTTGTTGGAGAGATCTCCAGAATCGTGATGTGAAACGACTATCATGATCAGAGATGATCGAGAGCGGTACTCCATGCCGAGTCACTATTTCGTCAATATATATTCGGGCTAACTTTGACATCTCATAGTCTTCTCGAATTGGTAAGAAATGGGCTGATTTGGTTAGCCTGTCCACAACTACCCAAATAGCATCGTGACCGTGAGACGTTCTTGGTAGTTTCGTGACAAAATCCATGGTGATGTTATCCCACTTCCATTCCAGGATTTCGGGCTGTTATAGGGTTCCCGATGGTTTTTGGTTTTCAGCCTTTACCATTGCGCAGGTTAGACATTTGCTCACATAGGTGGCGATAGATTTCTTTAGTCCAGGCCACCAGAAAAGTGGCTTTAGGTCCTGAAACATCTTATCACTCCCCGGGTGAATCGAATACCTAGACTTGTGAGCTTCGTCCAAGACTGTAGTCCTAACCCCGCCATGATTAGGTATCCACGTCCTTCCTTCGCATTTGTATAGCCCATCATTGTCCATTTCCAAACGCTTCTCCATCCCTGTTAACATTTCTCCCGTCAGGTTATTCTCATTGAAGGCTTGCCTTTGTGCTTCCTTAATCCTAGCAACGAGGCTAGTGTGGTTGCTCATCCTTAAAGCACGAACGCGAAGGGGTTTCTCCCGTTCCTTTCTACTCAGGGCATCAGCTACCACATTTGCTTTACCGGGATGGTAGCGGATCTCACATTCATAATCGCTTAGTAATTCTACCCATCTCCTTTGGCGTATGTTTAACATTTTCTGATTGAGGATATGCTGCAGGCTTTTATGATCGGTATAGATGATACACTTAGTATCATAAAGGTAGTGTCTCCATATTTTGAGTGCAAAAACCACGGCACCCAGTTCTAGATCATGTGTCGTATAATTCCTTTCATGCTCGTTCAGCAATCTGGATGCATACGTGATCACTTTCTCCCGCTGCATTAACACGCAGCCAAACCCTTGACGCGAGGCGTCGCAATAAACTACGAAGTCATCGGTTCCCTCGGGTAGGGTAAGGATAGGCACGCTACATAGTTTTTCTTTTAATAGATTAAAGGCTTCATCATGTTCCTGTCCCCATTCATAGGTCACCTCTTTCTTGGTTAGCGTGGTTAGAGGCTGCACCGTTCGAGAGAAGTCCTTGGTAAACCTCCTATAGTAGCCAGCCAAGCCAAGAAATTGTCTAATCTTGGTAGGAGTTTCGGGGACATTCCAGTTTTTAATAGCCTCTATCTTTGATGGATCCACCTGGATTCCATCCTTATTCACTATGTGACCAAGAAATTGAATTTCACGCATCCAAAACTCGCATTTGGAATATTTTGCGTATAATTGCTAGATCTTGAGTAGTTCAAGGATTAATCAGAGATGTTTCTCGTGCTCTTCTTACTCCGAGAGTAGATCAAAATTTCGTCAATAAAGACGATCATGAACTTGTCTAAGTACGGGCGACACACACGGTTCATGAGATCCATGAATGCTGCGGGTGCGTTAGTCAACCCAAAAGGCATGACTAGATATTCATAGTGACCATATCGGGTTCTAAAAGCTGTTTTCGGAACGTCCTCTTCCTTTATTTTTAGTTGGTGATACCCCGATCGCAGGTCTATTTTCGAGAAGTAATTTGCTCCCTGCAATTGCTCGAATAGGTCATCAATTCTGGGAAGAGGGTATCGGTTCTTTTCAGTAAGTTTGTTCAGTTCCCTATAGTCGATACACATTCGGAGTGTTCCGTCCTTCTTTTTAACAAATAGCACTGGAGCACCTCAAGGCGAGACACTGGGTCGTATGAACCCTTTGTCAAGCAATTCTTGGATTTGTAGCATCAGCTCTTTCATTTCAGGCGGAGCGAGTCGGTAAGGTGCTTTAGCCACCGGTGCGGCGCCAGGTATTAGGTCAATCTGAAATTCGACTTGTCGGGCTGGAGGGAGTCCTGGTAAGTCTTCTGGAAATACTTCTAAGTATTCAGACACCACAGGTATGTCTTCAATCTTCTTTTCCCTTTTTGCCTTTATCACATATATTATATAGGCTTCGTGTCCTTTCTTAAGGCTTTGAGTAGCCCTCAGTGGGATATCATAGGACACAGTGGGTGGTTTCTTTCTCCATGGACTACTAGCATCTCTCCGCTGGCTATGGGTATCTTAAGCAAGTGCTCATCACATATAATTTCAGCCCTATTTTTAGCCAACAAATCCATTCCTACTACTACATCGAAACCTCCTAAACTAATAGGCATCAAATCAATATCAAAGGAATTACCTTCTAGAATCAACTTACAATCTTTGATGATTTCGTTAGTTTCTATTATATTACCGTCAGCTAGTTCTACGGTGTACGTTTCAGCCAAGTTGCAAGAAGTCAAATCAATCAAAGACCTAAAAGTAGTAGAAACAAAACTGGCGGTTGCTCCAGTATCAAATAGCACAGTAGCAGGATGATTGTTTACAAGAAACGTACCGTTCACCACGTCAGGTTCCTTACGGGAACCATTTGGATCCATCACAAACGCTCTTCCCGTGGGTTTGTTAGGTCGAGTGTCTTTGTCTCTTTCTAGCTTGGGGCATTTGTTCCTCATATGCCCTGGGTCTCTGCACTCATAGCATTGCTTTCCAGGCTTGTAGGTACAGTCCTTAATCAGGTGGCCATGTCTCTTGCACTAGAAGCAAGGCATAGGGTTGCACTCCCCCTGGTGATGAAGCTTGCATTTATTGCAAAAGGGGCTTGTGCCTTGGTACAATCTCCCGGCCTTTCCACCATGGTCACTTCGTCTTGCTTCTTCCCTGGGTCGCTTGCTTGAACCACTACTGCTGCCGACCATCTTCCTGGTCTCGAACCACTTCCTCTTTTCTTCCACAGCCTTTTTCTTATTCTCAGTTTCCTCATGCTCAATCCACCCAGCTCTCACTAGGTCGTCAGTCAGACTACTAGTAATGTCGACTGCAGCCTGTAGAGTAGTAGGCCGGGAAGACCTAACCATGCCCCTCACCCTTGGGTGTAACCCCCAGATGAAACGGGCTACGCCCTTGGATTCTGGCATCACCAAGTTTGGTACAAGTCGGGACAATGCAAGGAATCGGTTGATGTACTCGGTGTAGTTCGGGCCTTTCATCTCCAGATTCAGAAATTCAGCCTCCAGTCTCTCTAGTTGGTTGATCGGGCAATACTTGCCGGTGATTAGCTCCCAGAATTCAGACCAGTTCATCCTACCAATAGCATCTCGACCTCGAGGCTGAATGATGGTTTTCCACCATTCAAGTGCTGGTCCCTTGAGAGATTGAGAGGCAAATCTCACCATATGCTCCAGCTTACACTCGCTTATGTCTAACACAGCTTTGATTTCATCCAGCTACCTATATGTTTCAATTGCACCCTCGGTTCCATAGAAGTCCTTTGGTTTGCAAGCCATGAATGTTTTATAAGAGCACCTATTCCTGATAGCTTCGGCTTCCACACGGTTGCCTTCATCGTTATTGGGTTCGTTAGTCTCGTTGGTATTTCCCCGATCGGCGTTGATCTGGGCAATGATCGTTGGGATAGCATTGGCGATCTGCTGTGCCACCAAGTTGGCAATCCTTTCATCGTTCTCCTGGTGGGCATTCGCCCCAGGTGGTGTTCCTGGTGGAGTAGGTGGTTGGTTCCTACCTCGGGTAGCACCTCTCCTTCCCGTACAAATTCCACGTCGTGGCGGCATTCTGATAGTATCATAGATAAGTTTGTTTAGTATCTCATACATTTTGTTTCTAGTATCACATTGTTTCTCATAATTCCTACTACGCACTACAATCACACGGTTAAGTTTCATTCAAAGCATACAATGATAATTATCAATAAAGAAAAATATCAATCATACATCATAGGGATTCTCACACGTTTAAATAGCAATGCCCTGCAAAAGTTGGTGTCATCAATCAGTTGTTTCATAGATAATCTCAAGCATAGGTCAACCATACATAATAAATAGTGTCATTGTTTCATAAATTGGAAGGTGTCATCACCCCCATAAATAGAAACAGTTTCTTAAATAGATAGATAGATTGTTTCTCAGATAGTTTTGGCAGAATACTGCCACGCATCCCAATTACCAGCTACATTACCCCTGCCATTTCTTCTTCAACCAGCTGAACCATCCCGAGCTTTTCTTCTTCTGCTCCTGCTCCAGGCGCTGGACATTGTGAGTCGCCATCATTGCTTGGAATTGGGCAGATTGGGAGGTCTGCGTGGCGTGTTGTAACGTTAGCTCATGACGCTGGATAGTCCTCAGTATCTCACTCAAGGTAGGGTCTGATGGGCCAAAGTCACTAGCCCGCCGGCTAGACTGGGAGTGCTGGTCTCCAGCGAACACGCTAGGGCCATCATGCATGCTATGCCTAGATGGCATCCAGTACTCATCATAAGGTAGACGTCTAGGTGGTGCGAGCATAGAGGGTGCTGGTGTCGGGGTCCTATCATGAGGAGGTGGAGGAGGAGGCATCCTAAAAGAAACAGAAGGTCCTGGCCTAGCACTCTTCCGAGGCCTTGTGACTATACGTGCACCCATAGTCCTAATAGGTGGAATAGGTGAGAGAGTAGGAGCTACTACATGTGGCGAGTTGGACCACGTTCGGCTCCTAGCAGGTGATGTAGGTGACGACTCCTCAGATGGCTCAGTGTCGTCAGAGGTCGCGGATAACCAGCCAGGGTGTCCGCATCTCTGCAAGTATGCCTCATACTCGGTTTATGGCTTCACCCTCCTCAGTGTCCCAATAGGGGCAGTCTCTTCAACGGGACGTGCGGGTGCTTTACCTCTTTCAGCCATAATATGATTATCCTGTAAAAATAGTCATGAGTAATTTTGTTTCTCATAGCTCATGATCATAGTAAT
This sequence comes from Flaveria linearis, assembly GCA_024085815.1. NCBI lineage: Eukaryota > Viridiplantae > Streptophyta > Magnoliopsida > Asterales > Asteraceae > Flaveria > Flaveria linearis. The sequence continues at coordinate 42,678,045 of CM044013.1, forward strand.
AGTACTAGTAATAGTAGTGATGACAGTTGTTTCTCATAGAGTTAGTATCTATTAGTAATTGCATCTGTAAGCAGTAGTATCCCATAGAGGTTGTGTCCATTAAATAGTATCGGTAAGCAGTAACATCTCATAGAAGTTCAATTAAGAATTAATTTTGACTATGTTAAAAGAATTCCTCGAGTCATCTAATCCAAAGGTCACACTTAGGCTTCGTGCTGGAATTTACACGTCTGATAAATTCATGATTACGTAGATCAAGTGTAATCATCAATTTATCCAACCCGCTTACCCCAACATTTACCCAAGCAAGGACAGTCCTACAGTCTCAGGGTTGTAGCCCAGGGTCTTCTAAGGTATTCCCGATTTCTCTACAAACTGTGGCTCTGATACCAATAAACCACTTGAACTCACCAACTTTTAGTTGACACAATTTTCTTTTTTTGAGCATGTTTCAGGTAACCTTTGATGAAGGTCTAGCTTGTTTTGGAAGATGCTTGGATGACTTAGTACCCAGACCTCATGGCATTATAGACTTTGCATAGAACTTTTGAACAATTTGCTATGAATGATACTCTAATTATGTACTTTTGACATGAAACAATTGATGTAACCGGGCTAAGCCGTTTAGTCTCGGATTTCATTTTTAGTTACTATAATGCCATGTGATTATCTCCACTTGTGTGCTCTTATGATGGTTTGTTTCCGCTGCCACATCTCTTGCTAGTCTGTGACGTCCCACCCTCCTTGGGCCCGGGGTATGACACATAAGACCTAGCACCCTATAATGATAATTCAAGTAATAAGCTATAGATTCCTAACATAATTTATCATTTTATAGTGAGAGTGTGCGTGACTTTGTTTCTTAGAGGTTTGCGTCAAAAGTTTCCTTTTTAGGAAAGTTAGGGTTTTAGCGTGTGTTCATCAAGTTTTATGGTTCTTATAACTTATTATCGTATGAATGAGCCTAATATTAGTTTCGGGTCATAAGGTTGCTGAAATTCTTAAAAAATGCAGAATTTACACTTTTGGCCCTTCAAGTTTCAAAATTGACATTTTCTACCCCAAAGTTTGTCTCTTTACCATTTTTGACCCCTAATAAATTCTTAAGATTTTTAGTGTCTATTAGAACCTGTTTGAACCCCAAATATCAGATCCTACTTGGTAACGTTTAAAACACAAGTTTCTAGTTATCGGTTTTGCTCACTTTTGTTAAATAAATTCGTAGAAATTACCTATTAACTAGAAAATTCACCAAATTTGATCCCTATTACTAAATAATTATTTTAAGGCCTGAAAAATTCTTAGATTCTAAGTTGTTCATGTTATGGCTCGTTTCGTTGGTTATTTCCGTATTTCGGGTCACCGAACTAATGTATCATAGACATACCATCGCTTGCTAAATTTTCCTAGCCAACAAAATCATATTTTTCAAGCATTCTAAGTCCTAAACTTACTGGAAATCTATCCTCAAGTCTCGGTTTTACAAGGATACCACTAAAATCGGGTGTTTTTGCACTATTTACACTAGTGTCGACTTTATATGTATACTTCTATCATTATTATATCTTGTGTAACCTCAAACCCCGATTGTAAATATGTTTATTTCAATGTTTTTTGATAGATTTTTAAGGTTTAATCATAGAAACTTACGGTTAAGTGTGGCTTAAACACATAGTATGAGGATATACAAGGTAGAACCCTTGTATATTGACCTTAGGCTCGTGGGTTACGGGAGTGTACCTCGTACGCAGATTGAGTTCCAAAGAGGATGAGGTTCGGGGCTGAAAATCTCCTGTTAGACAGTGAGAATGATGGTTGTAGTAAGATAGTGGTGTAAACATTAAGGTTTTGTAAATGGCAGTCCATTGATACTTACCACCGGTTAGAAAGCTAGGGTGAGCACAAGATCTTCCAAGAGCTGAAACTCTTGTTCTTGCTAGAGAAAGAGAGAGATATGCGTGAGTGTTCTCGGATGAGAGAATGAAAGTGAGTGGGAGTAGAGAGAGATAGCCCAAGAGATGAAGGATGTGCGATATGGAGTTGTAAAAATACAAATGGGTCTTGCATGTATAGGAAGGAGTGAACGGTTGAGTGTGGGAGTGGTTTTTGGGGTTTCACAAATTGCATTCGGTTGGTGGGTTGAGGCGGCCATGCAGATTGTATATCTTTATTTATTTTATTGGTATTCTACTATTATATTATTATTATTATTATTATTGTTATTTTGTTAAGCCGTGGGTGTGGGTGTATTTTTGCCCAAATTTGTATAAGTGTTGAAACACCTTATTTGTTTCTTAATAATCATTCGAATGATTGTTTCTATATAGAATAAGTTTCTACATTGTAAAATATCCATAATACATGCATACATCCATACATACATCCATACATCCATACATACATCCATACACACATACATACATACATACACATATACATACATACACTGTAACACCCGGAAATTTTTCTAAGCGAGTCAAGTAATAATAGTGGGCTCAGACGAAAGCCATTTAATAAATATAAAATGGTTGTGGGTGTTAGACCGAGTTAACCTTTCGGGTCCAAGTTTAACGAGTTTGGGGTCGCGGGAACGCCTGGCATATATAGATGGATCAGCTGAACAACTCTCATTTGCACTCAAACACCCAGTTCTAGAGAGAGAAAGTGTAGAGAGAGAAAGTGTCGGATCGAGGCTTGGTTGGTCAAGGATCGAAGGCTGGTGTTTGTGGCCTCCTAAGCAACAAGAATCAAGGTAAGAAACGTAGTGTAATTGCTCCATTTGGTAAAAACCCGGGTTTGGGTTTTTTGGGGTTTTAAAAGTGGCAAGAATCGCCCAAAAACGCATGTTTTAGGGTAATAAACATGTAAGAAGCTTAGATTAGGTTCTTGGATGATAACCCAAGGGTTTGGGTGGAAAAGATTGGATTTTTGGGTTAAAATGAGCGATTCGTAAATTTCAGGTCGTTCTGCGAATTTAAGCACTCGTCCAGCGAAACTGTAAGTTCGTCCAGCGAAACTATGAGAATGTTCAGCGAGACTACAGTGTCGCTGCAGCGAAACTACATTTTCGCTGAAGCGAAACTATAGTTTCTATGATAACTTCGCTGATGCCCAGGTTGACCCTTAGACATTGCGAAACTAGGAATTCCAACAAAAGTTGGGCGCTCAAGGTAGCGAATCTGTCCAGCGAAACTGGCAGAATGCAGCCCAGCGAAACTAGTAGCGAAACTGCTGATTCGCCTAGCGAAATTACGGGCGAAATTACGGGCGAAATTATGGGTGAAACTAGTAGCGAATTTAGGCGGAAATTAACCCTTTTGAGTGTTAACTTATCTGCAGGCGGTGTAGTGTGACCCACATCTTTAAAGCTTGATTGAGAAGCTGCTTGTCAAGCACAGGTGAGTTCTAGGACCCCTCGTTTCCTTGTTTTAAATGATTTTGGGGCTGGAACACATATAAACTGTTTATTGAAATATGTATGTATGGCCCATTTGGGTATAATGTTGTGTTGTACGTTTAAGGTATGATTGTGGACTTGGGCGTGTTGTATGAGGTCTTAGCATGAGTCCCCAAGGTTTAGGAGGGACAATTAGGGCTGTTGCACTCAAAATGATGCATAGTTAAGTCCCGGCTTTCGAGAAAGATACGAAAGTAAGTCCTTACATGGAATTTCAGTAAGTGCCTGTAGATGACTGATGATGTAGACTATGTATGTATGATGCTATGTATGATGATGTATGTATGATGGGTGTGTGTTCCTTATGATGATGTATGAATATCTTTCCATGGCTTTACGTATTTTGACAACGAATGAACGAAGTATTATGTAACGTAAAGTGAAAGATAATGAAAGAGGAACACGATGATGAATGCATGTATTAATGAATGAACGAATGAGTAAAACGGATGATGAATACATGCATTAATGAACGAACGAACGAAAGATGTCTTGCAAACATTGGATAAGTTTAACGGGTCCTTCTTGGTGATTGACCATATGTATGGTACCCCTACCGCTTACCTCTAGTACCGTGGCATACGTTTTGCTGTTCATTTAATGACTTCAGCCCGGTAGCTAATAATGATCGAGGAATAGCATATGGTAGTGGTACAAAAGATGTCCAATTTGCAAGAAAGATGTAACGGGATCCTTGTCATTCGACCACAGTAATCATCGCTACGTGCCATGAAGTGGGTAAAGCCTGACAGGATCCATATGTGAACGGAACGATAAGGATGTAACCAATGAATGACACAGATAATAAATGTTATCTGATATGTGTACGATGAATATTCTTGAATGAAACGTAAGATGAATAAACGTAACGGGATCCTTGTCATTTGACCACAGTAATCATTGCTGCGTGCCATGAAGTGGGTAAAGCCTGACAGGATCTAAATAAGAAGTGAAAGATAACGATGAATAACGAACGAATGAAGGAATAAAAGAGATAATAAAATATTATCTATATGTATGCATGATGTATGATCACGTATAAAGAAAGGAATGGTTTTAACGAAAACAAAGTATGTTTATTATAAAACTAGGACTCACTCAGCAACGCTGACTTTTATGTGTTTCCAGTTGGCAGGTAGCGTTGCTGGGGATGGCACGAGGCGACTACTCAGCTCTTTTGGGATGGCATTTTCCTTTTGATAATGCTGCCACGCAATGTGTTGTGGGCCCATAATGCGTGCAACACATTATGTTGCATGCAAGTGTAAGATTTCTTGAAGATCCTGATAAACAAGATTATTTAAGAAATCTTCTTTTTGATAAAGAATTTTTATGTTTTTATACTAGAGGTCACTGTTTATGACCATATGATTGTTGAGGATTCACATAAACGGGATTATTTAAGAAATCCTCGGTTCATATGCTTCAGCAACATTCATAGTAAAAGTTAGGCATTGTAAAGACGTAACTAGAAAGGATGAAATAATTTGTATAATGCTTTTGTAATATAATGCAACATTAGATGTTTTGTAACTGACGTACGTTGTATTAAATGGCAAAAGTATTCATAGTAAAGAAAAATTTATCTTGAATGTTTCCGCTGCAATGTTTTATTTTAATGTATGCGATGATGACCAACTGTGGGGGTGCCTGGGAGCGGGCCTTACAAGTGGTATCAGAGCAAAAGTTTAAGTAAAATGGGTAAATTTTCAAAATAAAACCTAAAACTTAAACTGAAAATGGGAAAAAGGGGAAGAATACCATCTGAGTAGCTGCGTGCCATCAGTATTTTCTTAAAGATAATCAGGATTATTTGCGCATGTAATGTGGTTTATGTGTACTGTTAGACTTAGACACTAATGTGGTCAGGACAGGTAATGCTCGGGGTGTGAAAAGTAGAGTAAGTGGCTAATCACAACTGCCACTGTAATTAGGGACTACTATACTTACATAAACTGAGCTATTTCCTTGAATACCGTGTTGGTATTTGAACCTTTCAGTGTGTGATAGAAGATGTCGGTGGTAGATCATCTAAAGCCCCACGTGGTGGAGGCGGTGACGGAATTGGTGTGCGGAACCACGAGCCACAGAGGAGAGACCTAGACTAGAGAAGAAGGTTCCTGAAGAACCTGATACTACTCCTCTGGAGGGGTGGATGAGAGTGTTGATTTGAGGGCCTCGTAAAAGAGGGCAGTGGTCGAGGTGCCCAGGTCATGCAGACGATCTTACCGTCTGTAGTGACCGAGGTGATAAAGGCTGTACGCGAAGATGAGAGGCGAGGGAGGAATCGATCCTCAGGAAGACAGCAACAACAAGAGCCGGAAACGTACTTTCTGATGATGAAGAAGAGGAAGAGGAGAGGCTAGCGTGAGACAACACGGGGTTGTAATTACGGGGCGTTTATGAGGTGCAAGCCCCCTACTTTTGATGGCTCTGGCGCTGCTGCGATGCTCACCATGGGTGAGAGAGATGGAGGTTGTCCGACATTAGTGATTGCAGGGAGGACAAGAAGGTGGAGTTTGCTACCCCCCTCTTTTATGGGTTCGGCTTTATGCTGGTGGGACAACATAGTCCAGGCCGAGGGTAGCAGGGCCATTGGAAAGATAAGTGTCCGAGCTGAAAAGGATCGTGATCGAGGAGTTCAGTCCTCGCGGGAAATGGATAAAGTAGAGAGAGTTCCTGCAGTTTGAGGCATGGACGATGACCCACCAACAGTACACCACCAAGTTTAATGACATGGCGAGAATGGTGCCGGACCAGGTGACGACGGTGTCTCGAAAGATCAACCGGTATATCTAGGGGTGCCGGCCGACATCCGCACGCACTGACAACTGCCCGACCGAGTACTTTTAGGTCGGCAGTAAATTTTGGCTGGCGGCTATACGATGAAAGGGCTAGGGTGGTGAAGGCTGAGGGTGGTAACAAGGGAGGTGGCGAGAAAAGTTGGCAGGGAAAGAGGTTTGGTCGAGGTGATACCTCGACAAGTAACAAGAAGGCAAGGGTGGATGACCGTCGTGTGGTCAGTCAGGAGCAGGGTTGAGGAAGTGTGGCCAATGTGGGAGAGAGCACTCGGGGGAGTGCAAGTGGGGTCCAACATCTGCTTTAAGTGTGGGAAGACAGGGCATATGGCTAAGGATTGCCGGATGGGCAAGTGTTTTAACTGGGGGAAAGTGGTCATATGAGCAGAGATTGCAAGAAGCCGAGGGCTGAGGGCTCAGGGAAGAAGACGGGAGGAGAAGCACCGAGGGCAAAGGCCAGGGCGTTCACGATGACGCAAGAGGAGGCTAGAACGGACCCTGACGTTGTGTCTGGTACGTTCCTGATAAACCAATTTTAGCCTCTGTATTATTTGATTCGGGTGCCAGTAGGAGTTTTATTTCTACTACCTTCTGTGCTAAACTGCCTGTTGGAGAGTAAATGCCTTGATGAGTCCTTTGACGTAGAAACTGCTATTGGTAAGTCCACTAGGGTTACTGATGTGATAGAGGACTGTGCTGTAGAATTAGAAGGCCATAGATTTGCTGCCAAGTTACATGTGATGCCCCTAGGAGATTTGATGTAGTATTAGGGATGGATTTGTTAGCAACCTACGAAGCGAATATCGTTTGCCGAAAGAAAGATGATTAGGCTGACGGTGGCTGACGAAGTCCGGGACAATATATGGCGATCGAGTTATGACGATTCCGAAGGTGATCACGATGGCGGTGGCGGGAAATTGTATGAGGCGCGGATGTAGCGCGTACTTATGTTATCTAAAGAATGTAGAGACGCCAACACCAACTATCCTATGTACCAGTTGTGCGTGACTTCCCGATGTGTTTCCCGAAGACTTATCGGGATTGCCACCTGACCGAGAGATCGATTCCGGATCGACCTGATACCGGGTGCCCAACCTGTCGCAAAAGCACCGTATCGCTTGGCTCCGACGGAAATGAAAGAGTTGATGGAGCAACTGCAAGAACTGCTAGATAAGGGGTTCATTAGATCGAGTATCTCACCTTGGGGGTGCTCCGGTTCTGTTTGTAAAGAAGAAGATGGTAGTATGAGAATGTGCATCGACTACCGTGAGCTGATAGTTGACGGTGAAGAACAGATACCCCTTGCCGAGAATCGATGACTTGTTTGCCAACTTCAAGGCGCTAGCTGGTTTTCACGAATAGATCTTCGATCGGGCTATCATCAAGTAAAAGTGAAGGAGCAGGATATCCCTAAACCCTTTCGAACCGCGCTATGGTCACTACGAGTTTCTTGTCATGTCTTTTGGTTTGACCAATGCGCCGCTGCTTTTATGGATTTGATGAATCGAGTGTGTCGGTCATGTTGGATAAATCAGTAATTGTGTTTATCGATGATATACTGATTTATTCCAGGAGCGAAGAAGAGCATGCCGGTCACATTCGGGAGGTGATGGAGACCTTGAGGAAGGAGAAACTGTATGCTAAGTTCTCCAAATGCGCTTTCTGGTTACGCGAGGTGCAATTTCTGGGTCACGTGGTAAATGCTCAGGGAATAATGGTGGACCCAGCAAAGGTGGAGGCCGTGATGCAATGGAAGTCGCCAAGGACGCCATCCGAGATTCGCAGCTTCTTGGGATTGGCGGGCTACTATAGGAGATTTATTCAAGACTTTTCAAAGATAGCCTCACCTTTGACAAAATTGACTCGTAAGGATGTGAAGTTCGTGTGGGGTCGAGAACGGAGAATGCCTTTGAGGAGTTGAAGACGAGACTGACACAAGCTCCTGTCTTGACATGCCCGGGAAATAAAGACTTAATGGTCTATTCGGATGCATCTTATTCTGGGCTAGGTTGTGTTTGATGCAACGTGGAAGGGTGATAGCCTACGCATCTCGACAACTAAAGACCCACGAAGTCAACTATCCACACACGATCTAGAACTAGCTGCGGTGGTGTTCGCGTTGAAGATTTGGCGGCACTATCTATACGGGACGAAGTGCACCATCTTCACGGACCACAAAAGCTTGAAGTACTTCTTTGAGCAGAAAGATCTAAACATGAGGCAAAGACGATGGTTAGAGCTGATAAAGACTATGATTGTGAGATCCCTACCATCGGGCAAAGCCAACATGGTGGCTGATGCCCTTAGCCGAAAGGAAAGGCCTAAGCCGATTCGGGTGAAGGGCTTATCAGCTAATTATGACCTCTGACGTGATGACACAGGTTAAGGAGTTCCAAGACGAGGCTTTGAAAGAAGATCGTCTTAACTCCGAAAGATGAGAGGTCTAGTTACAGAACTGGGTGAGAACACCCTTGGTGTTAAGACCCGATTTGGGCGAATGTGGATTCCTCGGTACGGATCTACGTGGAAAGATCATGGATGAGGCCCATAAGACTCGATATTCCATTCACCCCGGTGCTACCAAGATGTACCAAGACATAAGAAAGACTATTGGTGGCCGGGCATGAAGCGTGATGTGGTGGAATATGTAAGTAAGTGCCTGACTTGTCTACAAGTAAAGGCAGAGCACCAGAAACCTTACGGGAAGATCCAACCATTGGATATACCCGAGTGGAAGTGGGAGCACATCACCATGGATTTCATCACGAAGCTACCCACGTACCCCGAAAGGGTATGATGCAATATGGGTTATAGTCGATCGATTGACGAAGAGTGTCCACTTCCTACCGATCCGCGAGACGTATTCATCTGAAAGATTGGCAGATCTATTCATCAAAGAAATCGTAGCTCGTTATGGCGTGCCGGTGTCCATCGTGTTTGATCGTGACACCCTTTTACATCGAAATTTTGGAAGAGATTCCATGATGCGATAGGGACGAGACTACATATCAGCACAGCTTATCACCCTCAGACGGACGGCCAGTCTGAGAGGACGATCCAGACACTCGAAGACATGCTTCGGGCGTGTGTGATCGATTTTGGAGGAAGTTGGACGATCACTTGCCGTTAGGAGAATTCTCGTACAATAACAGTTATCATACCAGCATTGGCATGCCACCTTACGAGATGCTGTACGGTAGGAATGTAGGACGCCCGTATGTTGGGAGACATTGGGCAGAAGGAACTGGGAGGTGTCGAAGTGGTTTGAAGCACGACTGAGAAGTTAGAAAAGATCAAAGCCTTCATGAAGGCGGCGAAGATGGGCAAAAGTCGTATGCGGATAAGAGGCGGAGACAGATAGAGTTCAAGGTTGGTGATCGAGTCATGTTAAAGGTTTCGCCCTGGAAAGGCATTATCCGATTCAGAAAATGAGGTAAGCTAAGCCCGAGATATATAGGACCTTTCCGAATCTTCGCACGAGTAGGAGAGGTAGCCTATCGGCTTGAAACTGCCAGATGAGTTAAGTGGAATTCATCCCACGTTCCAGTATCTCATCTGAGAAAGTGCTTAGCTGATGAAGATATGATTGTTCCAATGGAGGATATGAAGTAGACGAACGGCTCAATTACGTGGAGCAACAGTGGCAATCATTGATCGTAAAGAGAAGAGGTTAAGAATAAAGTGTTCCTCTTGTGCATATACAGTGGAAGCACAGGAAGGGATACGAGTCTACGTGGGAGACTGAAGAGAGATGAACAACATTACCCACACCTATTTGAGGAATAACAGGTTTCGGGGACGAAACCTAAATAAGGGGGGTGGACTTGTAACACCCGGAAATTTTTCTAAGCGAGTCAAGTATAATAGTGGGATCAGACGAAAGCCATTTAATAAATATAAAATGGTTGTTGGTGTTAGACCGAGTTAACCCTTCGGGTCACAAGTTTAACGAGTTTGGGTCGCGGGAACGCCTGGCATATATATATAGATGGATCAGCTGAACAACTCTCATTTGCACTAAAACAACCAGTTCTAGAGAGAGAAAGTGTAGAGAGAGAGTGTCGGATCGAGGCTTGGTTGGTCAAGGATCAAAGGCTGGTGTTCGTGGGCTCCTAAACAACAAGAATCAAGGTAAGAAACATAGTGTAATTCCTCATTTGGTAAAACCCGGGTTTGGGTTTTTGGGGTTTTAAAAGTGGCAAGAATCGCCCAAAACGCATGTTTTAGGGTAATAAAACATGTAAGAAGCTTAGATTTAGGTTCCTGGATGATAACCCAAGGGTTTGGGTGGAAAAGATTGGATTTTAGGGTTAAAATGAGCCGATTCGTAAATTTCAGCTCGTTCTACGAATTTAGGCACTCGTCCCGCGAAACTATGAGAATGTTCAGCGAGACTATAGTTTCGCTGCAGCGAAACTACATTTTCGCTGAAGCGAAACTATAGTTCTATGATAACTTCGCTGATGCCCAGGTTGACCCTTAGACATTGCGAAACTAGGGAACTCCACGAACGTTGGAAAGCGCTGGGCGCTCAGTAGCGAATCTGTCCAGTGAAACTGGCAGAATGCTGCCCAGCGAAACTAGCAACGAAACTGCTGATTCGCCTGGCGAAATTATGGGCGAAATTACGGGCGAAATTATGGGCGAAACTAGTAGCGAATTTAGGCAGAAATTAACCGTTTTGAGTGTTAACTTATCTGCAGGCGGTGTAGTGTGACCCACATCTTTAAAGCTTGATTGAGAAGCTGCTTGTCAAGCACAGGTGAGTTCTAGGACCCCTCATTTCCTTGTTTTAAACGTTTTAGGGCTGGAACACATATAAACCTGTTTATTGAAATATGTATGTATGGCCCATTTGGTATAATGTTGTGTTGTACGTTTAAGGTATGATTGTGGACTTGGGCGTGTTGTATGAGGTCCTAGCATGAGTCCCCAGGTTTAGGAGGGACAATTAGGGCTGTTGCACTCAAAATGATGCATTGTTAAGTCCCAGCTTTCGGGAAAGATACGGAAGTAAGTCTTACATGGAATTTCAGTAAGTGCCTGTAGATGACTGATGATGTAGACTATGTATGTATGATGCTATGTATGATGATGTATGTATGATGGGTGTGTGTTCCTTATGATGATGTATGAATATCTTTCCATGGCTTTACGTATTTTGACAAAGAATGAACGAAGTATTATGTAACGTAAAGTGAAAGATAATGAAAGAGGAACACGATGATGAATGCATGTATTAATGAATGAACGAATGAGTAAAAAGGATGATGAATACATGCATTAATGAACGAACGAACGAAAGATGTCTTGCAAACATTGGATAAGTTTAAGGGGTCCTTTTTGGTGATTGACCATATGTATGGTACCCCTACCGCTTACCTCTAGTACTGTGGCATACGTTTTGCTGTTCATTTAATGACTTCGGCCCGGTAGCTAATAATGATCGAGGAATAGCATATGGTAGTGGTACAAAATGTCCACTGTGCAAGAAAAGATGTAACGGGATCCTTGTCTTTCGACCACAGTAATCATCGCTACGTGCCATGAAGTGGGTAAAGCCTGACAGGATCCATATGAGAACGGAACGATAAGGATGTGTACGATGAATTTCTGAATGAAACGTAAGACGAATAAACGTAACAGGATCCTTGTCATTCGACCACAGTAATCATCGCTGCGTGCCATGAAGTGGGTAAAGCCTGACAGGAGCTAAATAAGAAGTGAAAAATAACGATGAATAACGAACGAATGAAGGAATAAAAGAGATAATAAAATATTATCTATATGTATGCATGATGTATGATCACGTATAAAGAAAGGAATGGTTTTAAAGAAAAAAACAGTATGTTTATTATAAAACTAGAACTCACTCAGTAACGCTGACTTTTATGTGTTTCCAGTTGGCAGGTAGCGTTGCTGGGATGGCACGAGGCGACTACTCAGCTCTTTTGGGATGGCATTCTCCTTTTGATAATGCTGCCACACAATGTGTTGTGGGCCCATAATGCGCGCAACACATTATGTTGCATGCAAGTGTAAGATTTCTTGAAGATCCTGATAAACAGGATTATTAAGAAATCTTCTTATGATAAAGAATTTTATGTTTTTATATTAGAGGTCACTGTTTATGACCCTATAATTGTTGAGGATTCACATAAACGAGATTATCTAAGAAATCCTCGGTATCATATGCATCAGCAACAATCATAGTAAAAGTTAGGCTTGTAAAGACGTAATTAGAAAGGACGAAATATTTTGTATAATGCTTTTGTAATATAATGCAACATTAGATGTTTTGTAACTGACGTACGTTGTATTAAATGGCAAAAGTATTTATAGTAAAAGAAAAGTTATCTCGAATGTTTCCGCTGCAATGCTTTATTTTAATGTATGATATGAGTGACCACTGTGGGTGCCCGGGAGGGGGCCTTACATACACACATCCATACTACATACATACATACATACATACATACATTCAAACAATAAATACATACACATCCATCCATACATACATACATACATACATAAAAACATACATACACAAACATACATACATACATACATAGATACATACATACATACATACATACATACATACATGCATGCATAATACAAACATACATACATAAAACATAAATACATACAACATACATACATACAAACATACATACATACATACATAGACACATACATCATACACACATCCATACATACATACATACTTACATACATACTTACATACATACATATATACATAATACATACATACATACATACATACAAACATACATACATAAAACATACATACATACAAACATACATACATACATACATAGATACATACATACATACATACATACATACATGCATACATACATGCATGCATGCAAACATGCATACATGCCTACAAGCATACATGCCTACATGCCTACATGCATACATGCCTACATGCATACATGGATGCATGCATCCATGCTTGCATACATACATACATCCATGCATACATCCATACATACATCCATGCATACATACATACATCCATGCATACATACATCCATGCATACATCCATGCAAACATCCATACATACATGCATCCATACATCCATGCATACATCCATGCATACATCCATGCATACATCCATGCATACATCCGTTCATACGTACATGCATACATACATGCATACGTACATGCATACATCCATGCATACATACATTCATACATACATGCATACATACATTCATATATACAACCATACATACATCTATACATACATGCGTACATACATGCATACATACATGCGTACATACATACATACATACATCCATACATACATCCATACATACATACGTACATACATACGTACATACATACGTACATACATACATACATACATACATGCATACATACATACCTACATACATACATACATACATACATACATACATACATACATACATACATACATACTAACATACATACATACAAACATACATACATGCAAAAATACATACATGCATACATACATACATGCATACATACATACACATACATACATACAACCATACATACATACATGCATACATAGATACATACATACATACATACACAAACTTACATACATACATACAGGCATACATACATACATGCGTACATGCATACATGTATCCACGCATCCATGCATACATGCATACATGCATACATGCATACATACACATGCATACATCCATACATACATCCATACACACATACATACATCCATACACACATACATACATCCATAAACAGATACATACATACACACATCCATACATACACATACATACATACATACATACATACATACCATACATAAATACATACATACATACATACATACATACATGCATACATACATACATACATACATACATACATACATACATACATACATACATACATACATACAAACAAACATACATACATAAATACAAACATACATACATAGATACATACATAGATACATACATACATACATACATGCATGGATGGATACATGCATACATGCCCACATGCATACATGCATCCATACATCCATACATCCATGCATACATCCATGCATACATCCATGCGTACATCCATGCGTACAACTAAGCGTACATACGTGCACACATCTGTGCACAAATCCATGCACACATCCATGCACACATCCATGCACACATCCATGTACACATACATGCACACATCCATGCACACATACATGCACACATACTTGCACACATACATCCACATATACATCCACACATACACGCACACATACACGCACTCATACACGCACACATACACGCACACATACACGCGCACATACACGCACACATACACGTACACATACACGCACACAGACAGGCACACAGACATGCACACATACATGCACACATACATGCACACACACATGCACACACACATGCATACACACATGCACACACACATGCACACCACATGCACACACACAGGCACACATACATGCACACATACATGCACACATACATGCACACATACATGCATATATACATGCGTACACACATGCATACATACATGCGTACACACATGCGTACATACATGCACACATACATGCACACATACATCCACACATACACGCATACTTGCATGCATACATACATGCATACATACATGCGTACATACATGCGTACATACATGCGTACATACACGCACACATACACGCATGTATACATACACACGTACATACACACGTACATACACACGTACATACACACGTACATACACACGTACATACACACGTACATACATACGTACATGCACACGTACATGCACACCTACATGCACACACACATGCACATACACATGCACACACACATGCACACACACATGCACACACATGCACACATACATGCACACATACATGCGTACATACATGCGTACATACATGCGTACATACATGCGTACGTACATGCGTACATACATGCATACATACATCCAAACATACATGCACACATACATGCATACTTACATGCATACATACATGCATACATACATGCGTACATACATGCGTATATACATCCGTACATACGCACGTACAAACACACGTACATACAGACGTACATACACACGTACATACACACGTACATACACACGTACATACATACGTACATACGTACATACATACATACATACATACATACATAGGTACACACATACATACAGACGTACATACATACATGCATACATACATACAATCATACGTACCTACATAGATGCATACATACATACATACATACATACATCCATATATCCATACATACATACATACATACATACATACATACATACATACATACATACATACATACATACATACATACATACATACATACATACATACATACATACATACATACCTAAATACAAACATGCATACATAAAAACATATATACATGCAAACATACATACATACATAGATACATAGATACATACATACATACGTGCGTACGTACATACATACATACATACATACATACATACGTACATACATACATATATACATACATACATACATACATACCTACATACATACATACATACATACATACATACATACATACATACGTGCATGCATGCATGCATGCATACATGCCTACATGCATACATGCATACATGCCTACATGCATACAAGCATACATGCATACATGCATCCATGCATACATCCATCCATGCATGCATGCATCTATGCATGCATGCATGCATGCATACAAGCATGCATGCGTCCATGCATACATCCATGCATGCATCCATGCATGCATACATACATACATGCATACATCCATGCATACATCCATGCATCCATCCATGCATCCATGCACGCATACATCCATGCATACATCCATGCATACATCCATGCATACATGCATCCATACTTTCATACATCCATGCATACATCCATGCATACATCCATGCATACATCCATGCGTACATAAATGCCTACATACATGCACACATACATGCACGCATACATGCACACATACATGCACACATACATGCACACATACATGCACCCATACATGCACACATACATGCACACATACATGCACACATACATGCACACATACATGCACACATACATGCACACATTCATGCACACATACATGCAGACATACATGCACACATTATGACAACCGGTCCCAAGTTCACTATTCTAAACCCTAATTTAATTGCATCCTAACCCATCTTATGAGTACTAATAATAGAAACAATTTAATTATATCAATAATGTTAGAATCACTATTTGTTATTTGATCCATTTTTATGATTCTAAGTGATTTTTTGAATTCTTGTTACTATAAATCTTGACTTTTAGAAAATTAGTGCCCGGGAATATCAATTAGCCACCCTAAGTAGGATATACAATATCAATTGAAATAATTAAAAGTATATGTGCACACACACTTGAAATTTTCGGACCTAGCATGCATAATCATGGATTAGACTTATCAACTAATAACATCTTTTATAACTAACAATTTTACACTACACTATAAAATAATACTACTAATTATTTTGAGATTAAAAATTTAAGGAAAATCCCTCACTAGAAGACAACCTTCGGCCGCCCCCTTGTCCACCAATGGACTCCTTTGCTTGCCACTACACACAACCCACTCCATCCATCCATACGACACACATGCATTCTTCACTTTTGCAAGATTCACTCCACCATACATACATACATAGATACATACATACATACATACATACATGCATACATACATGCATCCATACATACATACATAGATACATATATACATACATACATACATGCATCCATACATGCATGCATGCATACATGCATACATACCTACAAGCATACATGCCTACATGCCTACATGCATACATGCCTACATGCATACATGTATGCATGCATCCATGCATGCATGCATACTTGCATGCATGCATGCATCCGTGCTTGCATACATACATACATCCATGCATACATCCATACATACATCCATGCATACATACATACATCCATGCATACATACATCCATGCATACATCCATGCAAACATCCATACATACATGCATCCATACATCCATGCATACATCCATGCATACATCCATGCATACATCCATGCATACATCCATGCATACATCCGTTCATACGTACACGCATACATACATGCATACGTACATGCATACATCCATGCATACATACATGCATACATACATGCATATATACAACCATACATACATCCATACATACATGCGTACATACATGCATACATACATGCGTACATACATACATACATCCATACATACATACGTACATACATACGTACATACATACTACATACATACATACATACATACATACATACATACATACATACATACATACATACATACATACATACTAACATACATACATACAAACATACATACATGCAAACATACATACATGCATACATACATACATGCATACATACATACATGCATACATACATACAACCATACATACATACATACATACATAGATACATACATACATACATACATACATACATACAAACATACATACATACATACAGGCATACATACATACATGCGTACATGCATACATGCGTACATGCATACATGTATCCATGCATACATGCATACATGCATACATGCATACATGCATACATGCATACATGCATACATGCATACATGCATACATCCATACATATATCCATGCACACATACATACATCCATACACACATACATACATCCATAAACAGATACATACATACACACATCCATACATACACACATACATACATACATACATACATACATACATACATACATACATACATACATACATACATACATACATACATACATACATACATACATACATACATACATACATACATACATACATACATACATACATACATACAAACATACATACATAAATACGAACATACATACATAGATACATACATAGATACATACATACATACATACATGCATGGATGCATACATGCATACATGCCCACATGCATACATGCCTACATGCGTCCATGTATACATGCCTACATGCATACGTGCATGCATGCATGCATGCATCCATGCATGCATCCATTCATGCATCCATGCATGCATCCATGCATGCTTCCATGCATGCATCCATGCATGCATCCATGCTTGCATACATACATACATACATACATCCATCCATGCATACATCCATGCATACATGCATGCATACATGCATGAATACATCCATGCATACATCCATGCATACATGCATCCATACATCCATACATCCATGCATACATCCATGCATACATCCATGCGTACATCAATGCGTACAACTATGCGTACATACGTGCACACATCCGTGCACACATCCGTGCACACATCCATGCACACATCCATGCACACATCCATGCACACATCCATGTACACATACATGCACACATCCATGCACACATACATGCACACATACTTGCACACATACATCCACATATACATCAACACATACACGCACACATACACGCACACATACACGCACACATACACACACACATACACGCACACATACATGCACACATACACGCACACATACACGCACACATACATGCACATAGACATGCACACATACATGCACACATACATGCACACATACATGCACACACACATGCACACACATATGCACACACACATGCACACACACATGCACACACACATGTACACACACAGGCACACATACATGCACACATACATGCACACATACATGCACATATACATGCATATATACATGCGTACACACATGCATACATACATGCGTACACACATGCGTACATACATGCACACATACATGCACACATACATCCACACATACACGCATACTTGCATGCATACATACATGCGTACATACATGCGTACATACACGCACACATACACGCATGTATACATACGCACGTACATACACACGTACATACACACGTACATACACACGTACATACACACGTACATACACACGTACATACACACGTACATACACACGTACATGCACACGTACATGCACACCTACATGCACACACACATGCACACACACATGCACACACACATGCACACACACATGCACACACACATGCACACACACATGCACACATACATGCACACATACATGCGTACATACATGCGTACATACATGCGTACATACATGCGTACATACATGCGTACATACATGCGTACATACATGCATACATACATCCAAAGATATATGCATACATACATGCATACATACATGCATACATATATGCGTACATACATGCGTATATACATCCGTACATACGCACATACAAACACATGTACATACACACGTACATACACACGTACATACAAACGTACATACACACGTACATACATATGTACATACGTACATACATACATACATACATAGGTACA
The DNA here is from genome assembly GCA_024085815.1 of Flaveria linearis. NCBI lineage: Eukaryota > Viridiplantae > Streptophyta > Magnoliopsida > Asterales > Asteraceae > Flaveria > Flaveria linearis. The sequence goes on from CM044013.1 coordinate 42,697,774, forward strand.
CACATACATACAGACATACGTAAATACATGCAAACATACATACAATCATACATACCTACATAGATGCATACATACAACACACATACATACAGACGTACATAAATACATGCAAACATACATACAATCATACGTACCTACATAGATGCATACATACATACATACATACATACATACATACATACATACATACATCCATATATCCATACATACATACATACATACATACATGCATGCATCCATGCATACATCCATGCATGCATCCATGCATGCATACATACATCCATGCGTACATCCATGCATACATCCATGCATCCATCCATGCATCCATGCACGCATACATCCATGCATACATCCATGCATACATCCATGCATACATCCATGCGTACATACATGCCTACATACATGCACACATACATGCACACATACATGCACACATACATGCACACATACATGCACACATACATGAACACATACATGCACATATACATGCACACATACATGCACACATACATGCACACATACATGCGTACATACATGCGTACATACATGCGTACATACATGCGTACATGCATGCGTACATACATGCGTACATACATGCATACATACATCCAAACATACATGCATACATACATGCATACTTACATGCATACATACATGCATACATACATGCGTACATACATGCGTATATACATCCGTACATACGCACGTACAAACACACGTACATACAGACGTACATACACACGTACATACACACGTACATACACACGTACATACATACGTACATACGTACATACATACATACATACATACATACATACATAGTTACACACATACATACAGACGTACATACATACATGCATACATACATACAATCATACGTACCTACATAGATGCATACATACATACATACATACATACATCCATATATCCATACATACATACATACATACATACATACATACATACATACATACATACATACATACATACATACCTAAATACAAACATGCATACATAAAAACGTACATACATACAAACATACATACATACATACATACATAGATACATACATACATACATATGTACATACATACATACATACATACATAAGTACATACATACATACATACATACATACATACATACATACATACATACATACATACATACATACATACATACATACATACATACATGCATGCATACATGCATACATGCCTACATGCATACATGCATACATGCCTACATGCATACAAGCATACATGGATACATGCATCCATGCATACATCCATCCATGCATGCATGCATGCATACATACAAGCATGCATGCGTCCATGCATACATCCATGCATGCATCCATGCATGCATACATACATACATGCATACATCCATGCATACATCTATGCATCCATCCATGCATACATCCATGCATACATCCATGCATCCATGCACGCATACATCCATGCATACATCCATGCATACATCCATGCATACATGCATCCATACTTTCATACATCCATGCATACATCCATGCGTATATCCATGCATACATCCATGCGTACATACATGCCTACATACATGCACACATACATGCAAACATACATGCACACATACATGCACCCATTCATGCACACATACATGCACCCATACATGCACACATACATGCACACATACATGCACACATACATGCACACATTCATGCACACATACATGCACACATACATGCACACATTGTGACAACCGGTCCCAAGGTCACTATTCTAAACCCTAATTTAATTGCATCCTATCCCATCTTATGAGTACTAATAATAGAAACAATTTAATTATATCAATAATGTTATAATCACCATTGTTATTTGATCCATTTTTATGATTCTAAGTGATTTTTTGAATTCTTGTTACTATAAATCTTGACTTTTAGAAAATTAGTGCCCGGGAATATCAATTAGCCACCCTAAGTAGGATATACAATATCAATTGAAATAATTAAAAGTATATGTGCACACACACTTGAAATTTTCGGACCTAGCATGCATAATCATGGATTAGACTTATCAACTAATAACATCTTTTATAACTAACAATTTTACACTACACTACAAAATAATACTACTAATTATTTTGAGATTAAAAATTTAAGGAAAATCCCTCACTAGAAGACAACCTTCGGCCGCCCCTTGTCCACCAATGGACTCCTTTGCTTGCCACTACGCACAACCCACTCCATCCATCCATACGACACACATGCATTCTTCACTTTTGCAAGATTCACTCCACCATACATACATACATAGATACATACATACATACATACATACATACATACATACATACATACATGCATACATACATGCATCCATACATACATACATAGATACATACATACATACATACATACAGCATACATACATGCATGCATGCATACATGCATACATGCCTACAAGCATACATGCCTACATGCCTACATGCATACATGCCTACATGCATACATGTATGCATGCATCCATGCATGCATGCATACTTGCATGCATGCATGCATCCATGCTTGCATACATACATACATCCATGCATACATCCATACATACATCCATGCATACATACATACATCCATGCATACATACATCCATGCATACATCCATGCAAACATCCATACATACATGCATCCATACATCCATGCATACATCCATGCATACATCCATGCATACATCCATGCATACATCCGTTAATACGTACATGCATACATACATGCATACGTACATGCATACATCCATGCGTATGTATGTATGTATGTACGTACGTATGTATGTATGTAAGTATGTATGTTTGTATGTATGTATGTATGTATGTATGTATGTATGTATGTATGTATGTATGTATGTATGGATGTATGGATGCATGTATGTATGTATGCATGCATGTATGTATGTATGTTGTATGTATGTATGTATGTATGTATGTATGTATGTATGTATGTATGTATGTATGTATGTATGTATGTATGTATGTATGTATGTATGTATGGATGCATGTATGTATGGATGTATGTATGTATGGATGTATGTATGTATGGATGTATGCATGTATGGATATATGTATGTATGTATGTATGTATGTATGTATGTATGTATGTATGTATGTATGTATGCGTGGATGCATGTATGTATGGATGCATGCATGCATGGATGTATGTATGCATGGATGTATGTATGTATGTATGTATGTATGTATGTATGTATGTATGTATGTATGTATGTATGTTTGTATGTATGTATTTTTGTATGTATGTATGCATGTATGTATGTATGTATGTATGTATGTATGTATGTATGAATGTATGTATGTATGTATGTATGTATGTATGTATGTATGTATGTATGTATGTATGTATCTATGTATGTATGTATGTATGTTTGTATGTATGTATATTTGTATGTATGTATTTTTGTATGTATATATGTATGTATGCATGTATGTATGTTTGTATGTATGTATGTTTGTATGTATGTATGTACGTATGTTTGTATGTATGTATGTATGTATGTATGTATGTATGTATGTATGTATGTATGTATCATTACTGGTGGCCAAACATGAAAGCAGATATCGCCACCTACGTGAGCAGATGTTTGACCTGTTCTAAGGTTAAGGTAGAGTATCAACGACCGTCTGGTTTACTCCAACAGCCAAAAATACCAGTATGGAAGTGGGAGCAGATATCTATGGACTTCATCACGAAACTCCCTCGGACTCCCAGCGGATGCGATACCATTTGGGTGATCGTGGATCGCTTGACGAAATCCGCACACCTTCTGGCAATCGGGAGGCTGATCGTATGGAAAAGTTAACTCGTATCTACCTAAGGGAAGTAGTCTCTCGGCATGGTGTACCGATTTCCATTATCTCTGATCGTGACGCTCGATTCACTTCACACTTCTGGCAGTCTTTGCAACGAGCACTGGGGACGCGGTTGGATATGAGCACCGCGTACCACCCTCAAACCGATGGCCAAAGTGAGCTTACGATCCAGACCCTAGAAGACATGTTACGTGCCTGCGTCATAGATTTCGGCAGCAGTTGGGAAACTCACTTACCGCTAGTTGAGTTTTCTTACAACAATAGCTATCACACGTCGATCAAAGTTGCCCCATTTGAGGCACTGTATGGGCGTAAGTGCCGATCACCTATCTGTTGGGCGGAAGTTGGAGAAAGTCAACTCACCGGCCCTGAGCTAGTGCACGAGACGACTGAGAAGATCGTGCAGATCCGTAACCGTATGGCAGCAGCCCGTGACCGACAGAAAAGCTACGCTGACAAGCGTCGCCAACCGTTGGAATTCCAAATAGGTGACAAGGTGCTTTTGAAAGTGTCACCTTGGAAGGGTGTGATTCGTTTCGGGAAACGCGGGAAACTAAGCCCTAGATACGTGGGACTGTTTGAGGTTGTCAAACGGGTTGGCCCCGTGGCCTACCAATTGAACCTACCCGAAGAACTCCGTGGAGTACACGATGTGTTCCACGTCTCCAACTTGAGGAAATGCCTGGCAGACGAGACTCTTATCGTTCCGTTAGACGAGATACATGTGGATGAACAACTACATTTCGTTGAGGAACCAGTGGAAGTCATCGATCGACAAGTCAAAACGCTCAAATATAGTCGTATCCCTATCGTCAAAATCCGTTGGAACTCAAAGCGTGGACCAGAATTTACCTGGGAACGCGAAGATCAGATGAAGAAGAAGTACCCTCAACTATTCCAAAATCAGGCATCTACCTCTTAGATACGCAGGTACTCTATTCAACATGCATCACAAACCGTTGAGTCTTGTACTTCCCCGTAAACACCACGTAACATGACGTACTAATTTTCGGGACGAAAATTCCTACAACAAGGGGATGATGTGACACCCCGTAATTTCAGGTTAACATTTTTCAAACCATTGCCGTTAGCATTGACCCGTACTCGCTAATACTCGAAACGTATACAAACACCGCCACCGACATCGTTAAACAAATTATGTTAAAATACTAACGTGGGTGTTTGTAGAGGATTCACATAAACAAGATCACCTAAGGAATCCTCTTAATTTATATAGCACGTCCAATCACGTCGTTACCAACCGGAACGAATTCGGGAACACGGGACCTAAGTACAGGGACCAAACCTGACAATTGCCAAACTGGGGCTGGGTATAAATACCCATCCACCAGCCAAACACACCCCATTCTGCTCTCTTTCTCTCCTACGCTCTCTACACCACCATTTCTTCATCTTAGCACCAAATTCCACCCGATTGAGCTCGTTTTCGTCGGATTAGACCACACAACAGCTGAGAAAACACGTTCCCAGCAGGTAGGCGACCTCATTCATCCGTTTTATTGCTTGTTTCACTGCTGCAAGTATGGGGTTCGGGTGTTAGGGTTCAACCCGAATGCATGTGGTCGTGGGGGTGCGTGTGAGGACAATCAGCGTGTGCTTTCCACTTAGACATGTTAGGGAAGTGTTCCTGGAAGTCCTAATTGTGTGAAAATCGAGCACGGGACAGCCGAAGGCTGTTCAGCCCGTCCAGCAGTCGCGACCTGCTGCAGTACGCGACTGGGTCAGCCATGCGACTGAACCATGCGACTGGGTCCATCGTACGACTAAGTGGTGCGACTGGGTTGGATCGTGCGATTGAGTCCATACGTATGTGTGTGACGTGTGAATGAATGCATGCGATTGAGAGTCTGTGTGACTGAGTCAACCGAATGAATGTGTGCGACTGAGTAACACCCGACTGAAGGTCCAATCGTACGAATGAAGGTCCAGTCGTACGATTGGTTGTTGAGTCGGGTGAATTGGTGATGTGTGGTACGATTGAATGCTAAGTCGTACGAATGAGGGTTCAACCGTACGAATGTGATTGATTCGTACGATTGAAGGCCCATTCGTGCGAATGAAGTGTCCAGTCGTGCGTCTAGCCTTGTTATGCGATTTGAGTCATCGTTAGCGAATTCTTCTGGTGTGCGAGGTGTCTATCGTGTGATGATAAGTTAACATCAATAAAATGTCATTTCTTGACCACAAAGATTAAGGTCAACGCAATGAACAAGCACATACTTTTACGATCTAAAACAACCTAACTGTTTACAACTAACGACAACCTGTTTGGGAACTACATAAGGTCTGATACGTGTATGCCTGCTTGTGCGTGTGTGTCACCCACGACCGAGCCCATGTGACTCGACCCGACTAAACATGCCTATTAACGCTGAACACAACATTAACGCTTAACATGACTGTCAATAGGTGTTTGACAGCGTATTGTAAACAACACTTGGGAGACCTTCATCCTACATACTTATTACATCATCTGTGAGTTTCACGGCCCCTATTTTACTCTCTTTCCTTTTGGGGGAGAAAACATGCAAAACAGATTTACTTAAATGGTTGTAGTATTATTGATATCGCTTGTTATGTTAGTGCAAACACACAACATGTCCTGACACACTCGAACCGTTAGTAATGGGATTAGCGAGGTAATTTTGAGTAGTACTACTGGGTCTGACAAACCCCGCCCGGGCTAGTCGCGCTAGCTTGATTAGAGGTCAAACGGGTGCTTGATTGACCTAACACATATGTCACGGTCTTGCGAGACGTGACGGGATACAACAAACACATATAGGACGTAAACAGTCAGCTTCGGTTCGAAATGCTAAGTAACAAGAACATAGGCTAGCAACCTAACGATATGCTCTATATACTAAACCATTAAAACGCAAACTACCGAACGCTTACGAACACATTTATTGTTGAATAAACCTGTGAACTCACCAACTTTATGTTGACACATTTTAGCATGTTTTCTCAGGTCACAGGAATGCATAAGCTCAAGATGCACGCTAAGGAAACGAACTCAGGACGTGCATTCATCTATTATATTTTCAGCATTGAACATTTTGTCTAAACATGACTATTGTAACTGTATTGTAATGTATTTACAAATTATGTACTCGCTTCCGCACTATTGTACGCTTTGTTTATGTTCTTTTGAATGAAGTCAAATGTTTATTTTAAATTCATATAGTGTCGTTCGATATGACTGTGTCTGAGATCCTGGTATGTCACACGCCTAACGGTAAAACCCCGTTCGTGGAAACTGAGGGTGTGACATGCATGGATGTATGCATGGATGTATGCATGGATGTATGCATGGATGGATGCATGGATGTATGTATGGATGCACGCATGGATTAATGCATGGATGCATGCATGGATGCATGCATGGATGCATGCATGGATGCATGCATGCATGCGTGCATGGATGCATGCATGCATGCGTGCATGGATGCATGCACGCACGTATGCATGCATGCATGGATGCATGGATGCATGTATGCATGTATGCATGTAGGCATGTATGCATGTAGGCATGTTGGCATGTATGCATGGAGGCATGTATGCATGTAGGCATGCATGCATGTATACATGTATGTATGCATGTTTGTATCTATGTATGTATGTATGTATGTATGTTTGTATGTATGTATGTTTGTATGTATGTATCTATGTATGTATGTATGTATGTATGTATGTATGTATGTGTTGTATGTATGTATGTATGTATGTATGTATGTATGTATGTATGTATGTATGTATGTATGTATGTATGTATGTATGTAGCATGTATGTATGTATTGATGGATGTGTGTGTATGTATGTGGGTATGGATGCAAGTATGTGTGTATGGATGTATGTATGTGTGTATGCATGTATGTATGGATGTATGCATGTATGTATGGATGTATTCATGTATGCATGTATGCATGTATGCATGTACGCATGTATGCATGTTTCATGTATGCATGTATGCATGTATGCAAGTATGTATGTATGCCTGTATGTATGTATGTATGTTTGTATGTTTGTATGTATGTATGTATGTATGTATGTATGTATGTATGTATGTATGTATGTATGTATGTATGTATGTATGTATGTATGTATGTATCTTTGTATGTATGTATGTATGTATGTATGTATGTATGTATGTATGTATGTATGTATGTATGTATGTATGTATGTATGTATGTATGTATGTATGTATGTATGTTTGTATGTATCTATGCATGTATGTATGTATGCATGTATATATGTTTGTATGTATGTAGGTATGTTATGTATGTACGCATGTATGTATGTATGCCTGTATGTATGTATGTATGTTTGTATGTATGTATGCATGTATGTATGTTTGCATGTATGTATGTTTGGATGTATGTATGTATGTATGTTTGTATGTATGTATGTATGTATGTATCTATATATTTATGTATATGTAACTCCTCTGAAATCTAGCCCATTTAGAAAACTTAATGTATCATAGGACCCAATAAAGGTCCAGATTGAGTTGGGCTTACCAAAGAAAACTTGGAAAAGAAACTAGCCTTTTTGGGCCCAATAAGCCCAAAAAGGGCCTGAACTTTCACACAAGGCCCATTTAAGGCCCAAATGCTCATTTATGAATTAATTGAATGAGAAACCATGAAACAATGAATTCTTATGTGATTTGAAACAACTATGGAAAAGATCCAAAATGAAAACAGATTCAGAACCCGTACCGGGTAAAGCAGGCATTTAACGCGTGCAAACGTCTGAATTCAATCAGAAATCCTTAAAATGGCTTTTCATCCAATCTAAATCTTTGTTTATTATCACAACATATTAAACTGGTGAGTGATACGTTGTCCGAAAAAAAAATTGCATTCCGAAACGCATCCGTGACGCGAACCGGGCTACGATCAGGTCAAACCCGAGAATTCGTCAGATGAGGCTTTAATGTGACTAACATGGGAAGTTAACGTATACAATATCATTATAATACTTAATTGCATATATTTTGATACCGAAATGATTATATTAACGCTCATTCGAGAAAACACTTAAAACCGTTAAACGGTTAAATACGCGGCAGTTTACAAACTCGTTTAATTATCTGACATGTTTTAAATATGATCAAATAAATAATCTTGGAATACTTATAACGTTTTATACAATTGTATCTAACGAGAAGTGAAGTTTTAAAGATACGTGAAAACCAATTTCGAACGCTTTATGAAACCGAACCGTTAACGAACCCGTTCCTTTAACCCTGCTATATAAACAAACCTTTCTCCATTTAGGGTTTTAGAATCAAAATTTGGGCAGAAAAGAGAGGAACAGAGAGAGCGAGCCGGTTGCAGCTCTCATTCCCCTCCTCCGGTGACGATTTCCGGCCGATTCCGGCCACCCGCGCGGGTCTCCGGCGAGCCTCCCCCCCTCTTGATTCCTTTCATCGAACCGGAAGCGATGGTGGCCTTGATTTCTCCTAAAACTCAACCAGGAGATAGGAATCGAGGTAGGTAGCAAATCCCGATGATAAAGGCGGAGGTCGCGGCCGTTGGTGTCGTGGTTACGGAGGACGACCGCGGGGGTGGAAGTGATGATGGATGTGGCTGCGATGGCGGTGTGACCGTGATGGTGGTGATAGTCGCGGAAGAGACGGGGATTTGAGGCGGTGGTGTCGGGTGTGGCTACTTGTGGTTGATCTAGGGTTCCCGACGGCTGCGTGAGACGGCTGGAGTCCGGCGACCTCTTGGTTCTGGACCGCATAGGCGGTTTTAGAGAAGATGATTATCGATTAGAGTGGTATTTCTATGGAACCAAGGTCCCGAGGGTGGCGAGTTGTAGCAGCAGTGGTGTTGTCGTGGTGTTCCCGCACCACCGACGACGACAGCCGAGGTCGCGAAGGAAAGGGAGCACCCGAAGGTGGCCCAGACCGCCCCCACTGTCTCTCTTTCTCGGTAAGGCTAACCGAGAACCAAACTAGTCATTCGTCTTTTGATTTCTTGAACTACATACTGCAAATCAGTGGGATCTAGGTTGCATGTACAGATCTGTACCAGATCGAGGCTCGAGACAGTGAGACAGTGGTGATGGTCCGTGATGGTGGCGATGGTTGTTGTTGGCTGTGGTTGTTGGTGAATGTTGACTGTTGATGGTTGTGGGCTGTGATTGTGTTGGTCGGTTGTGGTGATGTTGGCTGTGGATGGTTATTGGCTGTAATTGTGGTTGTAGTTGCTGTGAAGGCAGGCATGGTGCGGCTATGTGGTGAAGGTAAGGCCAGGTTGATGGTGGCGGATCCAGGGGCTGCCCGTGGTGGTATGGTTGACCACAGTTGTCGCTTTAAGGGTTGTGTTGGTAGCGGTTATGAACATCAGTTATGGTGGAGGTCGATTGTTGAAATGGTGGTTAAGTGGTGGTAGAATGGTGATGAGAATTGGTGTTGCATGTGGTAGTTGTGGATTATTAGTAGCGGTTGTGTTAAAATGTAAGGTGGGGTTTTGGTCAAGCACGGTCAACCGAGGTCAATGGGTAGCCAACATCAAGAACAATACGAGTGGGTTAGCGAACGTGAACCGAGCGAAAGGAATAATCGCACGCGCAACACATTTGAAATTTAATTATAATTTATATATGTGTTATTTTAGCTCTAATTAATACAAAATACATAAATTATAAAGCCAAAGCAAATGACACAAGATTTAAATAGCAAGGATAGTTGTTAGAAACCAACCTAGATAAGATATATGAAGCATTACATTTTGGGAAATGGTTATAACATGTTATTGATTAAACAAATAAGTTGATCATGTCACGTTAAATCGTTACAAGACTTAGAGATGTAATCCATACAAATACGATTATGCACTTATATATATATATATGTATGTATGTATGTATATATATACATAATGAATATTTAGGATTTTGACATCTACACGTTTTTATTCAAGGAAAAAGATTTATAAACACTATAACAATCCATCATCTTATTATTATTATTAGTTGACCATCTCATTGTTATTAAAAAAATATTATGTGTAACACTCTTTCTATTCAAAATGCCGTCAACTATTATCAATAATTGGATTATTTAGCGTCAACCAAGTTAACAAAATGATATAAACATGAATATTATGAACATCGTTTGAAACATTATATATTATTTACATCATCAACGCGAGTTATTTTTAAAGATTTGGAATACATGATATAAATTGATTTTCTACCTTATTTATGCTAAGACTTAACTTTTGATTAAGTACATTAACTAACCTATGTACACGAGTTAATTCATGACAATTAACAAATACAAAAGAAGCTAAGATACACTAAGGATACTAATCACCAACCTTAAGTCAACTAAAGAGCTCAACCGCACGCATGTATAGCATCGTGCTAATTCTAAACGTGCATCTTATATGTTCTAATTAGGATTGCTTTGTTGGTGATCATCACTTTTCTTTATCGAGCTCTGATTTATATAAGGAACAAGGTGAGATTCTCGTGTCCCCCTTTTACTTTGGTTTGGGGATGAAGCATGCTCTCTTTTAAACTATAACTATTATCTGTGATACAATATTATGCTTATGTTGTGGATTTTGATGATACCTGCTGATACATGAATCACGATCATTAATTCTTTTGTGAACCGCTTGCTTTATATGGATAGATCTATTTGGGGAATCCCCCACACACAGTGGCTCCCGTTACAGGGAGGTACCCCACTGAGATCCGAGGGGTCGTATGTGGCATGTAACAAGTTTATACGAGATACAAAGGTGGACCATCAGACAGGTGGGTCCACTGCTATAGGCTCAGATTCTCCCCTTTGGGGTTAACCGGTTCAACACAACTTTAGAAGAGGCAAGCCGAGACTGAGTGCAGGGTTGATTGTAACCCCACAACAGCTATAATAGATACAAATACTTTAACATGTGGACTTTAAGAGTCCCTTTTATTTTTTTTGAAACAAAACCACTTAAACACACCAACTTTATGTTTGAAACAATTCTTTTTGAGCATGTCTTCAGGTACTGCTAGGGAGAATAGTTGAGCTATAGAAGTTACCTAAATCCGAAGCAAGATGTGGGTAGAGGTTAAAGACACAAGTTGAGCCTAGAAGCCTTAGTTGTTGAAGCTTCAAGAAATATTTACCAAGAGATTGATCATGACACCTATAGATTGTAGGTTGAAGCTCCTTGTGAATTGGAAACAAAGCCATATGTTAATGTAAATACCATGTGACACTATGTAATAAACCATTTAGTTTCCGCTGCATTTTGGTTATGGTTACTAATCGTTACGTCCCGCCTCTCTGGGCCCGGGGTATGACAGTATGTAATGTATGCATATATGTAAGTATGTATGTATGTATGCATGTACGTATGCAATGTATGTATACATGTAAGTATGCATGTAGTATGTTTGTATGTATGTATGTATGTATGTATGTAGTATGTATGTATGTATGTATGTATGTATGTATGTATGTATGTATGTATGTATGTATGTATGTATGTATGTATGTATGTATGTATGTATGCATGTAATAGTATGTATGTATGTATGTATATATGTATTTATGTATGTATGTATGTATGTATGTATGTATGTATGTATGTATGTATGATGTATGTATGTATGTAGTTTGTATGTATGTATGTATGTATTTGTGTGTGTGTATGTATGCATGTATATATGCATGTATGTATACCTGTATGTATGCATGTATGTATGTATGTATGTATGTATGTATGTATGTATGTATGTATGTATGTATGTATGTATGTATGTATTATGTAGGTTGTATGTATGTATGTATGTATGTAGGTATGTATGTATGTAGGTATGTAGATGTATGTATGTATGTATGTATGTATGTGCATGTATGTATGTATGCATGTATGTATCTATGTATGTATGTATGTATGTATGTAGGTATGTATGTATCTATGTAGGTATGTATGTATGTATGTATGTATGTAGTATGTATGTATGTATGTATGTGTATTTATGTATGTATGTATGTATGTATGTATTATGTATGTATGTATATATGTGTGTATGTATGTATGTATGCATGTATGTATGTTGTATGCATGTATGTATGCATGTATGTATGCATGTATGTATGCATGTATGTGCGTGTATGTGTGCGTGTATGTGTGCGTGTATGTGTGCATGTATATGTGCGTGTATGTGTGCGTGTGTGTGCGTGTATGTGTGCGTGTATGTGTGCGTGTAGTGTGCGTGTATGTGTGCGTGTATGGTACGTGTATGTGTGCGTGTATGTGTGCGTGTATGTGTGCGTGTATGTGTGCGTGTATGTGTGCGTGTATCTGTGCGTGTATGTGTGCGTGTATGTCTGCGTGTATGTCTGCGTCTATGTGTGCGTGTATGCGTGCGTGTGTATGTGTGCGTGTATGTGGGCGTGTATGTGTGCTGAATGTGTGCGTGTATGTGTGCGTGTATGTGTGCTTAATGTGTGCATGTATGTGTGCATGTATGTGTGCATGTACGTGTGCATGTATGTGTGCATGTATGTGTGCAAGTATGTGTGCATGTATGTACGGTGTATGTACGCGTGTATGTACGCTTGGATGTACGCGTGGATGGATGGATGTATGGATGCATGTATGCGTGGATGTATCCGTGGATGCATGCTTGGATGCATGGAAGGATGCATGCCTGGATGCATGCCTGGATGCATGCCTGGATGCATGCATGCACGTATGCATGGATACATGCATGCACGGATGCATGCATGCATGCATGCATGGATGCATGCATGCATGGATGCATGTATGCATGTATGCATGTGTGCGTAGGCATGTGTGCATGTAGCATGGATGCATGTATGCATGCATGCATGCATGCATGTATGTATGTATGTATGTATGTATGTATGTATGTATGTATGTATGTTTGTATGTATGTATGCTTGTATGTATGTATGTTTATATGTATGTATGTTTGTACGTACGTACGTACGTATGTAGTATGTATGTATGTATGTATGTATGTATGTATGTAGGTATGTATGTAGTGTATGTATGTATGTATTTATATATGTATGTAGTATGTATGTATGTATGTATGTATGTATGTATGTATGTATGTATGTGTTGTATGTATGTATGTATGTATGTATGTATGTGTGTGTGTGTCTAAGTATGGATGTGTATATGTATGTATGTGTGTATGGATGTATGTATGGTGTATGGATGAATGCAGTATGGATGTATGCATGTATGTATGGATGTATGCATGTATGTATGTATGCATGTATGCATGTATGCATGTATGCATGTATGCATGTATGCATGTATGCATGTATGCATGTAAGCATGTACGCATGTATGTATGTATGCGTGTATGTATGTATGTATGTTTGTATGTATGTATGTATGTATCTAGGTTGTATGTATGTCTGTCGTATGTATGTATGTGTGTTGTATGTATGCATGTATGTAAGTATGCATGATGTATGTATGCATGTATGTTGTTTGTATGTATGTTTTTTTATGTATGTATGTACGGACATATGTACGTGCGTATGTACGTGCGTATGTAGGGAGATATCTATGTACGGACGTATGTACGGATGTAGTAGGACATATGTACGGATTGTATGTATGCATGTAGTTTGCATGTATGTATGCATGTATGTATGCATGTATGTATGCATGTATGTATGCTTGTATGTATGCATGTATGTATGCATGTATGTATGCATGTATGTATGCATGTATGTATGCATGCGTGTATACGTGCGTGTATGCGTGCGTGTATGCGGCGTGTATGTGTGCGTGTATGTGTGCGTGTACGTGTGCGTGTACTTGTGCGTGTATGTGTGCGTGTATGTGGCGTTTATGTGTGCGTGTATGTGTGCGTGTATGTGTGCGTGTATGTGGGCGTGTATGTGTGCGTGTATGTGTGCTTGTATGTGGGCGTGCATGTGCGCGTGTATGTGGCGCGTGTATGTGCGCGTGTATGTCTGCGTGTATGTGTGGTTGTATGTGTGCGAGTATGTGTGCGTGTAGTGTGCCTGTATGTGTGCTTGTATGTGTGCCTGTATGTGTGCCTGTATGTGTGCCTGTATGTGTGCCTGTATGTATGCCTGTATGTGTGCATGTATTTGTGCATGTATGTGTGCATGTATGTGTGCATGTATGTGTGCATGTATGTGTGCATGTTATGTGCATGTATGTACGCATGTATGTACACGTGAATGTACGCGTGGATGGATAGATGTATGGATGCATGTATGCGTGGATGGATGCGTAGATGCATGCGTGGATGCATGCGTGGATGCGTGCGTGGATGCGTGCGTGGACGCGTGCGTGGATGCGTGCCTGGAGGCGTGCATGGATGCGTGCCTGGATGCGTGCCTGGATGGTGCATGATGAGTGGCATGGATGCGTGCATGGAGGCGTGCATGGAGGCGTGAATGAGGCGGGCATGGAGGCGGGCGTGGAGGCGCGCATGGAGGCGCGCATGGAGGCACGCATGGATGCGCGCATGATGTCACACCCCGGGCCCAAGGAGGGTGGGTCGTCACAGACTAGAAACGGTTATGGTAGCGGAAACAAACCATCGTAAGAGCACACAAGTAGAGAAATCACATGGCATTATATTAACTAAATGAAATCCGAGACTAAATAGCTTAGCCCGGTTACATCAAATTGTTTCACGTCAAAAGTACATAATTTGGAGTATCATTCATTACAAATTATTCGAAAGTTCAAAGTAGAGTCTATAATGCCATGAGGTCGGGGTGCTAAGTCATCCATGCATCTTCCAAGACAACTAGACCTCCATCAAGGGTTACCTGAAACATGCTCAAAAAGTTTTGTGTCAACTAAAAAGTTGGTGAGTTCAAGCGGTTAAAATTTCAGAAAAAAAAGGGACTCTTAAAGTCCACATGTTAAGTTTTTGTATCAATTATAACTGTTTGGGGTCACAATCAACCCTGCACTCAGTCCCGATTAACCTCTTCTAAAGTTGTGTTGTACCGGTTAACCCCAAAGGGAGAACTGAGCCTCAAACAGTGGACCATACCTACCGGATGGTTCACCATAGTATCTTATAAAAACCTGTCACATGCCACAAACGATCCCTCAGGATCTTAGTGGTTACCCTTCCTAACCGGAAGTCACTGTGTGTGGGGGATTCCCCAAATAGATCTATCCATATAAAACAAGCGGTTCACAAAAGAACTAATGTTTGTGATTCAAGTATCAACATGTATCATCAGAATCCACAACTCACCTTATAAACGGGAATATATCTTGTAATTGGAAATGTGTGACGCGGTCCTAGCACCCTAATCAAAAAGATTCAAGAAATAAGCTATGTGCTCAAGGGTCATTACCGGTGTACTTGGTTGTTTAATACTGTTAAAAGTTTCTTGAGTTTTAAATTAACACACTTTAAGTTAAAAAGTTTCCTTTTTAGGAAAGTTTGTACTTCTTTATCTAAATAGCAAGTTTTTATGACTATAAACGGTTTGTTAAAATGATATTAAGTCAAACAAATAATTTCAGCCATTTGGGGCATTTTCAATAAATTTTTAAAATTCGCACTTTTAGTCCTTAAGTTTCAAAATTTACGGTTTTTACCCCAAAGTTTGTCTATTCCACATTTTTCACCAAAAATATCGTCTTGGGGCTCCAACTTACTGAAATAATTAAGTTTTTATAGTTTTTAGACCATTTCACTATTTTTAATATTTTATCTAAAATTACTCGGTTTAAGCTTATTTTATTAAATAATTCATTAAAAATTCATTTTTCAACTCAGTAATTTCCAAATCAGAGTCTTACTTTTCTAACATTTATTTTGAGTCTGGAAATAAAAAAACGTTTTATGTCTCTAATTTCTCTTATTTTATAGATTTTCCTTCTATTCGGGTCCCCGAAATTAGTTCACAATTATCACAATCGGTCCTTGTTAATTTTTCAGCCATAATACCCAAGTTTTACAGCCTAAAACCTACGAAATTTCAGTCTAGCTCTCGGTGGAACCTACATAACATGAATATGGCCATAACCGGGCGGTTAGCATGGTTTACACATGTGTGAATGTCATAGTTGTACATGTTGCATCGCAAGTCATTGGAGCGTAAAAAACAGATTATAACATAGTTTAAAGGCTGTTTTTTGGGTTTATATGTTATTAAGGAAAGGTTTTTTCAAACAATCGATTTTATGGTGCTTATACACATTATAGTGTGGATTTTCGTGGTAGAAAATGGTGTACCGAGCTTAGATTCACCAAATATTTGAGAAGATTACCTCGAACAAGATTGAGAGCTCCTCGGAACAAGAATCCGGCTGAAATTTTCTGTTTGAGCAAATAGAACAAGGTTCGGGGTAGTATTAAGACCTGTTTGAAGATTTAGAATGTAAAAGTACAAAGGCACTTACACTTTGGATGATGAACGGATGACTTGTGTGTTCTTGCTAGAAAGGGAGATAAATGCAGATGTGTGTGTATGTTGAGAAGCAACTGGAAACCAAGTCGGAAGGAATCCGCTACTTCATGGATCGAACAGGATCCCCTCGTATGGAACCTACGAGAATTGGTAATGGACGAAGCTCACAAATCACGGTACTCAATCCACCCAGGTTCAGACAAGATGTACCACGACCTGAAGGTTCTTTACTGGTGGCCAAACATGAAAGCAGATATCGCCACCTACGTGAGTAGATGTTTGACCTGTTCTAAGGTTAAGGTAGAGTATCAACGATCGTGGTTTACTCCACAGCCAGAAATACCAGTATGGAAGTGGGAGCAGATATCTATGGACTTCATCACGAAACTCCCTCGGACTCCCAGCGGATGCGATACCATTTGGTTGATCGTGGATCGCTTGACGAAATCCGCACACCTTTTGGCAATCTGGGAGACTGATCGTATGGAAAAGTTAACTCGTATCTACCTAAGGGAAGTAGCTCTCGGATGGGGTACCAATTTCCATACCTCTGATCGTGACGCTCGATTCACTTCACACTCTGGCAGTCTTTGCAACGAGCACTGGGGACGGCGGTGGATATGAGCACCGCGTACCACCCTCAAACCGATGGCCAAAGTGAGCGTACGATCCAGACCCTAGAAGACATGTTACGTGCCTGCGTCATAGATTTCGGCAGCAATTGGAAACTCACTTACCGCTAGTTGAGTTTTCTTACAACCATAGCTATCACACGTCGATCAAAGCTGCCCCATTTGAGGCACTGTATGGGCGTAAGTGCCGATCACCTATCTGTTGGCGGAAGTTGGAGACTCACCGGCCCTGAGCTAGTGCACGAGACGACTGAGAAGATCGTGCAGATCCGTAACCGTATGGCAGCAGCCCGTGACCGACAGAAAAGCTACGCTGACAAGCGTCGCCGACCGTTGGAATTCCAAATAGGTGACAAGGTGCTTTTGAAAGTGTCACCTTGAAGGTGTGATTCGTTTCGGGAAACGCGGGAAGTAAGCCCTAGATACGTGGACCGTTTGAGGTTGTCAAACGGGTTGGCCCCGTGGCCTACCAATTGAACCTACCCGAAGAACTCCGTGGAGTACACGATGTGTTCCACGTCTCCACATGAGGAAATGCCTGGCAGATGAGACTCTTATCGTTCCGTTAGACGAGATACATGTGGATGACAACTAACCTTTCGTTAAGAACCAGTGGAAGTCATGGATCGACAAGTCAAAACGCTCAAACAGAGTCGTATCCCTATCGTCAAAATCCATTGGAACTCAAAGCGTGGACCAGAATTTACCTGGGAACGCGAAGATCAGATGAAGAAGAAGTACCCTCAACTGTTCCAAAATCAGGCATCTACCTCCTTAGATACGCAGGTACTCTATTCAACATGCATCACAAACCGTTAAGTCTTGTACTTCCCCGTAAACAACCACGTAACATGACGTACTAATTTTCGGGACGAAAATTCCTACAACAAGGGATGATGTGACACCCCGTAATTTCAGGTTAATATTTTCAAACTATTGCCGTTAGCATTGACCCGACTCGCTAATACTCGAAACGTATACAAACACCGCCACCGACATCGTTAAAACAATTATGATAAATACTAACGCGGGTGTTTGTAGAGGATTCACATAAACGAGATCACCTAAGGATCCTCTTAATTTATATAGACGTCCAATCACGTCGTTACCAACCGGAACGAATTCGTGAACACGGACCTAGTACAGGGACAAACCTGACAATTGCCAAACTGGGGCTGGGTATAAATACCCATCCACCAGCCAAACACACCCCATTCTGCTCTCTTTCTCTCCTACGCTCTCTACACACACCATTTTCTTCATCTTAGCACCAAATTCCACCCATTGAGCTCGTTTTCGTCGGATTAGACCACACAACAGCTGAGAAATCACGTTCCCAGCAGTAGGCGACCTCATTCATCCGTTTTATTGCTCGTTTCACTGCTGCAAGTATGGGTTCGGGTGTTAGGGTTCAACCCGAATGCATGTGGTCGTGGGGTGCGTGTGAGGTCAATCAGCGTGTGCTTTCCACTTAGACATGTTAGGGAAGTGTTCCTGGAAGTCCTAATTGTGTGAAAATCGAGCACGGGGACAGCCGAAGGCTGTTCAGCCCGTCCAGCATCGTCGCGACTGCTGCAGTAGCGACTGGGCCAGCCATGCGACTGAACCATGCGACTGGGTCCATCGTACGACTAAGTGGTGCGACTGGGTTGGATCGTGCGATTGAGTCCATACGTATGTGTGTGACGTGCGAATGAATGCATGCGATTGAGAGTCTGTGCGACTGAGTCAACCGAATGAATGTGCGACTGAGTAACACCCGACTGAAGGTCCAATCGTACGAATGAAGGTCCAGTCGTACGATTGTTTGTTGAGTCGGTGAATTGGTGATGTGTGGTACGATTGAATGCTAAGTCGTACGAGAGGGTTCAATCGTATGAATGAGATTGATTCGTACGATTGAAGGCCCATTCGTGCGAATGAAGTGTCCAGTCGTGCGTCTAGCCTTGTTATGTGCGGTTTGAGTCATCGTTAGCGAATTCTGGTGTGCGAGGTGTCTATCGTGTGATGATAAGTTAACATCAATAAAATGTCATTTTCTTGACCACAAAGATTAAGGTCAACACAATGAACAAGCACATACTTTTACGATCTAAAACAACCTAACTGTTTACAACTAACGACAACCTGTTTGGGAACTACATAAGGTCTGATACGTGTATGCCTGCTTGTGCGTGTGTGTCACCCACGACCGAGCCCATGCGACCCGACCCGACTAAACATGCCTAAACGCTGAACACAACATTAACGCTTAACATGACTGTCAATAGGTGTTTGACAGCGCATTGTAAGAACCACTTGGGAACCTTCATCCTACATACTTATTACATCATCTGTGAGTTTCACGGCCCCTATTTTACTCTCTTTTCTTTTGGGGAGAAAACATGCAAAACAGATTTACTTAAATGGTTGTAGTATTATTGATATCGCTTGTTACGTTAGTGCAAACACACACATGTCCTGACACACTCGAACCGTTAGTAATGGGATTAGCGAGGTAATTTTGAGTAGTACTACTGGTCTGACAAACCCCGCCCGGGCTAGTCGTGCTAGCTTGATTGGAGGTCAAACGGGTGCTGATTGACCTAACCATTTGTCACGGTCTTGCAAGACTTGACGGGATACACAACACATATAGGACGTAAACAGTCAGCTTCGGTTCGAAACGCTAAGTAACAAACAGAGGCTAGCTACTAACGATATGCTCTATATCTAAACCATTGAATCGCAAACTACCCGAACGCTTAACGAACACATTTATTGTTGAATAAACCTGTGAACTCACCAACTTTATGTGTGACACATTTTAGCATGTTTTCTCAGGTCACAGGAATGCATAAGCTCAAGATGCACGCTAAGGAACGCACTCAGGACATGCATTCATCTATTATATTTTCAGCATTGAACATTTTGTCTAAACATGACTATTGTAACTGTATTGTAATGGATTTACAAATTATGTACTCGCTCTCCGCACTATTGTACACTTTGTTTATGTTCTTTTGAATGAAGTCAAATGTTTATTTTAAATTCATATAGTGTCGTTCGATATGACTGTGTCTGAGATCCTGTATGTCACACGCCTAACGGTAAAACCCCGTTCGTGGAAACTGAGGGTGTGACATGCATGGATGTATGCATGGATGTATGCATGGATGGATGCATGGATGTATGTATGGATGCCCGCATGGATTATGCATGGATGCATGCATGGATGCATGCATGCATGCTGCATGGATGCATGCATGCATGCGTGCATGGATGCATGCACGCACGTATGCATGCATGCATGATGCATGGATGCATGTATGCATGTATGCGTGTAGCATGTATGCATGTAGGCATGTTGGCATGTACATGGAGGCATGTATGCATGTAGCATGCATGCATGTATACATGTATGTATGCATGTTTGTATCTATGTATGTATGTATGTATGTTTGTATGTATGTATTTTGTATGTATGTTTGTATGTATGTAATGTATGTATGTATGTTTGTATTTGTATGTATTGTATGTATGTATATAGTATGTATGTATGTAAGCATGTATGTATGTATTGATGGATGTGTGTGTATGTATGGGTATGGATGCATGTATGTTGTGTATGGATGTATGTATGTGTGTATGCATGTATGTATGGATGTATGCATGTATGTATGGATGTATGCATGTATGCATGTATGCATGTATGCATGTACGCATGTATGCATGTTTCATGTATGCATGTATGCATGTATGCATGTATGTATGTATGCCTGTAAGTATGTATGTATGTTTGTATGTTTGTATGTATGTATGTATGTATGTATGTATGTATGTATGTATGTATTTGTGTATGTATGTATGTATGTATGTATTATGTATCTGTATGTATTATGTTGTATGTATGTATGTATTATGTATGTATGTATGTATGTCTGTACGTATGTATGTATGTATGTATGTATGTTTGTATGTATGTATGCATGTATGTATGCATGTAGTATGTTTGTATGTATGTAGGTATGTATGTATGTACGCATGTATGTATGTATGCCTGTATGTATGTATGTATGTTTGTATGTATGTATGCATGTATGTTGTCATGTATGTATGTTTTGATGTATGTATGTATGTATGTATGTTTGTATGTATGTATGTATGTATGTTCTTTCTATGTATGTATATGTACCTCCTCTGAAATCTAGCCCATTTAGAAAACTTAATGTATCATAGGACCCAATAAGGTCCAGATTGAGTTGGGCTTACCAAAGAAACTTGGAAAAGAAACTAGCCTTTTTGGGCCTAATAAGCCCAAAAAGGGCCTGAACTTTCACACAAGGCCCATTTAAGGCCCAAATGCACATTTATGAATTAATTGAATGAGAACCTGAAATATGTGAATTCTTATGTGATTTGAAACAACTATGGAAAAGATCCAAAATGAAAACAGATTCAGAACCCGTACCGGGTAAAGCCGGCCATTTAACGCGTACAACGTCTGAATTCAATCAGAATCTTAAAATGGCTTGTCATCCAATCTAAATCTTTGTTTCTTATCACAACATATTAAACTGGTGAGTGATACGTTGTCCGAAAAAAAAAATTGTGTTCCGAAACGCATCCGTGACGCGAACCGGCTACCTCAGGTCAAACCCGAGAATTCCAGATGAGGCTTTAACGTGACTAACATGGAAGTTAACGTATACAATATCATTATAATACTTAATTGCATATATTTGATACGACAAAATGATTATATTAACGCTCATGTCGGGAAAACACTTAAAAACCGTTAAACGTGTTAAATACGCGACAGTTTACCAAACTCGTTTAAATTATCTGACATGTTTTTAAATATGATCAAATAAATAATCTTGGAAGACTTATAACGTTTTAATATAATGTATCTAACGAGAAGTGAAGTTTAAAGATACGTGACAACCAATTTCGAACGCTTTATGAAACCGAACCGTTAACGAACCCGTTTCCTTTAACCCTGCTATATAAACAAACCTTTCTTCTCATTTAGGGTTTTAGAATCAAAATTTGGGCATAAAGAGAGGAAGAGAGAGGAGCGAGCCGGTTGCAGCTCCCATTCCCCCTCCTCCGGTGACGATTTCCGGCCGATTAGGACACCCGCGCGGTCTCCGGCGAGCATCCCCCCTCTTGGCTGTGGTTGTTGGTGAATGTTGACTGTTGATGTTTGTTGGGCTGTGATTGTGTTGGTCGGTTGTGGTGATGTTGGCTGTGGATGGTTATTGGCTGAATTGTGGTTGTAGTTGCTGTGAAGGCAGGCATGGTGCGGCTGTGTGGTGAAGGTAAGGCCAGGTTGATGGTGGCGGATCCAGGGGCTGCCCGTGGTGGTATGGTTGACCACAGTTGTCGCTTTAAGGGTTGTGTTGGTAGCGGTTGTGAACATCAGTTATGGTGGAGGTCGATTGTTGAAATGGTGGTTAAGTGGTGGTAGAATGGTGATGAGATTGGTGTTGCATGTGGTAGTTGTGGATTATTAGTAGCGGTTGTGTTAAAATGTAAGGTGGGGTTTTGGTCAAGCACGGTCAACCGAGGTCAATGGGTAGCCAACATCAAGAAACAATACGAGTGGGTTAGCGAACGTGAACCGAGCGAAAGGAATAATCGCACGCGCACGCGCAACATTTGAAATTTAATTATAATTTATATACGTGTTTTTTTAGCTCTAATTAATACAAATACATAAATTATAAAGCCAAAGCGAATGACACAAGATTTAAATAGCAAGGATAGTTGTTAGAAACCAACCTAGATAAGATATATGAAGCATTACATTTTGGGAAATGGTTATAACATGTTATTGATTAAACAAATAATTGATATCATGTCACGTTAATCGTTACAAGACTTAGAGATGTAATCCAACAAATACGATTATCACATTATATATATATATATCATAATATATATATATATATATATAATATATATATATATATATATATATATATGTAGTATATATATACATAATGATATTTAGGATTTTGACATCTACACGTTTTATTCAGGAAAAAGATTTATAAACACTATAACAATCCATCATCTTATTATTATTATTAGTTGACCATCTCATTGTTATTAAAATAAATATTATGTGTAACACTCTTTCTATTCAAAATGCCGTCAACTATTATCAATAATTGGATTATTTAGCGTCAACCAAGTTAACAAATATGATATAAACATGAACATTATGACATCGTTTGAAACATTAATATTATTTACATCATCAACGTGAGTTATTTTTAAAGATTTGGAATCCATGATATAATTGATTTTCTACCTTATTTATGCTAAGACTTAACTTTTGATTAAGTACATTAACTAACCTATGTACACGAGTTAATTCATGACAATTAACAAATACAAAAGAAGCTAAGATACACTAAGGATACTAATCACCAACCTTAAGTCAACTAAAGCCTCAACCGCACGCATGTATAGCATCGTGCTAATTCTAAACGTGCATCTTATGTTCTAATTAGGATTGCTTTGTTGGTGATCATCACTTTTCTTTATCGAGCTCTGAATTTATATAAGGATACAAGGTGAGTTCTCGTGTCCCCCGTTTTACTTTGGTTTTGGGGATGAAGCATGCTCTATTTTAAACTATAACTATTATCTGTGATACAATATTATGCTTATGTTGTGGATTTTGATGATACCTGCTGATACATGAATCACGATCATTAATTCTTTTGTGAACCGCTTGCTTTATATGGATAGATCTATTGGGGAATCCCCCAGACACAGTGGCTCCCGTTACAGGGAGGTACCCCACTGAGATCCTGAGGGGTCGTATGTGGCATGTAACAAGTTTATATGAGATACAAAGGTGGACCATCAGACAGGTGGGTCCACTGCTATGAGGCTCAGATTCTCCCCTTTGGGTTAACCGGTTCAACACAACTTTAGAAGAGGCAAGCCGAGACTGAGTGCAGGGTTGATTGTGACCCCACAATAGCTATAATAGATACAAATACTTTAACATGTGGACTTTAAGAGTCCCTTTTATTTTTTTGAAACAAACCGCTTGAACTCACCAACTTTATGTTGAAACAATTCTTTTTGAGCATGTCTTCAGGTACTGCTAGGGAAAATAGTTGAGCTATAGAAGTTACCTAAATCCGAAGCAAGCTATGTGGGTAGAGGTTAAAGACACAAGTTGAGCCTAGAAGCCTTAGTTGTTGAAGCTTCAAGAAATATTTAACGAGAGATTGATCATGACACCTATAGATTGTAGGTTGAAGCTTCTTGTGAATTGGAAACAAAGCCAATATGTTAATGTAAATACCATGTGACACTATGTAATAAACCATTTAGTTTCCGCTGCATTTTGGTTATTGTTTACTAATCGTTACGTCCCGCCTCTCTGGCCCGGGGTGTGACAGTATGTGTATGTATATATGTATGTATGTATGTATGTATGTATGTATGTATGTATGTATGTATGTATGCATGTATGTATGCATGTATGTATACATGTAAGTATGCATGTATGTATGTATGTATGTATGTATGTATGTATGTATGTATGTATGTATGTATGTATGTATGTATGTATGTATGTATGCATGTATTATGTGTATGTATGTATA
>CM044013.1:42725817-42838317 GCA_024085815.1 Flaveria linearis
TGTGTGCGTGTATGTGTGCCTGTATGTGTGCCTGTATGTGTGCCTGTATGTGTGCCTGTATGTGTGCCTGTATGTGTGCATGTATTTGTGCATGTATGTGTGCATGTATGTGTGCATGTATGTGTGCATGTATGTGTGCATGTTATGTGCATGTATGTACGCATGTATGTACACGTGGATGTACGCGTGGATGGATAGATGTATGGATGCATGTATGCGTGGATGGATGCGTGGATGCATGCGTGGATGCATGCGTGGATGCGTGCGTGGATGCGTGCGTGGACGCGTGCGTGGATGCGTGCCTGGATGCGTGCCTGGATGCGTGCCTGGATGCGTGCCTAGATGCGTGCGTGGATGCGTGCATGGATGCGTGCATGGAGGCGTGCATGGAGGCGTGAATGAGGCGGGCATGGAGGCGGGCGTGGAGGCGCGCATGGAGGCGCGCATGGAGGCGCGCATGGATGCGCGCATGGATGCGCGCATGATGTCACACCCCGGGCCCAAGGAGGGTGGGTCGTCACAGACTAGAAACGGTTATGGTAGCGGAAACAAACCATCGTAAGAGCACACAAGTAGAGAAATCACATGGCATTATATTAACTTAAATGAAATCCGAGACTAAATAGCTTAGCCCGGTTACATCAAATTGTTTCACGTCAAAAGTACATAATTTGGAGTATCATTCATTACAAATTATTCAAAAGTTCAAAGTAGAGTCTATAATGCCATGAGGTCGGGGTGCTAAGTCATCCATGCATCTTCCAAGACAACTAGACCTCCATCAAGGGTTACCTGAAACATGCTCAAAAAGTTTTGTGTCAACTAAAAAGTTGGTGAGTTCAAGCGGTTAAAATTTCAGAAAACAAAAGGGACTCTTAAAGTCCACATGTTAAAGTTTTTGTATCAATTATAACTGTTGTGGGGTCACAATCAACCCTGCACTCAGTCCCGATTAACCTCTTCTAAAGTTGTGTTGTACCGGTTAACCCCAAAGAGAGAACTGAGCCTCAAACAGTGGACCACACCTACCGGATGGTTCACCATAGTATCTTATAAAAACCTGTCACATGCCACAAACGATCCCTCAGGATCTTAGTGGGGTACCCTTCCTAACCGGAAGTCACTGTGTGTGGGGGATTCCCCAAATAGATCTATCCATATAAAACAAGCGGTTCACAAAAGAACTAATGTTTGTGATTCAAGTATCAACAGGTATCATCAAAATCCACAACTCACCTTATAAACGGGAATATATCTTGTAATTGGAAATGTGTGACGCGGTCCTAGCACCCTAATCAACAAGATTCAAGAAATAAGCTATGTGCTCAAGGGTCATTACCGGTGTACTTGGTTGTTTAATACTGTTAAAAGTTTCTTGAGTTTTAAATTAACACACTTTAAGTTAAAAAGTTTCCTTTTTAGGAAAGTTTGTACTTCTTTATCTAAATAGCAAGTTTTTATGACTATAAACGGTTTGTTAAAATGATATTAAGTCAACCAAATAATTTCAGCCATTTAGGGCATTTTCAATAAATTTTTAAAATTCGCACTAGTCCCTTAAGTTTCAAAATTTACGGTTTTTACCCCAAAGTTTGTCTATTCCACATTTTTCACCAAAAATATCGTCTTGGGGCTCCAACATACTGAAATAATTAAGTTTTTATAGTTTTTAGACCATTTCACTATTTTTAATATTTTATCTAAAATTACTCGGTTTAAGCTTATTTTTATTAAATAATTCATTAAAAATTCATTTTTCAACTCAGTAATTTCCCAAATCAGAGTCTTACTTTTCTAACATTTATTTTGAGTCTGGAAATAAAAAAAAACGTTTTATGTCTCTAATTTCTCTTATTTTATAGTTTTTTCCTTCTATTCGGGTCCCCGAAATTAGTTCACAATTATCACAATCGGTCCTTGTTAATTTTTCAGCCATAATACCCAAGTTTTACAGCCTAAAACCTACTGAAATTTCAGTCTAGCTCTCGGTGGAACCTACATAACATGAATATGGCCATAACCGGGCGGTTTAGCATGGTTTACACATGTGTGAATGTCATAAGTTGTACATGTGCATCTCGCAAGTCATTTGGAGCGTAAAAAATCAGATTATAACATAGTTTAAAGGCTGTTTTTATGTGGGTTTATATGTTATTAAGGAAAGGTTTTTCGAACAATCGATTTTATGGTGCTTATACACATTATAGTGTGGATTTTCATGGTAGAAAATGGTGTACCGAGCTTAGATTCACCAAATATTTGAGAAGATTACCTCGAACAAGATTGAGAGCTCCTCGGAACAAGAATCACGGCTGAAATTTTCTGTTTGAGCAAATAGAACAAGGTTCGGGGTAGTATTAAGACGTGTTTGAAGATTTAGAATGTAAAAGTACAAAGACACTTACACTTTGGATGATGAACGGATGACTTGTGTGTTCTTGCTAGAAGGGAGATAAATGCAGATGTGTGTGTGTATGTTTGAGAGAAAGAATGAAAGAGAGTAGGGAGAATCCGAGAGTGAGAATTAGAAGGAAATAAAAGAATCGGGGTTTGCATGTAATAAGAGTGGTTGAGTGTTTGCAAGGTTCAAGGAAATTTGTGAGTGGAGAGATGGGCGGATGAGTTTGTTGTTTAGTGGAGATTTTTTTTATTTGAATTATATAACATTTGTAGCCACATGCATACGGTATTTAAGTGACACATGAATTATTTCTTTTTAAGTGTTCAAGTGTTTAAGTTTTACCCAAGCACAATTAGCTATTATTGCTGAAAAATACACGGTCGAAACTAATTAAAACTCTACAAACTTGACCAAAAACCGGAAATTAATGAATAAAACATAATTTAGTATCAATATTAATAATAACAAAATACGTAATAATACAATAACAGAGTAAAAAGTCTAGGCGCGTGGCAACTATTTAGGCACATGAGCACTGTTTAGGCACATTGACACTATTCAGGTACATGAGCACTATTCAGGTGCATCAGCACACTTAGCCATTTTCCAGCAAAACTCCTAGGCACATGGGCACTATTTAGGCACATTGGCACTGTTCAGACACATTGGCACAGTTCAGGCGCATGAGCACTATTCAGGTGCATCAGCACACTTAGCCATTTTCCAACGAAACTCCCAGGCGCATGAGCACTGTTCAGGCACATTGGCACTGTTCAGGCACATGAGCACTGTTTAGGCACATGAGCACTGTTCATGCCCCTACACTTGGAGAGTTTTTTTTTACAATTTCATAACTTACTTTGGTTCTGAGAGCGTTGTTACATTCTCCCGCCGTTTAAGAAATTTTCGTCCTCGAAATTTTGCTTCAATTAGGCATTAGAACGGTTTGTTTTGAAGAGATGCGGGTAATCCCTCTTCATTTCATCTTCTCGTTCCTAAGTAAACTCCGGTCTTCATTTATAGTTTCACATTACTTTCACCATGGGTATACGACTTCGCCTAAGCTTCTGGACCAGTCTATCAGTAATCTCTATGGGTTCCTCAATGATGTTTAGCTTGCTATCAATTTTGGCTTCCTTTATTAGCAATTCTAGGGTTTTTTCTACCAAACACTTTTTCAGGTTTGATACATGGAAGGTGTTATGTATATAACCCAATTCTTGTGGCAGC
Source organism: Flaveria linearis (assembly GCA_024085815.1). Taxonomy (NCBI): domain Eukaryota; kingdom Viridiplantae; phylum Streptophyta; class Magnoliopsida; order Asterales; family Asteraceae; genus Flaveria; species Flaveria linearis. The sequence continues at coordinate 42,729,449 of CM044013.1, forward strand.
CTTAGTTGGTACGCTACCGGACCAACTCTTGTCAATATTTCAAAGGGTCCAATGTATCTTGGGCTTAGCTTGCCCTTTCTACCGAATCTCACGGCTCCCTTCCATGGTGAGACTTTTAACATCACCCTATCCCCTACTTGGAATTCCAATGGCTTTCGTCTCCTATCGGCATATTTCTTCGGACGATCTCTAGCGGTTTTCAATCGCTCCTTAATTTTGCTGATTTTGTCCGTGGTTTCTACTATGATGTCGGGACCCATTACTTGGCTGTCACCAACCTCGTTCCAACTTAGTGGCGATCGACATTTCCTGCCATACAGGGCTTCGTACGGGGCTGCTTGAATACTTGCGTGATAACTGTTGTTGTATGAGAATTCTACCAGGGGAAGATGGTTATCCCAGCTTCCACCGAAATTGATTACACAAGCCCTTAGCATGTCCTCTAAGGTCTGTATGGTTCTCTCGCTTTGTCCATCAGTTTGAGGATGGTATGCCGTGCTCAAGTCAAGTCGGGTTCCCAAAGCCTGTTGGAGAGATTTCCAAAATCGTGAAGTAAAACGGCTATCACGGTCGGAGATAATCGATAGTGGCACTCCATGCCGGGTTACTATTTCATCTATGATAGTCGAGCCAATCTCGTCATGTCATAATCTTCTCGGATCGGTAAGAAGTGGGCTGACTTGGTAAGTCTATCCACGATTACCCAAATTGCGTCGTGTCCACGAGTGGTTCTTGGTAACTTCGTGATGAAATCCATTGTAATATTATCCCACTTCCATTCAGGGATTTTCGGTTGTTGTAGAGTCCCTGACGGTTTTTGATTCTCAGCTTTGACCATCGCGCAACTCAGGCAATTACCCACGTAGTAGGCTATCGACTACTTAATTCCGGGCCACCAAAACAATGTTCTTATGTCTTGATACATTTTATCGCTTCCAGGGTGAATTGAGTATCTGGATTTATGGGCTTCATCCAGAACAAACTCCCTAATTCCTCCCCGTTTTGGTACCCACGTCCTTCCTTCGTACTTATATATCCCATTGCCATCCATTTCCAGACGTTTCTCCATTCCTGTTAACTTTTTCTCAGTCAGGTTATCCTCCTTGAGAGCTTCCCTTTGTGCTTCTTTCAATTTAGCAACAAGGCCGGTGTACACACTCATTCTTAGAGCATGAACGCAAAGAGGTTTCTCTCGTTCTTTTCTACTCAGGGCATCGGCCACTACGTTTGCCTTGCCAGGATGGTAACGGATCTCACATTCGTAATCGCTCAGTAACTCTACCCATCTTCTTTGGCGCATGTTTAGCATTTTCTGTTTAAGGATGTGCTGCAGGCTTTTATGATCGGTATAGATGATGAACTTAGTACCATAAAGGTAGTGTCTCCATATTTTGAGTGCAAACACCACGGCACCCAGTTCAAGATCGTGTGTCGTGTAATTCCTCTCATGCTCGTTCAGCAATCTGGATGCATACGCGATCACTTTTCCCCGCTGCATTAATACGCAACTAAATGCTTGACGCGATGCGTCGCAATATACTACGAAGTCTTCAGTTCCCTCTGGTAGGGTAAGGATAGGCGCACTGCAGAGTTTTTCCTTTAACAGGTTAAAAGCGTTATCTTGCTCCTTTCCCCATTCGTAGGTTATATCCTTCTTGGTCAGAGCGGTTAATGGCTGCACTGTTCGGGAGAAATCCTTGATAAATCTCCAGTAGTAACCAGCCAAGCCAAGGAATTGTCAGATCTCGGTAGGGGTTTCCGGGATCTTCCAGTTCTCAATAGCTTCTATTTTTGATGGATCAACCTGGATTCCATCCTTATTGACTATGTGACCAAGAAATTGAATTTCACGCATCCAAAACTCACATTTGGAAAATTTCGCGTATAATTGTTCGTTCTTGAGTAGTTCAAGGATTAATCGGAGATGTTTCTCGTGGTCTTCTTTGCTTCGTGAGTAGATCATGATGTCATCGATAAATACGATCACAAATTTGTCTAAGTACGGACGACACACACGGTTCATGAGATCCATGAATGCTGCGGGTACGTTAGTCAGCCCAAAAGGCATGACTAGGTATTCATAGTGTCCATATCGGGTTCTGAAAGCTGTTTTAGGATCGTCCTCTTCCTATATTTTCAGTTGGTGATACCCAGAGCGCAAGTCTATCTTAGAGAAGTAGCTTGCTCCCTGCAATTGATCGAATAGGTCGTCAATTCTGGGAAGAGGGTATCGGTTCTTCACAGTAAGCTTGTTCAGTTCCCTATAATCGATACACATTCGTAGCGTTCCGTCCTTCTTTTAACAAATAGCACCGGAGCACCCCATGGCGAGACACTGGGTCGTATGAACCCCTTGTCAAGCAATTCTCGGATTTGTAACATCAGCTCTTTCATTTCGGGCGGAGCAAGTTGGTAAGGTGCTTTGGCCACCGTTGCGGCGCCAGGTATTAGATCAATCTGAAATTCGACTTGTCGTGTTGGAGGGAGTCCTGGTAAGTCTTCTGGAAATACTTCCAAGTATTCAGACACCACAAGTATGTCTTCAATCTTCTTTTCCCCTTTGGCCTTTATCACATACAGTATAAACGCTGTGTGTCCTTTCTTGAGGCTTTGAGTAGCCTTCAGGTGGGATATCATAGGACACAGTAGGTGGTTTCTTTCTCCATGGACTACTAACATATCCCTGCTGGCTATTGGTATCTTAAGCAAACGCTCATCACATACAATTTCAGCCCTATTTTTAGCCATCCAATCCATTCCTGCTACTACATCGAAACCTCCTAATTTAATAAGCATCAAATCTATATCAAAGGAATTACCCTCTAGAATCAACTTGCAATCTTTGATGATTTCGTTAGTTTCTATTATATTACCGTCAGCTAGTTCTATGGTGAATGTTTCGGTCAAAGTGCAAGCAGTCAAATTAATCAAAGACCTAAAAGTAGTAGAAACAAAACTAGCGGTTGCTCCAGTATCAAATAGCACAGTAGCAGGATGATTGTTTACAAGAAACGTACCGTTCACCACATCAGGTTCCTTACGGGCACCATTCGGATCCATCACAAACGCTCTTCCCTTGGGCTTGTTGGGTCGAGTGTCTTTGTCTCTGGCTAGCTTGGGGCATTTGTTCCTCATATGCCCTGGATCTCCACACTCATAGCATTGCTTTCCAGGCTCATAGGTACAGTCTTTAATCAGGTGACCAGGTCTCTTGCACCGAAAACAAGGCATGGAATTGCACTCCCCTTGGTGATGAAGCTTGCATTTATTGCAGAAGGGGCTTGTGCCTAGATACAACCTCCTTGCATGGTCACTTCGTCTTGCTTCATCTCCAGGTCTCTTGCTTGAACCGCTACTGCTGCCGACCACCCTCCTTTTATCAAACCACTTCCTCTTCTCTTCCACAGCCTTCTTCTTATCCTTGGTCTCCCGTGCTCAGTCCACCCAACTCTAACTAGGTCGTCGGTCAGACTACTGGTAAAGTCGACTGCAGCCTGTAGGGTTGTAGGCCTGGAAACCGAACCATGCCCCTCACCCTTGGGTGTAACCCCCAGATGAAGCAGGCCACGCCCTTGGATTCTGGCATCACCAAGTTTGGTACCAGTCGGGACAATGCAAGGAACAGGTTGATGTATTCAGTGTAGTTCGGGTCTTTTATCTCCAGATTCAGAAATTCAGCCTCCAGTTTCTCTAGCTGGTTGATCGGGCAGTACTTGTTGGTGATTAGTTCCATGAACTTAGACCAGTTCATTTTACCAATGGCATCTCGGCCTCAAGGCTGAATGATGGCTTTCCACCATTCAAGTGCTGGTCCCTTGACAGATTGAGAAGCAAACCTCACCATATGCTCCAGCTTGCATTCACTGATGTCCAACACAGCTTCGATTTCGTCCAGCCACCTATATGTTTCAATTGCACCCTCGGTGCCATAGAAGTCCTTTGGCTTGCAAGCCATGAATCTTTTATAGGAGCACCCATTTCTGATAGCTTCGGCTTCCTCATGGTTGCCTTCATTGTTATTGGGTCCATTAGTCCCGGTGGTGTTTCCCCGATTGGCGTTGATCTGGGCGATTATTGTTGGGATCACGTTAGCGATCTGCTGTGCCATAAAGTTGGCAATCCTTTCATCATTCACTGGGTGGGCATTCCCCCTAAGTGGTGTTTCTGGTGGAGTAGGTGGTCGGTTCCCACCTCGGTAGCACCTCTCCTTCCAGCACGAGTTCCTCGTCTTGGTGGCATTCTGATAGTATCATAGATAAATTTGTTTAGCATCTCATACATTTTTTTTTCAAGTATCCCATTATATCTCATAATTCCTATTATGCACTACAATCACGCACTTACGTTTCATTCAAAGTATACAAAGATAACCACCAATAAGTAAATATCAATCACGTAACACAAGGATTGGCACATTTTCAAATAACTCACCCTGCAAAAGTTAGCATCATCAATCAATAGTTTCATAGATAACTCAAACATAAAGCCAACAATTCATAATAATAATAAGTGTCATTGTTTCACAAATTGGAAGGTGCCATCACCCCCATATATTAGAAATAGTTTCTTAACTAAATAGATAGATAGTTTCTCGGATAGTCTCGCGGCATACTGCCATGCATTCAAATACCAGCTAAATCACCCCTGCCATTTCTTCTTCAACCATCCGAACCATCCTGAGCTTTTCTTCTTCTGCTCCTGCTCTAGGCGCTGAACATTGTGAGATGCCATCATTGCCTGGAATTGGGCAGATTGGGATGTCCGCGTGGCGTGCTGTAGGTTCAGCTCATGACGCTGGATGGTGTTCAGTATCTCACTCAAAGTAGGGTCTGATGGACCGAATTCACTAGCCCGACGGCTAGACTGGGAGTGCTGATCTCCAGCGAGCATGCTAGGGCCATCATACATACTATGCCTAGATGGCATCCAGTACTCCTCATGAGACAGACGTCTAGGTGATGCGAGCATAAAAGGTGCTGGTGTCGGGGTCCTTGCATGAGGAGGTGTGGGAGGAGGCATCCTAAAAGAAACAGAAGGTCCTGGTCTAGCACTCTTCCTAGGCCGAGTGACAACACGAGCACCCCTATTCCTAATAGGTGGAATAGGTGAGTGGGTAGGAGCTACAACATGTGGTGAGCTGGAGCGTCTTCGCCTCCTAGCAGGTGATGTCGGGGACGACTCTTCAGATGGCTCAGTGTCGTCAGAGGTCGCGGATAGCCAGCCAGGGTGACCGCACCTCCGCAAGTATGCCTCGTACTCAGTCTGTGGCTTCACCCTCCTAAGGGTCCCAACAAGAGTAGTCTCATCAACAGGGCGTGCAGGTGCTTTACCTCTATCAGCCATAGTCTGGTTATCCTGTAAAACTGTCATGAGTAATTTTGTTTTTTATAGCTCATGATCATAGTAATAGTACTAGTAATAGTAGTGATGGCAGTAGTATCTCATAGAAGTAGTATCCATTAGTAGTAGCATCAGTAAGCAGTAGTATCAATGAGCGGTAGTAACATCAAGCAGTAATGGACACAAAATTTCAATTAAAATTTAGTTTTTGACTGTGTTAAAAGAATTCCTCAAGTAATCTAGTCCAAAGGTCACACTTAGGCTTTGTGCTGGAAATTACGCGTCTGATAAATTCATGATTACGTTGATCAAGTGTAATCATCAATTTATCCAACCCGCTTACCCCAACATTTACCCAAGCAAGGACAGTCCTACAGTATCAGGGTTGTAGCCTTGGGTCTACTAAGGTATTCCCGATTTCTCTACAACTTGTGACTCTGATACCAATCTGTCACACCCCAGGCCCAAGGAGGGTGGGACGTCACAGACTAGAAACGCATGTGGCAGCGAAAACAAACCATCATAAGAGCACACAAGTAGAGAAATCACATGGTATTATATTAACTTAAATGAAATCCGAGACTAAACAGCTTAGCCCGGTTACATCAAATTGTTTCACGTCAAAAGTACATAATTTTTAGTATCTTTCATTACAAATTGTTCGAAAGTTCAAAGTAGAGTCTATAATGCCATGAGGTCGGGGTGCTAAGTCATCCATGCATCTTCCAAGACAACTAGACCTCCATCAAGGGTTACCTGAAACATGCTCAAAAAGTTTTGTGTCAACTAAAAAGTTGGTGAGTTCAAGCGGTTAAAGTTTCAGAAAACAAAAGGGACTCTTAAAGTCCACATGTTAAAGTTTTTGTATCAATTATAACTGTTGTGGGGTCACAATCAACCCTGCACTCAGTCCTGGCTAGCCTTTTCTAAAGTTATGTTGTACTGGTTAACCCCAAAGGGAGAACTGAGCCTCAAACAGTGGACCATACCAGCCGGATGGTTCACCATAATATCTTATAAAAACCTGTCACATGCCACAAACGATCCCTCAGGATCTCAGTGGGGTACCCTTCCTAACCGGAAGCCACTGTGTGTGGGGGATTCCCCAAATAGATCTATCCATATAAAACAAGTGGTTCATAAAAGAACTAATGATTGTGATTCAAGTATCAGCATGTATCATCAAAATCCACAACATAAGCATAACATAGTATCATAGATAAAAGTTCCAGTCTAAAGAGCATGTTTCATCCCTAAAACCAAAGTAATAATGGGAACACGAGAACTCACCTTATAAACGGGAATATATCTTGTAAATGGAAAAGTGTGATGCGGTCCTAGTACCCTAATCAACAAGATTCAAGCAATAAGCTATGTGCTCAAGGGTCATTACTGGTGTACTTGGTTGTTTAATACTGTTAAATGTTTCATGAGTTTTAAATTAACACACTTTAAGTTAAAAAGTTTCCTTTTTAGAAAAGTTTGTACTTCTTTATCTAAATAGCAAGTTTTTATGACTATAAACGGTTTGTTAAAATGATATTAAGTCTATCAAATAATTTCAGCCATTTGGGGCATTTTCAATAAATTTTCAAAATTTGCACTTTTAGTCACTTAAGTTTCAAAATTTACGGTTTTTACCCCAAAGTTTGTCTATTCCACATTTTTCACCAAAAATATGGTCTTGGGGCTCCAACTTACTGAAATAATTAAGTTTTTATAGTTTTTAGACCATTTAACTATTTTGAATATTTTATCTAAAATTACTCGGGTTAAGCTTATTTTTATTAAATAAGTCATTAAAAATCCATTTTTCAAGTCAATAATTTCTCAAATCAGAGTCTTACTTTTCTAACATTTATTTTGATTCTGGAAATAAAAAAAACATTTTATGTCTCTAATTTCTCTTATTTTATAGATTTTTCCTTCTATTCGGGTCCCCGAAATTAGTTCACAATTGTCACAATTGGTCCTTGTTAATTTTTCAGCCATCAATACCCAAGTTTTATAGCCTAAAACCTACTGAAATTTCAGTCTAGCTCTCGGTGGAACCTACATAACATGAACATGGCCATAACCGGGCGGTTTAGCATGGTTTACACATGTGTGAATGTCATAAGTTGTACATGTGCATCTCGCAAGTCATTTGGAGCGTAAAAAATCAGATTATAACATAGTTTAAAGGCTGTTTTTATGTGGGTTTATATGTTATTAAGGAAAGGTTTTTCAAACAATCGATTTTATGGTGCTTATACACATTATAGTGTGGATTTTCGTGGTAGAAAATGGTGTACCGAGCTTAGATTCACCAAATATTTGAGAAGATTACCTCGAACAAGATTGAGAGCTCCTTGGAACAAGAATCACGGCTGAAATTTTCTGTTTGAGCAAATAGAACAAGGTTCGGGGTAGTATTAAGACGTGTTTGAAGATTTAGAATGTAAAAGTACAAAGACACTTACACTTTGGATGATGAACGGATGACTTGTGTGTTCTTGCTAGAAGGGGAGATAAATGCCGATGTGTGTGTGTATGTTTGAGAGAAAGAATGAAAGAGAGTAGGGAGAATCCGAGAGTGAGAATTAGAAGGAAATAAAAAGAATCGGGGTTTGCATGTAATAAGAGTGGTTGAGTGTTTGCAAGGTTCAAGGAAATTTATGAGTGGAGAGATGGGCGGATGAGTTTGTTGTTTAGTGGAGATTTTTTTTTATTTGAATTATATAACATTTGCAGCCACATGCATACGATATTTAAGTGACACATGAATTATTTCTTTTTAAGTGTTCAATTGTTTAAGTTTTACCCGAGCATAATTAGCTATTATTGCTAAAAAAATACACGGTCAAAACTAATTAAAACTCTACAAACTTGACTAAAAACCGGAAATTAATGAATAAAACATAATTTAGCATCAATATTAATAATAACAAAGTACGTAATAATACAATAACAGAGTAAAAATTCTAGGCGCATGGCAACTATTTACGCACATGAGCACTGTTTAGGCACATTGACACTATTCAGGCACATGAGCACTATTCAGGTGCATCAGCACACTTAGCCATTTTCCAGCAAAACTCCTAGGCACATGGTCACCATTTAGGCACATTGGCACTGTTCAGACACATTGGCACTGTTCAGACACATTGGCACTGTTCAAGCGCATGAGCACTATTCAGGTGCATCAGCACACTTAGCCATTTTCCAACGAAACTCCCAGGCGCATGAGCACTGTTCAAGCACTTTGGCAATGTTCAGGCACATGAACACTGTTTAGGCACATGAGCACTGTTCATGCGCCCAAACTTAGAGAGATTTTTTTTACAATTTCGTAACATACTTTGGTTCGGAGAGGGCTGTTACACATGTATGCGTGCATGGATGAGCGCATGGATGAGCGCATGGATGCGCGCATGGATGCGCGCATGGATGCGCGTATGGATGCGCGCATGGATGCGCGCATGGATGCGCGCATGTATGTGTGCATGTATGTGTGCATGTATGTGTGCATGTATGTGGGCATGTATGTGTGCATGTATGTGAGCATGTATGTGTGCATGTATGTGGCATGTAGGTGGGCATGTATGTGGGCATGTATGTCACACCCTGGGCCCAGAGAGGCGGGATGTCATGATTAGTAAACAACAACTAAAATGCAACGGAAAGTAAATGGTTTATTACAATACAACATTCAACATTTACATCGGAATATTGGCTTTATTTTCAATTCACAAGGTGCTTCAACCTACAATCTATAGGTGTCGTGATCAATCTCTCGGTAAATATTTCTTGAAGCTTCAGTAACTAAGGCTTCTAGGCTCAACCTTTGTTTTAACCTCTACCCTCATATCTTGCTTCGGATTTAGGTAACTTTTATAGCTCAACTATTCTCCCTAGCTGTACCTGAAGACATGCTCAAAAAGATTTTATGTCAACATAAAGTTGGTGAGTTCAAGTGGTTAAGGTTTCAGAAAACAAAAGTCTCTTTAAAATTCATTAGTTGACTTTCAAAACATATGTGCTTTAAGTCTTAAAACAAAAGGGACTCTGAAAGTCCACATTTAAAAGTTTAGAATCAAGTGTAAAAGCTTATGAAAAATCTCATTTGATTTTAAAACCATCATTATAATATCAATAATCGTGGGGTATCATGATCAACCCTGCACTTGGTCCCCGGTTGGCCTCTTCTAAACTTGTGTTTAACCGGATATTCCCGAAGGAAGGAACCAAGCCTCAAATCAGTGAACCATACCTGCTAGGATGGTTCACCATAGTTTCTTAATGAAAACTTGTTACATGCCACATACGATCTCTCAGGATCTCAGTGGGGTACCTCCCTGTAGCGGGAGCCACTGTATGTGGGGGATTCCCCAAATAGATCTATCCACATAAAACAAGTGGTTCACAAAAGAATTAATGATCATGATATAAGTATCATCAGGTATCCATAAGTCCCACATACAAGCATCAAGTAAAGCACAATCATAGTTCATAAAACAACAGAGCATGTTTCATCCCAAAAACAGTAAGTAAAAGGGGATCACTAGAACTCACCTGGTATCCTTATATAAATTCAGAGCTCGATAAAGAAAAGTGATGATCATCAACAAAGCAATCCTAACTAGAATATATAAGATTCACATTTAGAATTAGCATGATGTTATTACATGCGTGCGGTTGAGCTCTTTAGTTGCCTTAAGGTTGGTGATTAGTATCCTTAGTGTATCCTAGCTTCTTGTATATTGGTTATTTGTCATGAATTAACTCGTGTACATAGGTTAGTTAATGCACTTAATCAAAAATTAAGGCAGCATAAATAAGATAGAAAATCAATTTATGTCATGGATTCCAAATCTTCAAAAATAACTCGCATTGTCAATGTAAGTAATATATAATGTCTCAAACGATGTTTATAATGTTCGCGTTTATATCATATTTGTTAACTTGGTTGACGCTAACTAATCCAATTATTGATGATAGTTAGCGATATTTTGTATATAAAAGAGTGTTACAATTAATATTTATTTCAATAACAATAAGATGACCGACAATTAATAACAACAAGATGATGGATCATTAAAGCGTTTCAGGTCTTTTATCTTAAATAAGAAGTGTAGGCGTCGGTTAACCTAAATGTTCATTATATTTATATACATTTATAAGTGCATAATCGTATTTGCATGATTTACATCTCTAAGTCTTCTTAATGATTATATGTTACACGAAATAAACTTATTTGTAACATCTATTACAATATATAACCATTTCCAAAAGTGTAATGCTATATATATATTTTATCTAGGTTGATTTCTAATAAATAGTGTTGTTATTTATATCTCGGGTCCAAACCATCCATTTAAATCAAACATTTATAACAAGTGACGTTCGTTTTCGTTTATAATTCACATATTTTATAATTTATGCCTTTTATATAATTAGAGCTCAATAATACGCATGGAAATTATAATTCAATTCAATGTGTTGCATGTGCGATATTACCTTCCACTCGGTTATGTATTCTAACCCACTCGTTTACGCCTTGAGTTAATCGCGTTCCTGTTCCGCTGACTGCTCGTTGACCCCGTTGATTTAAGCCTTAGTTTGCCATCCTAACACTTCCGTTACCATAATCGACTACACTTCCACCTTCAACATCATCGATCAACATCACTATGCCCTCACTTAACACCATCACAACCAAACTTGAAAACCACAACTAACAATCACAATCGCAACCATCTTCACCATTATTGTTATTCATTCACTCATTCACCCACATCATATTCATTCACAAATCTCCCATTCATTCACGGCTGAACCAAATCACCCAAAATCCATTGTGAACAACCATAAAAATTCCCAAATTTCAGATTTATCTTCAGCCATTCCAATCCGCAGCCAAATCACATCATACTGTAGGATTCTATGTGCCCAAGACACTTAGAATATTGATGTGGTTAGTACGTTATGATCCAAGTCAGGTTATACCCAATAACAAGCTTAGTAAACACCAATTAATATTTAATTGATGATATGATCATGAAATTAAATATTTACACCAAATTTAGAAAATGGGTTTTCTAAATAAGTTGCATATGAGATGGAACAATTTATTAGGATATTTTGTTCAATGATATTATTTGAAGTGTTATTTAAATTAGTTGTATAACACCAAATAATAATGGGAGTGTATGGATTATACAATTAAAAGGTTAGTTGTATATATATATATCTAATAAAAGACTAGTTATATGTGTGTTAATGGTTTAAATTTATAAAAGAAAGTTTTTTTTATACACAAACCGTCCCCCTTGAGTGGGAGACAAAACATGCAAGGTTATTCCCTTGATACACACACACATGCATTGTGGTATACCCACTAACTAGTTAAAAGAGATGCTCCCTTTTCTCGTCATTCTAGACATGCAACAAAGTCTCAAAATCAGCTCATTCTTTCTCTCCCAATTCTCACGGTTTTGGCAGCAGGAAAAAGAGGGTTTTCAGCAAGTAACAAGAGGGTTTTGAGCTGTTCTGGGTGTAGTTCTTCCTAACAAGAAGGTGTTTGCAAGGAGGCTTGGGGTATACAAGCTTGAGGACTTCTACTCTTGAAGTCTTGGCCATTTTCAGCATCATTCCAACATCATTTTGGTCGATTTTTGCTGCTGCAGTAAGGTAGTTTCACAGCTCTATGTAGCTGTGATTTTATGTAGTTTTACATATGTTCATAGCTTGCTAATTCACATAAATGATCCTTCGTTCTTTGGGTTTGTTTTATACAACAATATGGTCGTCTAATGAACATATTTTTCAGCTTATAAACATGGTTATAATGCTATACTTCCGCTGCGTTTTCAGAAAGTTTAAATGGTTAAACTATGATTTTATGTTCTAACAAACCCAACAATAGCATCAAGAGCCGGTTATGTGAATAGCTGGCTTGTTCTTACCCTTTAAAAATCGTTTTAAAGGATGTTAATCAACTAATTAGGGGCTGATTTTCGTTGATTTAATAAACCCCAAGTCTTTCAAAGTTATATCTTCATGCTTATGATTAAACTTTGAAAGATAGGAATGTCAATTGGTTGATATATTTGGATGTTGTTTGTTTGGACAAACAAACCCTAATTTTCAGTTTATGTTGGCTGACAATTTGGGGTTTGGTGTGGTTTATTTTGTTTATTGAATAATATTTATGATTGTTCATATGTTAGTGTGCATAACCTAGCCTTTGGCCTTTTGATTTGGATGGTTTTAATGGTTGTTTTAATTCATTCAATTGGGTTGTAATATTTGTGTTTATTATTTGGGTTGTAATTATTTATTCATTTGGTTATGTAATAAATAGATTAGGTGCATTTCTTTTATTAGAAAAATGTATTAGGATATAATTTTTGTAAAAGGAAGATGCACAAGATGAAGACCCAAAGATGGACATCAAAGACATAAAAAAGGGACTTGAAGCATATGGATGCAAGTTCAACTGGGAGTCTATGAAGACCTCTATTTTGTGTTGTATTCAACCCTTAGGAAAGACCAAATGACCACACTTGTGATGACAAACAAGTGTGGTCACAATAGTAGCTATGGTTATGCACATTGTGGTTGTTAATATTATGCTTGTTTGGTTGTTTGTTGTATGATTGTTGTTTGATATTTGGATATGCATAACAAACTCATTAGCAAACTTAACAAGCTGAAAATTTATGATTTCTAATCATTAAGTGGTTAATAAAAGGTTATTAAAAGGATTAATGATTTAATAAAAGAGGTTTTATTAAAAATAAACCATAGGATACCTTGCATTTGAAAGCATGCAAATACAAGGAATATAGAGTTTTCAAAACTAGAATTAATGAAAACCAAAAATCCCTTTTGAAACAAGTTTAACACCATCCTTTTACACGACACTCGAATCACTTGAGAACTATTTGTGGGATAAAGGTCACCTAACCACTTTTAGGGAACTTGTGTTTTGAGGTGGGCTTAACATATTTGTGGGATAAAGGTCACCTAACCACTTGTATGAGTAAACTCACACATGTGTGTAAGTAGGACAACTTGAATTGGAAACCATGTGCATAGGGTCACCGAAGCATGGCGTACAATGGTGTTGATGGGATTAAATATGCCAACCAAACATAAGATGTTTAACCGATCCCATAAAGGCTAGAAGTTGCAAAAGGTTGCAATTTTCAAATATTGACTACCTTCTTAAATTAAATAATGGGATAAAGGTCACCTAACCATTATTTGAATGTAACGTTGGATTCTAGATTTTAATTATTAATTGTCTATGAGACATAAAAGGGTGTTAATAATTAAAATGAAATTTTTTCAGAAATACTAATAAGAACTTTGTAAATTTTGTAGAATGGCCGCAAACAATAATGCTACCACCCTGACCGTCTATACCCTATCACTGAGAATCGTTATCAAAATGAAAAAAGGCCTATGTCCTTGACGATCCCATGTCTTACCAACCAACGCTGTTGATGTTAAGGCCTTTTGACGATTGGCGTAAGCACATTAAGGATTCTGTGCAAGCTTCCTACCTCATGTTGGGAATATGATTCCCGAACTCCAAAAGGGTTTGGAACATCATAGGGCATATGACATGATAATCTAGTTAAAGGAAATGTTCCTTCAACAAACTTTAGTAAGATTGCTTTGAAACGGTTCAAGCACTTTATGCATGTCACATGGAAGAAACCCAATCGATATCATATTATATATTCTTATGATGAAAAGCCACATTGATAGCCTTAAGATGCTTGACTGTCCTATCTCAAAGTAGTTGTCCAAGGATTTGATCCTTGATTGCCCAACTAAAGGTTTGAGACATTCATAATAAACTGTAATATGAACGGGTGGGACAAGAGCATCGGTGAAATTCACGCAATGCTCAAAGCAACCGAAGCAGGGATGGGTAGAGAGGTTCTACCTTCTCTCTCGATCAGTGAGGGAGACGATAAGAAATGACCAATCTCGATCCTAAGGTAATTATTGCCAAAAGAAAGGAATACATCAAAGCAAAGGTTAAAGCGAAACCTCAAAGACCTAAGCTTATGAGCCTAAAGTAAAGGAGAATGATCCATGCCTTGAGTATGTAGAGATAGGACAATAAAAGGGAACTGTTCCTCCTATCTCAAGGAGTTGAAAAATAAGAGGGATGCTAGGCAAACCTCGAATACAAATTTCATGATTCACATTGTATTAAATGTCATTTCTTCAAACACATGGGTATTGGATACCGAATGTGAGACTCATACTTGCAATTGTTGCAAAGGGGTTCAAAAGAAATGTGCACTTCAAGGAGGGAAACTCTATTTTGAGACTTACAAATGGTTTGGAAGTTGTTCTCAAAACCTTTTGTATGCACCTAGTTTGACTAGGAACATAATTAATGTTTCCTCTTAAAACAATATGGTCATGATTTAAAGTATGTATATAATGGTATTATGTTTTATGGATGATGTATTTCATTTTAAGGATATGCCTTTTAATGATATTCATGAATTAGTTCATGACAATTCGTCCTATAATAACTCATTATACACATTAAGCACCAAGAAACTTAAAATCGGTTTAAATTATTATCTTTGACATTGTCATCTTGGTAACATAAACGAGAATTGGATTCAAACACTTCAAAAGAATGGTCTTTTGGAAAAAAATGAAAATGTTTCATTTGATAAGTGTGAACCAAAACACTTATTAGGAATGATACATTTGGATGTATGTGGTCCTTTTAAGACAATGACAAAGATTGGTGAAAAGATACTTCATTACTGTTACCGACGATTACAGTCGCTATTATTGTGTGCACTTGATGACACATAAGAATGAAGCTTTTGAAATGTTCAAAATCTTCAATAATGAAGTAGAAAATCAACTCTAATAACTATCTAAGTTCTTCATTCTGATAATGGAGAAACTGAACCCTATTTGGATATGGTTCAATTCATTAAGGCTATGAGCTTACCACCTTTATCATCTTGGGTTTTCGCACTACTCTCCACGGCTCGTATTTTGAATATGGCCCAAACCAAGAAAGTGGGTTCGACACCTTTTGAAATATCGCATGGAAAGAGTTCTATCGCTATCATATTTAAAGGTATGGGTAGTAAAGCTTATGTTAAGCTTAACACCCAAAACAAATTTGAAAGTCGATCCACTAAGTGTATATTTGTTAGATATCCCAAAGACTGTATAGGATACTACTTCTTTGATTCAACAGAGCAAAAGGAATTTATTGCTCGAAGGGCGGAGTTCTTGGAAGCCAAGTTCCTTATGGAAGGAATGACGCATAGAACAATGGAGTTTGATGAAGATCAAGATCCACAAGCCGATACACGTTTGGTTGACACTAGCTATCAACAAGAGGTTGTTGATGATGATCAAGAGGTTGATCAATACACACAAAACTGTAGGATTCTATGTGCCCAAGACACTTAGAATATTGATGTGGTTAGTACGTTATGATCCAAGTCGGGTTATACCCAATAACAAGCTAAGCAAACACCAATTAATAATTAATTGATGATATGATCATGCAATTAAATATTTACACCAAATTTAGAAAATGGGTTTTCTAAATAAGTTGCATATGAGATAGAACAATTTATTAGGATATTTTGTTCAATAATATTATTTGAAGTGTTATTTAAATTAGTTGTTTAACACCA
The DNA here is from genome assembly GCA_024085815.1 of Flaveria linearis. Taxonomy (NCBI): domain Eukaryota; kingdom Viridiplantae; phylum Streptophyta; class Magnoliopsida; order Asterales; family Asteraceae; genus Flaveria; species Flaveria linearis. The sequence goes on from CM044013.1 coordinate 42,745,474, forward strand.
AATAATAATGAGAGTATACTACTTATAAAATTAATTGGTTAATTGTATAAACTAGTTAAAATACTAGACAATACATATGTGTGTGTTTATTATTTATAAAAGAATCATCCCTTTTTTTTAAAGATAAAACCATCCCCTTTAGGCTAAGGGGAGACATATGCATGTGGTCACTAGTCTCTTCTCTTGAGTGGAGACAACACTTGCATGCTTGTGGGGTTTTCCACTAAATGATTCTCTTGATAGACACACACATGCAAGTTCCACTTACAAAAGGAATTCAGCTCTCATTCTCAAGGGAACACACATGCAAACAAGAACAATAATCAGCTCTATCTCTCTCTCATCTTACGGTTTTTGAGCAGGATCAGTAGAGGTTTTTTTGTGCTGATTTTGAGCTGATTACATGTTGTTCTTGGTGTGAGGTTCTTGCACTCCATGATTATGATTCTCATATACATGAAACACAACAACAAAAGCTCTCTTCTCTCTCAAAAAGGCCACGGATTCAGCAGCTAAGTTTGAGGGTTTTCAGCAGAAAATTAGAGGGTTTTCAAGTTGTTTTTGGTGATTTCTACCTAACAAGAGAAGGTGTTTGCAAGGAGCTTGGGGTATACTAGCTTGAGGACTTCTATCCTTCAAGTCTTGGATGCATTTTGGGCATCTCCATCTTCATCAAACATCTCTTTTGGTCGATTTTATTACTGCTGCAGTAAGGTATATTACAGCTCTATGTAGCTGTGATTTTATGTAGTTTTACATATGTTCATAGCTTGCTAATTCACATAAATGATCCTTTGTTCTTTGGGTTTGTTTTATACATTAATATGGTCATCTAATGAACATATTTTTCAGCTTATAAAAGGGTTTATAACGCTTTACTTCCGCTGCGTTTTCAGAAAGTTTAAGAGGTTAAACTATGATTTTATGTTCTAACAAAGCCAACAATGGCATCAAGAGCCGGTTATGTGAATAGCTTGCTTGTTCTTGTCCTTTAAAAATTAGTTTTAAAGGATGATTATAAACTTATTATAGGCTGATTTTGGGCTGCTATGTTTTGTTTGAATGATTCCCCAAACTTTCAAGGTCATATCACACATGCTAGTGATTAGACCTTGAAAGATATATATTATGAAATGTTGATTGTTTGGACAATGTTCAAAACCCAAAATTTCAGTTTATGTTGGCTGAAATTTGGTGGTTTTAAGTGGGGTTTCATTATATTTTTGGATGATATGATCATTGGATGTTAGTGTGCATAACCTAGCCATTGGCCTTGTGTTGTTTGGATGCTTGCAATGTTTGTTTTGGTTGTTTTCAATTGGGTTGTAATATTATTCTTTTGTGCTTTGTTTAAAAATGTAATTTGTCTATTTATACATTGGGATGTAATAATAGATTAGGAGTGTTTTTCTTTTACTAGAAAATATGTATTAGGATATATATTTTGTAAAAGAAGATGCTGTAAGGCCCCGTTCCCGGGCACCTCACGGTTGGTCATTCATCGCACATAAACATTTTAAATCGGTTATCTATTTTGTAGCGGAATTTAAAATTTTATTATAACTAAAAACATGTCATTTCATAACATTACAATATCCGTTTTTCTTTTCAAATACAATGACATGTCAAAATGCGGATGCCAGCCTCAACAACTGAGTAGTCGCCCTGTGCCATCCTCAGCAACATACCTGCCAACTGGAAACACATCAAAGTCAGCGTTGCTGAGTGAGTTCTAGTTTTATATTAAAACATACTTTACTTACCATCAAAACCATTCTTACATACACACGATCATACAACATACGTACACGTAGATAATATTATTATTATCTTCATCATTCATTCATTAACTTTCGTTCGTGTACCGTTCATCGTTAACGTTCCCGTTCTTTCTTAACTCTTTCTTTCGTTCATATGTTTCTTACTTTCATTCATACATTCGTTACATTCGTCCGTACGTACATTACGTTCATTCTTACGTTCATTTCATTTATTCGTACGTTCATTACTTTCGTGCATCCTCTATCTTTCACTTCCATCTAGATCCGGTCACACTTTACCCTATTCATGGCACACAGCCATGATTACTGAGGTCGAGTGACAAGGATCCCGTTCCATACGTCATCATTATGTTCCTTCCGTTCATTACTTTCATTCGTTCGTTCTTTAGCTATCATTACGTTCATTATCTTTCGTTCGTCTTATACTTTCTTTCTTTCACAATTACCTTTCTCATTCATCAACTCACGCGATACTCCCGACTCATGCCCGAAGACTGATACTGTGCCGGGGCCTGCTCACAAGCCCCGACTCATGTCCGAAGACTGACACAGTACCGGAGCACGCGTTCCGTTCCTCATTCATCTCATCTCACTCTCTCGCACTACTCCCGACTCATGTCCGAAGACTGATACTGTGCCGGGGCTTGCTCACAAACCCCCGACTCATGTCCGAAGACTGACACAGTAACGGAGCATGTGATCCTCTACTCATCCAACTAGATCCTGTCTCATGCGATATCCCCGACTCATGCTCGAAAGCTGATGCTGTGCCGGGGCCTGCTCACAAACCCTCGACTCATGTCCGGAGACTGACACAGCACCGGGATACGCGACAAAGATCCCGTCTAGTCAATCCCCTGGATTGAACTCCATCCGAGTCTGTTGCAACGCAAAGTTGCTCACCTCATTGTCTCGTCTCATGCAATATCCCCGACTCATGCCCGAAGACTGATACTGTGCCAGGGCTTGACAAACAAACCCCCGACTCATGTCCGTAGACTGACACAGTACCGGGATATGCGATAAAGATCCTCTTTCGAGTCTGTTGCGACACAGAGTCGCTCACCTCGTACATACACTCATTAACTTTACGTTCATTCATTCGTTCATTAGTGCATGCACTCATTCGTTATGTTCCTCTTTCATTATCTTCCACTTTACATTACATACTACTTTCAATTCATTCATTAACGTTCAACGCAAAGCCCAGGGAAGACAAACATACAATAAATAAAAGGAACATACACATAATCATAAACATACATCATCACCATACAGGCATCATCATACATTCATGACGCACATCCGACATACAATGTAATCACACACCATCAGGCATACACTTCTCTATTCATTCACATCCGCCCTATTCGTGCGACTGAACTACTCTGCGATTGAACTTATGCGACCGAAACCCCCAATCGCACAATCCATTATGCGACTGAGGCTCAATCATGCGTCTGAGCCTCAATCGTGCGATTGGACATCAACTATTCCTCATTCGGCCGAATGGCCCTTCAGTCGCATAACCCTAACTGGGCAGCGACTGGAGTTCTTCACGAACAGCAGCCGCGAAATTCGGCTTCCAAACTCCACCAGACCTCGTTTGAGCTCAATTTATCCCCTCTAAACCATAGGGAAACATACCTCGACCTCATACAAGCCTATCCTAGTCCGGTATCAAGCCCTAAACGTACCATAAACATACACATACGTACACACACGGGTTAAACACCCAAAACTCAAAAAATAGGGTTTCAGATGTGTTCCAGCCCCAAAATCATTCAAAATCGTGTAAAAGAGGGGTCTTAGAACTCACCTTAGTAGCCTCCTCGGTTAGGGCTTCGATTTGACCCGCTATACGTTGATCTTGGCTCACGAACCCGCCTGGACCGAACTGTCTCCTTCTTTCTCTCTGGTTTCGCGACTATGGGGAAGGAGTGTAGGCTGCCCTCTTCCTTTTATAGGTACAGCCCAGTCGCATCTGGTCCAGGGGCGACTGGACCTTCAGTCGCATAAACACCATGCGACTGGACTCCAGTCGCATGAGTTCCATGCGATTCATCCTTCATTCGGGTGATTGAACTCTAATCGTACGGTTGAGCTTCAATCGGCCGAATAACATGCGATCGAACCTCCAGTCGCATCAATTCCATGCGACCGAGGCTCAGTCGCATAACCTACCAAAAAGTCAAACTGCCGGGCGTTACAAGTCCTCCCCCCTTAAACGGGTTTCGTCCCCGAAACCTGTTGTTCCTTAAACCTTCGCGGGCAATACTGTCCCATCTCTTTTCCAGTCTATCACTTGGAATCCTATCGCTCTACGTCGTTTGTCAACATTCATCTTCGGGTCTATCTTGGACCATCGACATCGGCAACCCATGCATACTGATCAACGTTCATTTGACCAGCACCTGTGACTTCAAACATGCCATGTAGAATATAGTTACTGCTTCACAATATTCGAGCAAAGGCTCGGCGTCATAATCATTGAGCTTCAGAGCATCACTGGGAACCTTCAGCTTGAGTGTGTGAAGAACAAGGCCTTCAACTTGTGTAAAGTTGCTGCATGCACAATCCCAGGCTGAAACTGTTCCTCAGATAACGGGTGACACAGCTTTCTCAATTGCATCACTCAATCCTCTAGGGTATCAGATAACCTAGTGAATCCACTAATAGTAATCTATACATCGAAGGGCTCATCAATGTTTCTTCTCCTAACATGCAACTCACAACAGAAGGCAATAGGGACGTACTACTACTAGCATCACATTCAAGGCGTAAGGGCACAAACTTAAATTACCAGAAACATACCTGTCGTCAGGTCGAAGTCCGCTCAAGCCTTCCCGCTCTATTCTCCTTCCTCGCACCAGATCTCCCCGCCTTTGACTTCTTACAATCCCTGCTCAGATGTCCAGTCTCGCCGCAATTGTAGCACTTAGCCATGCGGCAATCCCTTGCCCTGTGGCCTTCCTTCCCACACTGAAAACAGACGTTCAGTCCCCACTTGCACTCCCCTTCGTGACCTCTACCACACTTCTTACATATCTCACCCTTCCTTATTATCCTCTCCCGATCATCGATCCTCATCATCTTACCTTCAGTCACCATTCCACCATCACTATCTCGCCTTCCCTTCCCTTTCTTATCATAGGCTAGCTCCCCCGCTTCATCTGTTTTCGCTATCGTCTCCCGCTCGTCATACAACCTTCCCGCCAAATCCACTGTCGACCTGAAAGTACTCGGTCGAGCGGAAATCAAATGCCAACAAATTTCGGCTGGCAGCCCTTGAATATACCGGTTGATCTTTCGAGACACCGGCGTCACCTGCTCTGGCACCAACCGCGCCATGTCGTTAAACTTGGCGGTATATTGTTGGTGGGTCATCGTTCCCGCTTCCAATTGCAGGAACTCCCTTTCCACTTTATCCATCTCACGGCGAGGACAGAACTCCTCAATCACCAGCCTTTTCAACTCTGACCATCTTATCCTCCCGATAGCCCGACTACCCTCAGCTTGGACTATATTGTCCCACCAGCATAAAGCTGAGTCCACGAAAGAATGAGTGGCAAACTTAACTTTCTGATCTTCCCGGCACTCACTAATTTCCAGTACCGCTTCCATCTCTCTGACCCAACGATGAGCGGCAGTAGCATTGCCGTTACCATCAAAGGTTGGGGGCTTGCATCGTCGAAACGCCCCGTAGTTACAGCCTCGTGCCACCACCGGCGCAGGCTCCTCCTCCTCTTCCTCCTCATCGGAGAAAACCGTTTCAGTCTCCATCCGTCTCCTTCCGCCCGAAGGTCTACCCCTTTCCTGTCTCTCCTCATTCCTAACAGCCTTTATCACTTCAGTCACTACAGACGGTAAGATCGTCTGCATGACTTGGTGTACCTCTTCCACAACCGCCTTTCTCATCGAGGCTCTCAAATTGGCACATTCGTCTGCTCCCTCCTGATGAGGAGTCTCGTGTTCTTCATGAGCCACCTTTTCAACTCTAGACCTTCCTCTCGTGACTCGTGGTTCACCACCATGTCCGGCCCCACCTCTACCACGTGAAGCCTTAGAAGAGCTACCACCGGCCATCCTCTATCACACTGAAAGATTCAAACACTAACACGATCATTCCAGGGAATAGCTCAGTTCATGTCAAGTATAGTAAGTCCCTAACTACAGTGATCAGTTGTGATTAGCCACTTCCCTTACTTTTCATACCCCGAGCATTACCTGTCCTCACTATATTAGCATCTAAATCTAACAGTAGCACATAAACACATAACATGTGCACACAATACTGGTTAACTTTAAGAAAATACCTGATGGCACACAGCTACTCAGTTTGGCATCCCTTCTCTTTTTGTCCCATTCTCAGTTTATGTTAAGGTTTATTTTGAAAATTTACCCGCCCACTTAAACTTTTGCTCTGATACCAACTTGTAAGGCCCCGTTCCCGGGCACCTCTCAGTTGGTCATTCATCGCACATAAACATTTTATATCGGTTATCTATTTTGCAGCGGAATTTAAAATTTTATTATAACTAAAAACATGTCATTTCATAACATTACAATATTCGTTTTTCTTTTCAAATACAATGACATATCAAAATGCGGATGCCAGCCTCAACAACTGAGTAGTCGCCCTGTGCCATCCTCAGCAACATACCTGCCAACTGGAAACACATCAAAGTCAGCGTTGCTGAGTGAGTTCTAGTTTTATATTAAAACATACTTTACTTACCATCAAAACCATTCTTACATACACACGATCATACAACATACGTACACGTAGATAATATTATTATTATCTTCATCATTCATTCATTAACTTTCGTTCGTGTACCGTTCATCGTTAACGTTCCCGTTCTTTCTTAACTCTTTCTTTCGTTCATATGTTTCTTACTTTCATTCATACATTCGTTACATTCGTCCGTACGTACATTACGTTCATTCTTACGTTCATTTCATTTATTCGTACGTTCATTACTTTCGTGCATCCTCTATCTTTCACTTCCATCTAGATCCGGTCACACTTTACCCTCTTCGTGGCACACAACCATGATTACTGAGGTCGAGTGACAAGGATCCCGTTCCATACGTCATCATTATGTTCCTTCCGTTCATTACTTTCATTCGTTCGTTCTTTAGCTATCATTACGTTCATTATCTTTCGTTCGTCTCATACTTTCTTTCTTTCACAATTACCTTTCTCATTCATCAACTCACGCGATACTCCCGACTCATGCCCGAAGACTGATACTGTGACGGGGCCTGCTCACAAGCCCCCGACTCATGTCCGAAGACTGACACAGTACCAGAGCACGCGTTCCGTTCCTCATTCATCTCATCTCACTCTCTCGCACTACTCCCGACTCATGTCCGAAGACTGATACTTTGCCGGGGCTTGCTCACAAACCCCCGACTCATGTCCGAAGACTGACACAGTACCGGAGCATGCGATCCTCTACTCATCCAACTAGATCCTGTCTCATGCAATATCCCCGACTCATGCTCGAAAGCTGATGCTGTGCCGGGGCCTGCTCACAAACCCCCGACTCATGTCCGGAGATTGACACAGCACCGGGATACGCGACAAAGATCCCGTCGAGTCAATCCCCTGGATTGAACTCCATCCGAGTCTGTTGCAACGCAAAGTTGCTCACCTCATTGTCTCGTCTCATGCAATATCCCCGACTCATGCCCGAAGACTGATACTGTGCCGGGGCTTGACAAACAAACCCCCGACTCATGTCCGTAGACTGACACAGTACCGGGATATGCGACAAAGATCCTCTTTCGAGTCTGTTGCAACACAGAGTCGCTCACCTCGTACATACACTCATTAACTTTACGTTCATTCATTCGTTCATTAGTGCATGCACTCATTCGTTACGTTCCTCTTTCATTATCTTCCACTTTACGTTACATACTACTTTCAATTCATTCATTAACGTTCAACGCAAAGCCCAGGGAAGACAAACATACAATAAATAAAAGGAACATACACATAATCATAAACATACATCATCACCATACAGGCATCATCATACATTCATGACGCACATCCGACATACAATGTAATCACACACCATCAGGCATACACTTCTCTATTCATTCACATCCGCCCTATTCGGGCGACTGAACCTATCTCAGTCGCATGCCCTCCGTGCGACTGGACCGTGCGATTGGGCTGTCATGCGAATGGGCATACAATCGTGCGACTGGACTTCCTTCCGTACGACTAGCCACTATGCGACTGGGTTACATGCGACTAACTCTTAACCGTGCGACTGAACTACTCTGCGATTGAACTTATGCGACCGAAACCCCCAATCGCACAATCCATTATGTGACTGAGGCTCAATCGTGCGTCTGAGCCTCAATCGTGCGATTGGACATCAACTATTCCTCATTCGGCCGAATGGCCCTTCAGTCGCATAACCCTAACTGGGCAGCGACTGGAGTTCTTCACGAACAGCAGCCGCGACATTCAGCTTCCAAACTTCACCAGACCTCGTTTGAGCTCAATTTAGCCCCTCTAAACCATAGGGAAACATACCTCGACCTCATACAAGCCTATCCTAGTCCGGTATCAAGCCCTAAACGTACCATAAACATACACATACGTACACACACGGGTTAAACACCCAAAACTCGAAAAATAGGGTTTCAGATGTTTTCCAGCCCTAAAATCATTCAAAATCGTGTAAAAGAGGGGTCTTAGAACTCACCTTAGTAGCCTCCTCGGTTAGGGCTTCGATTTGACCCGCTATACGTTGATCTTCGCTCACGAACCCGCCTGGACCGAACTGTCTCCTTCTTTCTCTCTGGTTACGCGACTATAGGGAAGGAGTGTAGGCTGCCCTCTTCCTTTTATAGGTACAGCCCAGTCGCATCTGGTCCAGGGGCGACTGGACCTTCAGTCGCATAAACACCATGCGACTGGACTCCAGTCGCATGAGTTCCATGCGATTCATCCTTCATTCGGGTGATTGAACTCTAATCGTACGGTTGAGCTTCAATAGCCAAATAACATGCGATCGAACCTCCAGTCGCATCAATTCCATGCGACCGAGGCTCAGTCGCATAACCTACCAAAAAGTCAAACTGCCGGGCGTTACAGATGCTCAGGAAGGAAGCACAAGAAGAAGACACAAAAGAAGGACTTGAAGCATATGGATGCAAGTTCAAGTGGGAGTCAATGAAGACCTCTATTTTGTGTTGTATTCAACCCTTAGGAAAGACCAAATGACCACACTTGTGATGGCAAACAAGTGTGGTCACAATAGTAGCTATGGTTATGCACATTGTGGTTGTTTATATTATGCTTGTTTGGTTGTTTGTTGTATGATTGTTGTTTGATATTTGGATATGCATAACAAACTCATTAGCAAACTTAACAAGCTGAAAATTTATGGTTTCTAATCATTAAGTGGTTAATAAAAGGTTATTAAAAGGATTAATGATTTAATAAAAGAGGTTTTATTAAAAATAAACCATAGGATACCTTGCATTTGAAAGCATGCAAATACAAGGTATATAGAGTTTACAAAACTAGAATTAATGAAAACCAAAAATCCTTTGAAACAAGTTTAACACCATCCTTTTAAACGACACTCGAATCACTTGAGAACTATTTGTGGGATAAAGGTCACCTAACCACTTATAGGGAACTTGTGTGTTTGAGGTGAGTCTAACATACTTGTGGGATTTGTATGTGAAAATTCACACGTGTGAAAGTAGGACGACTTGAATTAGAAACCATGTGCATAGGGTCACCGAAGCATGGCGTACAATGGTGTTGATGGGATTAAACATGCCAACCAAACATAAGATGTTTAACGAATCTCATAAAGGCTAGAAGTTGCAAAAGGTTGCAATTGTCAATTATTGACTACCTTGTTAAATTAAATAATGGGATAAAGGTCACCTAACCATTATTTGAATGTAATGTTGGATTCTAGATTTTAATTATTAATTGTCTATGAGACATAAAAGGGTATTAATAATTAAAATAAAATTTTAAGAAATACTAATAAGAACTTTGTAAATTTTGTAGAATGACCGCAAATAATAATGCTACTACCCCGACCGTCCATACCCTATCACTGAGAATCGTTATCAAAATGAGTAAAGGCCTATGTCCTTGACGATCCCATGTCTCACCAACCAACGCTGTTGATGTTAAAGCCTTTTGACGATTGGCTTAAGCATATTAAGGATTCTGTGCAAGTTTCCTACCTCATGTTGGGAATATGATTCCCGAACTCCAAAAGGGTTGGAACATCATAGGGCATATGACATGATAATCTAGGTGAAGGAAATGTTCCTTCAACAAACATTAGTAAGATTGCTTTGAAACGGTTCAAGCAATTTATGCATGTCACATGGAAGAAACCCAATCGATATCATCTTATATATTCTTAAGTTGAAAAGTCACATTGATAGCCTCAAGATGCTTGACTGTCCTGTCTCAAAGTAGTTGGCCAAGGATTTGATCCTTGATTGCCCAACTAAAGGTTTGAGACATTCATAATAAACTATAATATGAACGGGTGGGACAAGAGCATCGGTGAAAACACGTAATGCTCAAAAGCAACCGAGGGAGGGATGGGTAGAGAGGATCTACCTATTCTCTCGATCAATGAGGGAGACTATAAGAAATGACCAACCTCGATCCTAAGGCAAATATTGCCAAAAGAAAGAAGTACATCAAAGCAAAGGTTAAAGCGAAACCTCAAAGACCTAAGCTTATGAGCCTAAAGTAAAGGAGAACGATCCATGCCTTGAGTATGTAGAGATAGGACAATAAAAGGGAATTGTTCCTCCTATCTCAAGGAGTTGAAAAGTAAAGAGGGATGCTAGGCAAACCTCGAATACAATTTTCATGATTCACATTGTATTAGATGTCATTTCTTCAAACACATAGGTATTGGATACCGGATGTAAGACTCATACTTTCAATTGTTGCAAAGGGGTTCAAAACAAATGTGCGCTTCAAGGAGGGAAACTCTATTTTGAGACTTAAAATGGTTTGGAAGTTGTTCTCAATACCTTTTGTATGCACCTAGTTTGACTAGGAACATGATTTATGTTTCCTCTTAAAACAATATGGTCATGATTTAAAGTTTGTATATAATGGTATTAAGTTTTATGGATGATGTATTTCATTTTAAGGATATGCCTTTTAATGATATTCATGAATTAGTTCATGATAATTCATCCTATAATAACTCATTATACACATTAAGCACGAAGAAACTTAAAATCGGTTTAAGTTATCTTTGACATTACATCTTGGTCACATAAACAAGAATTGGATTCAAACACTTCAAAAGAATGGTCTTTTGGAAACAAATGAAAGTGTTTCATTTAATAAGTGTGAACCAAAAGACTTATTAGGAATGATACATTTGGATGTATGTGGTCCCTTTAAGACAATGACAAAGATTGGTGAAAAGGTACTTCACTACTGTTACCGACGATTACAGTCGCTATTATTGTGTGCACTTGATGACACATAAGTATGAAGATTTTGAAATGTTCAAAAACTTCAATAATGAAGTAGAAAATAAACTCTACATAACTATCTAAGTTCTTCATTCTGATAAAGGAGAAACTGAACCCTATTTGGATATGGTTCAATTCATTAAGGCTATGAGCTTACCACCTTTATCATCTTGGGTTTTCGCACTAATCTCCACGGCTCATATTTTGAATATGGCCCAAACCAAGATAGTGGGTTCGACACCTTTTGAAATATGGAATGGAAGGAATTCCATCACTATCATATTTAAAAGGTATGGGTAGTAAAGCTCATGTTAAGCTTAACACCCAAAATAAATTTGAAAGTCGATCCACTAAGTGTATACTTGTTGGATATCCCAAAGACTGTATAGGATACTACTTCTTTGATCCAACAGAGCAAAAGGAATTTATTGCTCGAAGGGCAGAGTTCTTGGAAGCCAAGTTCCATATGGAAGGAGTGACGCATAGAACAATGGAATTTGATAAAGATCAAGATCCACAAGCCGATACACGTTTGGTTGACACTACCTGTCAACAAGATGTTGTTGATGATGATCAAGAGGTTGATCAATACACACAAAACGTTCACAGATCTGATAGAGTTCCACCTGAAATATATGGATTTTTCATGGATGGATGCTATGAGGTTGACTCCGATGAGCCAACTACATACCTTGATGCTATATCCAATTCGGATTGTGACAAATGGCTGGAAGCCATGAATGTAGAGATGCAATCCATGTATAACAACCAAGTTTGGGTATTGGTTGACCCTCCACTTAACTCCAAACCGGTTGGATGCAAGTGGGTTTCGAGAAGAAAACAAATATGCATGGAAACTTGGATACTTACAAGGCAAGACTTGTAGCAAAAGGTATCACTCAAACTCAAGGGGTTGATTATGATGAAACCTTCTCACATGTTGTAATGCTAAAGTCTATAAGGATATTGTTTGCCATAGCTGCTCATTATGATTATGAGATTTGGTAAATGGATGTCAAAACCGCTTTCCTAAATGGATATTTTGAGGAAGATATCTATATGGTTCAGCCTGAAGGTTTTGTCGATCCAAAACATCCTAATAAAGTATGCAAGTTAAAGAAATCAATCTATGGATTGAAACAAGCATCGAGAAGTTGGAATCAATGTTTTGATGAAGAGATCAAGAAATTTGGTTTCATCAAGAACGCTGACAAGGCTTGTGTGTATAAGAAGGCTAGTGGGAGTGTAATCACATTCTTAGTATTGTATGTTGATGACATAATACTATATGGAAAACACATTCCAACCATGGAAGGTGTTAAAACCTAGCTTGGAAATTGTTTTTCCATAAAAGATCTCGGTGAAGCCGCCTATATTTTGGGAATAAAGATCTATAGGGATAGATCGAGGCGGTTGATAGGTCTAAACCAAAGTGCATATATTGATAAAATCTTGAAAAGGTTCAAGATGGAAAACTTTAAGAAAGGTATGGTACCTATTCAAAGAGGGACAATATTGAGTGCATCTCAATGTCCAAGCTCAAAGGATGAGCAAGATTGTATGAAGGACATCCCATATGCGTCTGCTATAGGATCCATCATATATGCGATGATATGCACTAAGACCGGACGTGTCATGCGCGTTAAGCATGACAAGAAGATATCAGCAGAATCCAGGTAATAGCCATTGGATGGCTGTTAAGAGTATTTTGAAAATACCTTAGAAACACTAAGGATATGTTCTTAATATATGGATCTGGTGAAGAGGAACTCGTTGTAAAGGGTTACACGGATGCGAGTTTTCAAACTGACTCGATCACAATCGGGTATGTCTCCATTATGAATAGGGTAGCATTGTCCACTACAAAATAGGAATACATAGCCGCCTCATTAGCAGCTTTGGAAGCTGCATGAATATAAGGTTTATCACCGATCTAAGGGTGGTCTCTACCGTTCAAGACCCCTTTGAAATCTTTTGTGATAACGAGGGTATGATAGCTCAAATCAAGGAACCCCGTGTACATTAAAAGATTAGGCACAATGAGCGGAGATTCAACTACACAAGGGATGAAGTTGAAAAGGGAAAGATATGTATTCGCAAAGTTCACTTTGATCAAAATATTGCGGATCCACTCACGAAGCTCCTCGAAAGGGCAAAACATGAAAGTCATACCTATGCCTTAGGACTTCGATATTCTAGTGATTTGACTTGATCAAATTCTGTATTTGAATATGTGGAATTCTTTATTATTTGAGTGAAATTATTTGGTTATAATGTTTCAATTAATGTTCCAATTTAGCATGTTTAATCCATGAGTAAATTATTTACTCTAAATGTCCGTAGTCATTCATACTTGTGGGACAAGTATGAGGGTAAGACTATTGTGAACTTGGATTGGCTGATATTCATAAGGATGAATATGGAGCAATGGGTTGCTACCAAGGTTCATAGATATTTGTGGGATACAAATATTGGACTAACCCGCATCTCAAATTTTACTACATGTAATCTTATCGATTGATCATAAGTAAATTTGAGTAAAGGCGGATATCATTTGGTATCCTTCGACCTCAGATACATATTGGGTTTTGATATTCACCAAGTATTATACCTTGAGCTAATTCTTCACTGTCCTGAAATAGTGGACAGTACATAAGGGTATGTTCAGGTATAACACGAGGTGTTTGTGAGAAACGTATGTAGTCAAGATGGAATTTGTTCCTCTTATTAGTTGAGAGTTAGATGTCTAAGGCCTGATTAAGTTAAATGAACAAGGAATGATCATTCTGTGTCCTTGGATTTAACATGACATCTGTAACAAAAGGATAGATGATTGATTCACCTAAATTATATCAAGTAGGGTACTTGAATAGGATGATGTTATTGAATGGCCATAAGTCATACGTATTAAGGGTAGTAAACCGTTGTTAGGCGTCATTTACTGCTTGCATCAATCTTCTATGAATCTTGGGCAAGTGGGAGATTGTAGGATTCTATGTGCCCAAGACACTTAGAATATTGATATGGTTAGTACGTTATGATCCAAGTCGGGTTATACCAAATAACAAGCTAAGCAAACACCAATTAATAATTAATTGATGATATGATCATGCAATTAAATATTTACACCAAATTTAGTAAATGGGTTTTCTGAATAAGTTGCATATGAGATGGAACAATTTATTAGGATATTTTGTTCAATAATATTATTTGAAGTGTTATTTAAATTAGTTGTATAACACCAAATAATAATGAGAGTATACTACTTATACAATTAATTGGTTAATTGTATAAACTAGTTAAAATACTAGACAATTCATATGTGTGTGTTTATTATTTATAAAAGAATCATCCCTTTCTTTTAAAGATAAAACCGTCACCTTTAGGCTAAGGGGAGACATATGCATGTGGTCACTAGTCTCTTCTCTTGAGTGGAGACAACACTTGCATGCTTGTGGAGTTTTCTACTAAATGATTCTCTTGTTAGACACACACATGCAAGTTCCACGTACAAAAGGAATTCAGCTCTCATTCTCAAGGGAACACACATGCAAACAAGAACAATAATCAGCTCTATCTCTCTCTCATCTTACGGTTTTTGAGCAGCATCAATAGAGGTTTTTTTGTGCTGATTTTGAGCTGATTACATGTTGTTCTTGGTGTGAGGTTCTTGCACTCCATGATTATGATTCTCATATACATGCAACATAACAACAAAAGCTCTCTTCTCTTTCAAAAAGGCCACGGATTCAGCAGCTAAGTTTGAGGGTTTTCAGCAGAAAATTAGAAGGTTTTCAAGTTGTTTTTGGTGATTTCTACCTAACAAGAGAAGGTGTTTGCAAGGAGCTTGGGGTATACTAGCTTGAGGACTTCTATCCTTGAAGTCTTGGCTGCATTTTGGGCATCTACATCTTCATCAAACATCTCTTTTGGTCGATTTTATTACTACTGCAGTAAGGTATATCACAACTCTATGTAGCTGTGATTTTATGTAGTTTTACATATGTTCATAGCTTGCTAATTCACATAAATGATCCTTTGTTCTTTGGGTTTGTTTTATACATTAATATGGTCATCTAATGAACATATTTTTCAGCTTATAAAAGGGTTTATAATGCTTTACTTCCGCTGTGTTTTCAGAAAGTTTAAGAGGTTAAACTATGATTTTATGTTCTAACAAAGCCAACAAAAACGTTCAAAGATTTGGTAGAGTTAGCATTCCACCTGAAATATATGGATTTTTCATGGATGGATGCTATGAGGTTGACTCCGATGAGCCAACTACATACCATGATGCTATGTCCAATTCGGATTGTGACAAATGGCTGGAAGCCATGAATGTAGATATGCAATCCATGTATGACAACCAAGTTAGGAATTGGTTGACCCTCCACTTAACTCCAAACCGGTTGGATGCAAGTGGGTTTTCGAGAAGAAGACAAATACGCATGAAAACTTGGATACTTACAAGGCAAGACTTGTAGCAAAAGGTTTCACTCAAACTCAAGGGGCTGATTATGATGAAACCTTCTCACCTGTTACAATGCTAATGTCTATTAGGATATCATTTGCCATTGCTTCTCACTATTATTATGAGATTTTGCAAATGGACGTCAAAATCGCTTTTCTTAATGGACATCTCAAAGAGACTGTCCATATGGTTCAGCCTAAAGGTTTTGTCGATCAAAAGCATCCTAATAAAGTATGCAAGTTAAAAAGATGAATCTATGGATTGAAACAAGCATCGAGAAGTTGGAATCAACGTTTTGATGAAGAGATCAAGAAATTTGGTTTCATCAAGAACACTGACAAGGCTTGTGTGTATAAAAAGGCTAGTGGGAGTGTAATCACATTCTTAGTATTGTATGTTGATGACATAATACTATATGGAAAAGACATTCCAACCATGGAAGGTGTTAAAACCTGGCTTGGAAATTGTTTTTCCATGAAAGATCTCGGTGAAGCCGCCTATATTTTGGAATAAAGATCTATAGGGATAGATCGAGACGGTTGATAGGTCTAAACCAAAGTGCATATATTGATAAAATCTTGAAAAGGTTAAAGATGGAAAACACTAAGAAAGGTATGGTACCTATTCAAAGAGGGACAATATTGAGTGCATCTCAATGTCCAAGCTCAAAGGATGAGCAAGATTGTATGAAGGACATCCCATATGCATCTGCTATAGGATCCATCATATATGCGATGATATACACTAAGACCGGACGTGTCATGCGCGTTAAGCATGACAAGAAGATACCAGCAGAATCCAGGTAATAGCCACTGGATGGCTGTTAAGAGTATTTTGAAATACCTTAGAAACACTAAGGATATGTTCTTAATATATGGATCTGGTGAAGAGGAACTTGGATGCGAGTTTCCAAACTGATCGAGATGATCCTCGATCATAATCGGGGTATGTCTCCATTATGAATAGGGTAACATTGTCCACTACAAAAATAGAATACATAGCCGCCTCATTAGCAGCTTTGGAAGTTGCATGAATAAAAGGTTTATTACCGATCTAAGGGCGGTCTCTACCATTCAAGACCCCTTAGAAATCTTTTGTGATAACGAGGGTATGATTGCTCAAATCAAGGAACCCCGTGCACATCAAAAGATTAGGCACAATGAGCGGAGATTCAACTACGTAAAGGATGAAGTTGAAAAGGGAAAGATATGTATTCACAAAGTTCACTTTGATCAAAAGATTGCGGATCCACTTACGAAGCTCCTCGAAAGGTCAAAGCATGAAAGTCATACTTGTGCCTTAGGACTTTGATATTCTAGTGATTGGACTTGATCAAATTTTGTATTTGAATATGTGGAACTCTTTATTATTTGAGTAAAATTATTTGGTTATAATGTTTCAATTAATGTTCCAATTTAGCATGTTTAATCCATGAGTAAATTATTTACTCTAAATGTCCGTAGTCGTTCATACTTGTGGGAACAAGTGTGAGGGTAAGATTATTATGAACTTGGATTGGTTGATATTCATAAGGATGAATATAGAGCAATGGGTCGCTACCAAGGTTTATAGATATTTGTGGGATACAAATATTGGACTAACCCGCATCTTAAATTTTACTACATGGAATCTTATCGATTGATCATAAGTAAATTTGAGTAAAGGCGAATAACATTTGGTATCCTCCGACCTGAGATACATATTGGGTTTTGATATTCACCAAGTATTATACCTTGAGCTAATTCTTCACTGTCCTGAAATAGTGGACAGTACATAAGGGTATGTTCAGGTATAACACGAGGTGTTTATGAGAAACGTATGTAGTCAAGATGGAATTTGTTCCTCTTATTCGTTGAGAGTTAGATGTCTAAGGCCTTATTAAGTTAAATCAACAAAGAATGATCATTCTATGTCCTTGGATTTAACATGACATCTGTAACAAAAGGATAAATGATCGATTCACCTAAATCATTTTAAGTAGGGTACTTGAATGGGATGATATTATTGAATGGCCATAAGTCATGCGTATTAAGGGTAGTAAACCGTTGTTAGGCGTTATTTACTGCTTGCATCAATTTTCTATGAATCTTGGGCAAGTGGGAGATTGTAGGATTCTATGTGCCCAAGACACTTAGAATATTGATGTGGTTAGTACGTTATGATCCAAGTTGGGTTATACCCAATAACAAGCTTAGCAAACACCAATTAATATTTAATTGATGATATGATCATGCAATTAAATATTTACACCAAATTTAGAAAATGGGTTTTCTAAATAAGTTGCATATGAGAAGAAACAATTTATTAGGATATTTTGTTCAATGATATTATTTGAAGTGTTATTTAAATTAGTTGTATAACACCAAATAATAATGGGAGTGTATGGATTATACAATTAACAGGTTAGTTGTATATATATATCTAATAAATGACTAGTTATATGTGTGTTAATGGTTGAAATTTATAAAAGAAAGTTTTTTTTTATACACAAACCGTCCCCCTTGAGTGGGAGACAAAACATGCAAGGTAACCCTTGATACACACACACATGCATTGTGGTCTACCCACTAACTAGTTAAAAGAGATGCTCCCTTTTCTCATCATTCTAGACATGCAACAAAGTCTCAAAATCAGCTCACTCTTTCTCTCCCAATTCTCACGGTTTTGGCAGCAGGAAAAAGAGGGTTTTCAGCAAGTAACAAGAGGGTTTTGAGCTGTTCTTGGTGTAGTTTCTTCCTAACAAGAAGGTGTTTGCAAGGAGGCTTGGGGTATACAAGCTTGAGGACTTCTACTCTTGAAGTCTTGGCCATTTTCAGCATCATTCCAACATCATTTTGGTCGATTTTTGCTGCTGCAGTAAGGTAGTTTCACAGCTCTATGTAGCTGTGATTTTATGTAGTTTTACATATGTTCATAGCTTGCTAATTCACATAAATGATCCTTTGTTCTTTGGGTTTGTTTTATACAACAATATGGTCATCTAATGAACATATTTTTCAGCTTTTAAACATGGTTATAATGCTATACTTCCGCTGCGTTTTCCGAAAGTTTAAATGGTTAAACTATGATTTTATGTTCTAACAAACCCAACACATACATCTACCCAATTGAGCCAAAACCACATCAAAAATGCAGTCATTGCAACCCCTGCACTAAGTGTTTTAGTGCAGCCCCAAACAAACCAAAATCATCAACGAAGTAGCAGCTATTTAAGGTGCAAAACTGCAGCTAAAAGGCTGCGTTTCCGCACAAATTTACACAGCATTTTTTCTGTGTTTTAGCAGCTAAATCAGCAACGTAGTAGCAGCTATTTAAGGTGCAAAACTGCAGCTAAAAGGCTGCGTTTCAGCACCAATTTACACAGCATTTTTGCTGTGTTTCAGCAGCTAAATCAGCAACCAAATAGCGGACAGAAGTCCTGAATTCGCAGCAGACATCCAGCAACTTGATTCGCAGCAGACTTGAATCGATCTACAGAGGACAAGTTCACAGCACTCAGCAGATTCACAATCCCCAAATACAGGAGCCAAGTTATGACCACAGCGGACGATCAACTTCAATTTGTCGATCAACC
Organism: Flaveria linearis; assembly: GCA_024085815.1. NCBI lineage: Eukaryota > Viridiplantae > Streptophyta > Magnoliopsida > Asterales > Asteraceae > Flaveria > Flaveria linearis. The sequence continues at coordinate 42,764,807 of CM044013.1, forward strand.
TTCGAATGACCGAGTACACAAACCACCATCCTCGGTCGACCTTCAAACACCATCGAAACCACCCCCCGAATCATTCACCCATCCGACAACAATCATCCCCGTCGACCGACAACCACACTGCCATGATTACAGTCACAACCATCACCCACTGTCGGGACCAACATCAGCCTTCGATCCAAACCCAGCTGCCGCCACTTTCAACTGGCCATAACTTTCAAACCCCTGCGAGTTAGAGGACGAGGCTACCACCATTGGAAAGGTCTCGTCGAGAGGAAGAAGAGCATGGGTAGCACTCGCCGCCACTCGCCGCCGGTCGCCGGCTGCAGCGGCTGGAACCTCGCCGGAACCCTAGCCGCCACTCCTCCTTCTCTCGTCCATAACTTCCTCTTCACTGTGAATCAGAAGAAACCACCACCTCCGTCTTGTTCGTCTTTCCGAGAGCTTCGATTTGATATATGGCACTTGCCGGAGCGTCGCCGGAATGGCCGCCGGTGGCCGGAAAACGGCCGGAGATGAGAGGGGGAGGTGGCCGCGAATCCACTCTTTTTCTGCCCAAATGTGGTTTTTGAAACCCCAGAATGAAGAATAAGATGCTTATATACTAGGGTTAAATGGCGGGTTTGATTACGGGTCGGTTCGTACGCGTTCGCTTAAGTTTTCGCGCAACGTTAAACTTTTCTTCTTGCTAGATTCCGTTATAGAAAACGTTATAAATATTACGATATTAATAATTTTATCGTATTTAGAACATGCCAAAACATTAAACGAGGTTGCAAATTTGACGCGTATTTAACACGTTTAACGGTTTTACGTGTTTTTAACAAATGGGCGTTAATATTATCATTTTGGTATCAAAATATAGGCAATTAAGTATTAAAATGATATTTAGTGCGTTAACTTCCCATGTTGGTCACGTTAAAACCTTATCTGCCGTATTCTCGGGTTTGACTTGATCGTAACTCGGTTCACGTCACGGTCGCGTTTCGTAACGCATTTATTCCGGACAACGTATCACTCACCAAATTTACTATGTTATGATAATAAACAATGGTTAGACGAATATTTACGGAGTTACGAGGCTCGGTGGTCATAACAGGCGTAATAATGCCGACGGTAACCGGTATTCGCGTTTCGCTTACGTATTTCCATTGCTTATGCATGTTTGATGAAAAATCTTTTAGCAAGCATTATTTATGATATTAGTTAAGGTTAACAATGATTTAGATTGGATAACAAGCATTTTAAGAATTTCTGATAGAATTCAGACGTTAGTACGCGTTAAATTGTCGGATTTTAACCGGTATGGGTTCTGAATCTGTTTTTAGCTTGGATCTTTCCATAGTTATTTCAAATCACCTAATAATTCATTGTTTTACGGTTTCTTGTTTAATTAGTTCCTAAACGTTTATTTGGGCCTTAAATGGGCCTTTTTATAAGTTCGGGCCCTTATTGGGCTTATTGGGCCCAAAAAGGCTAGTTTCGTTTTGCAAGATTTCTTTGGTAAGCCCAAATCAATCCGGACCTTTATTGGGTCCTATAATACATTAAGTTTTCTAATTGGGCTAGATTTCAGAGGTGTTACATTCTCCCCTCCTTTAAGAAATTTCATCCTCGAAATTTTAGTATCGCTAACTTTGTTTCCGAGTGTGATACAATCATAGTATGAGTCTTGAGGATTCGAAACTACCAAGCTAAAAAATGAAGAGGTTAGGCCACATGAAGGTCTTCATCTTTCAAGGCCTCCTTCTTAGTTCTCAACTTTATTCCGAAAGATTTCTTCGATCTCTTCCTTCCATTACTTCTTCTTAAGGGGTTAAGTCTTTTCTTCCACTATGTGCTTCTTCGAGTATGCTTCTTTTTCCGGAACGGTTCTGTATCATAATATCAGTCTTCGAGTAGGTCCATTCATCTTATCAGACGCTTGTCAAGAGTTTCCCGATATAGGAAGTGCCATAAACTCTCGGGACCCAACGCTAGGAGAATTTACAAGTTCAAGAAATAATACAGCGAGGCAATAGAAGAAAAGCCTAACTGTAGGCTCTCTGCATTCGTCAAAGAGGGTAAGCAGATACAATTGTGGTCAAGAGTAGTTCTCTCGCATTAGGAAATACAAATTTCTTAGGATAGTGTGGAAGTTGACCTCCTATCTGTACTGGTCAATGCGGTTGACATTATCGACCGTCGATCACCCTATTCTACTTGATCTAGTATTCTGGTGTGTAGTTGGTAGTGTCGTACCAATAATGTATCCAGATGCATCCTTTTATTTTACGGAAGTTCCAGTTCGTGCTTAATGTAGCTCTCCATTTATTTTCTTAATTTCATCAGGCGACTAGAAAGTTGCTTTATACCGTTGCATCAACACTCATCCAAAACTTTCTTTTCGCGCCCAAACAAATTCCGCATTTTCCCCAAGGATAACGATGCCAGTCGTATAGCTACACGAGTGAAATTTTTATTAATCCTTCCATATTTTTCGCCTAACCCTAAGCATTAACGCATCTCAATGTGGTTTTACTTCTCCTGGAATTTTATAGATTCAAATTATAGCAACATGTCTTGAATTTCGTGCTTATTAATAGTAACAAAATGACATACATGTCTAAGTATGTCCTGCAAAAATCCTATCCATGAGCCTCATGAGTTCCATGAATTGTGTAGGTCCTCCCACATGGGCTTAACCACAACCTTCGTACTTGCCATATCTGGTTTCAGCTGTTACTTGTGTAATGTCGTTTTCCTTATAAACACGGCTGATAACAATTAAGATGTAGGTAGCGTCTTGCAATTGATTAAGCAGGTGAACATCTCTAGGGAGAGGGTATCACTTATCCTTGGTGACTTTATTTAGCTCTCAGTAGTCTATCTATACTTGGAGCTGTAACAACCCCTCCTCGACCCTTACAAAAGATGTGGAAAATTTTTCTAAGTTATACGCATGAACAGTGCTCATGAGCCTGAACAGTGCTCATGTGCCTGAACAGTGCTCATGTGTCTAAGAGTTTGCCGGGAAATGACAAAGTACTAATACGCCTGAACAGGACTCATGAGCCTGAACAGTGCTTATAAGCCTGGAAAAATGCCCCCGCGACTAAGTCCTGGTAGTTTCAGCAGCACTAATACGACCGCACAGTGGTCATGAGTCTGAACAGTTGTCTTACGCCTGCACAGTGTCTTACGCCCAAACAGTTGTTATACGCCTAGAATTTTCCTGTATTTTCGTGTATATATTTAACTCCTGATTATTTTTCCGCACTTATTTTATCTCTATTTAATATTTAACAATGTGGAAACTTATTCCTGTATAGAAACTATCTATTGCACGATTATTTGAGACAATTTCGGACATATATATATATATAAACATATATATATATATATATATATATATATATATATATATATATATGTTTTCAATACTTAGACATATTTGAATGTAGTGTGCCCATGCACACCCACGGCTTAACATAATAATAATAATAATAAGAAGACCACAAAAGGATAAAACAAATAAAAACAAAGCTTTGCATGGCCGCCCATAATCCACCAACCAAATGGGTTCTGCGAAACCCACTCAAACACTCAACTTTTCCATCTTTCTATACATGCAAAAACCCCGATTATATTTTCTTTTATCACTATTCTCTCTTTCACTTTCACCTCAAACTCTCAGACTCTCTACTCTCTCTTTTTTTCTCTTAACTGAAACACAAACACACACATTTTTCATCCTGCATTTTCGACTACATCCTGAAGAACCGGAGGATTCCAACCGTGTTCGAAGTCCAGTCGCTCATTTCTAGTCCCCTCGCTTGTTCTTGTATCATAAAAGTAAGTGTTATCTAACTCCTACCAATTAAATCTCAACATATTCGTAGCCAACTTACTTCAAACACTACTCTCGTTGTTCTAACAGAAAGTTTTCTGCTTGAACCTCGCCTTCGCAGGACTCACACTCCACACAAGGTATTATCCCGTAACCGTGAGTCTAGAGGTAGTTATACAAGGATTTTACCTTGTAAACCCTCGTTTATGCTTTCTAGCTACATTTAACCCGCACGAATCTATAACCGTAGCTAATGTTCTGCCTAAAACAATGAAACAAACACCCAAATACATACATATATTTTCTGGAATTAAGGTTACAAATCATATAGTAGTGGTTTGGAGGGTAAATGTGATATTTACACTAACGCAAATGGTGTCAAACACCCGGTTTTGATTATGTCGATATAGAAATCAAGACATAAGGATAGACTTCCAGTAAGTTAGGACTTGGAAACTGAACTTGGATGATTGGAAAGTTTAGTAAGATATGCTAAGGCTAATAAACACTACTTTGATGACCCGAAATATGGAAGAAATATCCTATAAAACGAGCCAAAACATGTACAACTTAAGATTTAAGGATTTTCAGGCCTTATAATCATTATTTTAGAAATAGAAATCGAATTTGGTGAATTTTTGGGTTAATATGTAATTTTTATGAATTAATCAACAAAAGTAGAATTTCCCGATAACTAGAAATTGTGTTTTAAATATCACCAAGTAGAATCTGAGATTTTTGGCTTCTAATAGACTCAAATAGGCTATGAAAAGCTTAAAAATATAATTGGAATCAAAAATGGTAAAAAGAAAAACTTTGGGGTAGAAAATGTCAATTTTGAAACTTGAGGGGCCAAAAGCGCAAATTCTGCATTTTTGTAGAATTTCAGCAACTTATTGACCAGAAACTAATATGAGACCCATTCATATGATAATAGACTTATAAGAACCATAAGACTTGAAGTACACGCGCTAAAACCTTAACCTTCCTAAAAAGGAAACTTTTGACACGAACATCTAAGAAACAAAGGCATGAACGCCCTCACTATAATTGACACCAAATTATGTTCCTAATAATTTAGGAATCTATAGCTTATTGCTCGAATTATGATTTTAGGGTGCTAGGACTTGAAACCATCTGTTTGTGGAACCTGACTGATATTAAGGTGAGTTCTCGTGTCCCCTTTTTATTTTGGTTTTTGGGGATGAAGCATGCTCTATTTTTATTTTAAAACTGAAACTATTATTTTGTGATACTATATAATGCTTATGTTATGGACTTTGTTGATACCTGCTGATACATGAATCACAATCATTAATTCTTCTGTGAACCGCTTGTTTATATGGATAGATCTATTTGGGGAATCCCCCACACACAGTGGCTCCCGCTACAGGAAGGTACCCCCACTGAAGATCCGAAAGGGTCGTTGTGGCGTGTGATAGGTTTTGTAAGAAACAAATGTGGACCTTACTCGCAGGTACGGTCCACTGCTATGGGGCTCAGATTCACCCTGCGGGGTTAACCGGTACAACATAACTTTAGAAGAGGCAAGCCGGGACTGAGTGCAGGGTTGGTTGTGATCCCACAACATCTATACTAGATATAATACTTTGATATACGAACTTTATGGGACTCTTTTCTTTCCTGAAACAAAACCACTTGAACTCACCAACTTTTTAGTTGACCCTATTTCTTTTTTAGCATGTTTCAGGTTACATTTGATGGAAGCCTAGCTCGTTTTGGAAGATGCTTGGACGACCTAGTACCCTGACCTCATGGCATTATAAGCTCTGCTAAGAACATTTGAATAAGTTGTAACAAATGATATTCTAATTTTGTACTTTTGACATGAAACAATGGATGTAACCGGGCTAAGCCATTTAGTCCCGGATTTCATTTAATTATTATAATGCCATGTGATTATCTCTACTTGTGTGCTCTTATGATGGTCTGCTTCCGCTGCCACATTGTTGCTAGTCTGCGACGTCCCACCCTCCTTGGGCTTGGGGTGTAACAGATTGGTATCAGAGCCACAGGTTGTAGAGAAATCGGGAATACCTTAGTAGACCCTAGGCTACAACCCTGAGACTGTAGGATTGTCCTTGCTTGGGTAAGTGTTAGGGTAAGCGGTTGGATAAATTGATGATTACACTTGATCAACGTAATCATGAATTTATCGGACGCGTAAATCCCAGCACAAAGCCTAAGTGTGACCTTTGGATTAGATTGACTTGAGGAATACTTTTAACATAGTCAAGGTTATATTTTAATTGAACTCCTATGAGATACTACTGCTTACTGATACTAATTTAATGGATACAACTTCTAAGAGATACTACTGCTTACTGATGCAAATACTAATAGATACTAACTTTATGAGAAACAACGGCTATCACTACTATTACTAATGCTATTACTATGATCATGAGCTATGAGAAACAAAATTACTCATGACTGTTTTTACAGGATAACCATATCATGGCTGAAAGAGGTAAGGCTCCTGCACGTCCAGTTGATGAGACAGCTCCTGTTGGGACACTGAGGAGGAAGCCACAAACCGAGTACGAGGCATACTTGCGGAGGTGCGGACACCCAGGGTGGCTATCCGCGACTTCTGACAACACTGAGCCATCTGAGGAGTCGTCACCTACATCACCTGCTAGGAGCCGAACACGCTCCAACTCGCCACATGTAGTAGCTCCCACGCTCTCACCTATTCCATCCATTAGGAACGGGGGTACCCGTGTAGTTACTCGGCCTAGGAAGAGTACTAGGCCAGGTCCTTCTGTTTCATGATAGGACCCCGACACCAGCACCCTCTATGCTCGCACCACCTAGACGTCTACCTTATGATGAGTACTGGATGCCATCCAGGCATAGCATGCATGATGGCCCTAGCATGTTCGCTGGAGACCAACACTCCCAGTCTAGCCGGCGGGCTACTGACTTTGGTCCATCTGACCACACCTTAAGACAAAAGACCTAAAGCGCAATAATGATCTATCATCTTGTTTTTAACTAATTTGATGTGAATGTGAACATTATAAACAACGTTTGAAACATGTATATTACTTACATCGTCAATGCGGGTTATTTTTAAAGAATTGGAATCCATGATATAAACCGATTTTCTACATTCTTCATGCTAAGACTCAATTCTTGATTATATGCATTAACTAACCTAATGTACCCAAGCTAATTCATGACAATTAACAAATACACAAGAAGCTAAGGATACTAATCACCAACATTAAAGCTCTGAAATTACTTACATCATCACTTTTCTTTGTCAAGCTCTGAAATTATATAAGGATACCAGGTGAGTTCTAGTGATCCCTTTTTACTTATTGTTTTTGGTGTGGAACATGCTCTTTTGTTTATGAACTATGATTGTGCTTTATTTGATGCTTGTATGTGGGACTTTTGGATACCTGCTGATACTTATGTCATGATCATTAATTCTTTTGTGAACCGCTTGTTTTATGTGAATAGATCTATTTGGGGAATCCCCCACGCACAGTGGCTCCCGCTACAGGGAGGTACCCCACTGAGATCCTGAGGGATCGTTTGTGGCATGTAAAAGGTTTTGAATAAGAAACTATGGTGAACCATCCTGGCAGGAATGGTTCACTGGTTTGAGGCTTGGTTCCTTCCTTCGGGAATATTCGGTAAACACAAGTTTAGAAGAGGCCAACCGGGGACCAAGTGCAGGGTTGATTGTGATACCCCACGATGATTGATACTATATTGATGCTTTAAAATCAAATGAGATTTTTCATATGGTTTTTCACTTGATTCTAAACTTTTAAATGTGGACTTTCAGAGTCCCTTTTGTTTTAAGACTTAAAGCACATATGTTTTGAAAGTCAACTAATGAATTTTAAAGTAACTTTTGTTTTCTGAAACTTTAACAACTTGAACTCACCAACTTTATGTTGACAGAAAATCTTTTTTAGCATGTTTTCAGGTACAGCTAGGGAGAATAGTTGAGCTATAGAAGTTACCCAAAATCTGAAGCATGATATGAGGGTAGGCGTTGAAGACAAAAGTCGAGCCTAGAAGCCTTAGATACTAAAGCATCAAGAAACAATTGCCAAGAGATTGATCATGACACCTATAGATTGTAGGTTGAAGCACCTTTGAATTAGAAACAAAGCCAATATTTTAATGTAAATATAATATGACACTTTGTAATAAACCATTTAGTTTCCGCTGCATTTTGGTTGTTGTTTACTAATCATGACGTCCCGCCTCTCTGGGCCCGGGTATGACAGTATGTATGTATGCATGTATGTATGTATGCATGTATGTATGTTTGTATGCATGTATGTTTGTATGTATGTATGTACGGACATATGTACGTGCGTATGTATGTGCGTATGTACGGACAAATCTATGTACGTAGGTATGTACGTGCGTATGAACGAACATATGTACGGATGTATGTATGCATGTATGTATGCATGTATGTATGCATGCATATATGCATGCATGTATGCAAGCATGTATGCATGCATGTATGCATGCATGCATGCGTGCATGTGTGCGTGCAAGTGTGCGTGCATGTGTGCGTGCATGTGGGCGTGCATGTGGGCGTGCATGTGTGCGTGCATGTGTGCGTGCATGTGTGCGTGCATGTATGCGTGCATGTGTGCGTGCATGTGTGCGTGCATGTGTGCGTGCATGTGTGCGTGCATGTGTGCGTGCATGTGTGCGTGCATGTGTGCGTGTATGTGTGCGTGTATGTGTGCGCGTAGGTGTGCGTGTAGGTGTGCGTGTAGGTGTGCGTGTATGTGTGCGTGTAGGTGTGCGTGTATGTGTGCGTGTATGTGTGCGTGTACGTGTGCGTGTAGGTGTGCGTGTACGTGTGCGTGTACGTGTGCGTGTACGTGTGCGTGTACGTGTGCGTGTATGTGTGCGTGTATGGGTGCGTGGATGGGTGCGTGTATGGGTGCGTGGATGGGTGCGTGTATGGGTGCGTGGATGCCTGCGTGGATGCTTGCATGGATGCATGCATGGATGCATGCATTGATGCATGCATGGATGGATGCAGCATGCATGCATGGATGCATGCGCATGCATGCATTCATGCGTATTGCAATGCGTGCATGGATGCATGAATGCATGTATGCATGAATGCATGGATGCATGTATGCATGTATGCATGGATGCAAGTATGCATGTAGGCATGTATGCATGTATGCATGTAGGCATGTATGCATGTAGGCATGTATGCATGTATGCATGGATGCATGTATGCATGGATGCAAGCATGTATATATGTATGAATGTATGTATGTATGTACGTATGTATGTATGTATGTATGTATGTATGTATGAATGTATCTATGTATGTATGTATGTCTGTTTGTATGTATGTATGTTTGTATGTATGTATGTTTGTATGTATGTATGTATGTATGTATGTATGTATGTATGCATGTATGTATGTATGTATGTATGTATGAATGTATGTATGTATGTATGTATGTATGTATCGATGGATGTATGCATGTATGTATGTATGTATGGATGGATGTATGTATGTATGTATGTATGTATGTATGTATGTATGTATGTATGTATGTATGTATGTATGTATGTATGTATGTATGTATGTATGTATGTATGTATGTATGTATGTATGTATGTATGTATGTATGTATGTATGTATGTATGTATGGATGTATGCATGTATGTATATATGTATGGATGTATGTATGGATTTATGTATGGATGTATGTATGTATGTATGCATGTATGCATGTATGCATGCATGCATGGATGCATGGATGCATGGATGCATGTATGTATGCATGTATGTATGTATGTATGTATGTATGTATGTTTGTATGTATGTGTGTATGAATGTATGAATGTATGTATGTATGAATGTATGTATGCATGTATGCATGTATGCATGTATGTATGTATGTATGTATTTATGTATTAGGTATGTATGTATGTATGTATGTATGTATGTATGTATGAATGTATGTATGTACATATGTATGTATGTATGTATGTAGGTATGTATGGATGTATGTATGTATGTATGTATGTATGCATATATGTAGGTACGTATGATTGTATATATGTATGTATGTATGTACGTATGTATGTATGTGTGTACCTATGTATGTATGTATGTATGTATGTATGTACGTATGTACGTATGTAAGTACGTTTGTATGTACGTGTGTATGTATGTGTGTATGTACGTGGGTAGGTACGTGGGTATGAACGTGTGTATGTACGTGCGTAGGTACGTGCGTATGTACGTGCGCATGTACGTGCATATGTACGTGCGTATGTACGGACATATGTACGGACGTATGTATGCATGTATGTATGCATGTATGTATGTAGGAATGTATGAATGTAGGCATGTATGAATGTAGGCATGGATGCGTGTATGCATGGATGCATGTATGCATGGATGCATGCATGTATGTATGTATGAATGTATGTATGTATGTACGTATGTATGTATGAATGTATGTATGTATCTATGTATGTATGTATGTATGTTTGTATGTATGTATGTTTGTATGTATGTATGTTTGTATGTATGTATGTATGTATGTATGTATGTATGTATGTATGTATGTATGTATGTATGTATGTATGTATGTATGCATGTGTGTATGTATGTATGGATGTATGTATGTATGCATGTATGTATGTATGTATGTATGGACGTATGCATGCATGTATGTATGTATGGATGTATGTATGGATGTATGTATGGATGTATGTATGTATGCATGCATGGATGCATGTATGCATGGATGCATGGATGCATGGATGCATGGATGCATGGATGCATGGATGCATGTATGTATGCATGTATGTATGTATGTATGTATGTATGTATGTATGTATGTATGTATGTATGTATGTATGTATGTATGTATGTATGTATGTATGTATGTTTGTATGTATGTATGTATGTATGAATGTATGTATGTTTGAATGTATGTATGTATGTATGTATGCATGTATGTATGTATGTATGTATGTATGTATGTATTAGGTATGTATGTATGTATGTATGTATGTACATATGTATGTATGTATGTAGGTATGCATGGATGTATGTATGTATGTATGTATGTATGTATGTATGTATGTATGTATGTATGCATATATGTTGGTACGTATGATTGTATATATGTATGTATGTATGTATGTACGTACGTATGTATGTGTGTACCTATGTATGTATGTATGTATGTATGTACATATGTACGTATGAATGTACGTATGTATGTACGTGTGTATGTATGTGTGTATGTATGTACATATGTACGTATGAATGTACGTATGTATGTACGTGTGTATGTATGTGTGTATGTACGTGGGTATGTAAGTGTGTATGTACGTGGGTATGTACATGCGTATGTACTTGCGTATGTACGTGCGTATGTACGGACGTATGTGCGGATGTATGTATGCATGTATGGATGCATGTATGTATGCATGTATGTATGCATGTATGTATGCATGTATGTATACATGTATGAATGCATGTACGTCGGCATGTATGTAGGCATGTATGTACGTATGTATGTACGCATGTATGTACGCATGTGTGTACGTATGTATGTACGCATGTATGTAAGCATGTATGTGTGCATGTATGTGTGCATGTATGTGTGCATGTAGGTGTGCATGTAGGTGTGCATGTAGGTGTGCATGTATGTGTGCATGTACGCTTGCATGGACGTGTGCATGTACGTGTGCATGTACGTGTGCATGTATGTGTGCATGTATGTGTGCATGTATGTGTGCATGTATGTGTGCATGTATGTAGGCATGTGTGTGTGCATGTATGTGTGCATGTAGGTGTGCAAGTAGGTGTGCATGAAGGTGTGCATGTATGTGTGCATGTACGTGTGCATGTACGTGTGCATGTACGTGTGCATGTACGTGTGCATGTAGGTGTGCATGTGTGTGTGCATGTGTGTGTGCATGTGTGTGGGCATGGATGTGGGCATGGATGTGCGCATGGATGTACGCATGGATGTGCGCATGGATGGATGCATGGATTGATGCATGGCTGCATGGATGGATGGATGTATGCATGCATGTATGCATGAATGCATGCATGGATGCATGCATGGATGCATGCATGGATGCATGCATGGATGCAAGCGTGGATGCAAGCGTGGATGCATGCGTGGATGCATGCGTGGATGCATGCGTGGATGCATGCGTGGATGCATGCGTGGATGCATGCGTGGATGCATGCGTGGATGCATGCGTGGATGCATGCGTGGATGCATGCGTGGATGCATGCGTGGATGCATGCGTGGATGCATGGATGCATGCGTGGATGCATGCGTGGATGCATGCGTGGATGCATGCGAGGATGCATGCGTGGATGCATGCACGGATGCATGCGTGGATGCATGCTATGCATGCATGCATGCATTGATGCATTCATGCATGCATGCATGGAGGCATGCATGCATGCATGCATGGAGGCATGCACGCATGGATGCATATATGCATGTAAGCATGTATGCATGTAGGCATGTAGGCATGTATGCATGTAGGCATGCATGCATCTATGCATGCATGCATGCATGCATGTATGTATGTATGGATGTATGCATCAATGTATGTATGTATGTATGTTTCTATGTATGTATGTTTGTATGTATGTATTTTTGTATGTTTGTATTTTTGTATGTATGTATGTATGTATGTATGTGTATGTATGTATGTATGTATGTATGTATGTATGTATGTATGTATGTGTATGTATGTATGTATGTATGTATATGTATGTATGTATGCTTGTATGTATGTATGTTTGTATGTATGTATGCATGTATGTATGTTTGCATGTATGTATGTCTGCATGTATGTATGTCTGTATGTATGTATGTTTTTATGTTTGTATGTATGTATCTATGTATGTATATGTGTATGTATGTATGTATGTATGTATGTATGTATGTATGTATGTATGTATGTATGTATGCACGGATGTATGTATGGACGTATGTATGGATGTATGTATAGGATGTATGTATGCATGTATGTATGCATGGATGTATGCATGTACGTATGCATGTAAGTATGCATGTATGTATGCATGGATGTATGCATGGATGGATGCATGTATGCATGGATGTATGCATGCATGTATGCATGGATGTATGCATGGATGGATGCATGCATGTATGCATAGATGTACGCATGGATGTATGCATGCATGTATGCATGGATGTATGCATGGATGGATGCATGAATGGATGCATGTATGGATGCATGTATCTATGCATGTATGCATGAATGGATGCATGGATGGATGCATGCATGCACGCATGGACCGTGCATCCATTCATGCATGGATGCATGCATGCATGCATGGATGCATGCATGGATGCATGCATGGATGCATGGGTGCATGCATGCATGCATGCATGCATCGAGGCATGGACGCATGGACGCATGGACGCATGGACGCATGGACCTATGGACCCATGGACGCATGGACGCATGGACGCATGGACGCATGGACGCATGGACGCATGGACGCATGGACGCATGGACGCATGTACGCATGGACGCATGGATGCATGTACGCATGGATGCATGGACCCATGGATGCATGGATGCATGGATGCATGGATGCAAGGATGCATGGATTCAAGGATGCATGGTTGCATGGATGCATGGATGCATGGATGCATGGATGCATGGATGCATGTATGTATGTATGTATGTATGTATGTATGTATGTATGTATGTATGTATGTATGTATGAATGAATGTATGTATGTGTGAAAACCGACCTTTAGGTCCTAATTCCAACCCTAATCGACTTGTAGCATTACCGTCTTATTAGTATTAATGATTGTACCATTTTAATATTATCATTAGTATCAAAATCATCCATTGCTATTAGTTCTATTTTTGTTATTTTATGTGACTTTTAGCGACCTTTATCTAGTCAACCTTTAACTTTAAGTATGTTAGTGATCCGGGAAAGTCAACTAGTCACCCTTGCATAGGAAAATAAATCATAAGTTAAGCTTATAATATGTGATTGAATACATATACAATTTTCAGATTTATGCATGCATATTCATGCATAAGACTTACCAATTAACTAAAACATTTACCATCCAAAATACTACACTACACTACAAATTAACACCACATAATACCAATTTCCATTTAAAATTAAATCAATATACCCCCCACTACCCTCCAAAACTAGGCCGCCCCCTCTCCACCACTCACCACCCTTCTACACCACCCAAATACCCACCACCCTCCTCTCATGCAAAGCTTTTCAAAACTCACACCACTTCTCTCTTTCTCTCGGTTCCCTACAGCAGAAAACACACTTCCATACACACACACAAGCTAATTCTCTCAAGGTTCCAGCCTTGTTAATCGAAGAACTAGGCATAAACATCATCAGCCAACATCAAACCACAAGGAGGTGTCCATTTTCATGAATTTTGGAGGCAAAACCCTTGTGGATTCGACTCCTCTAACAGTTTCTAAGAGTTCCCAGATCGTTGAGTCCTTCAAACAATCCCAAATCGTGAGCTACACTAAGAGTAAGCCACCTCACAACCGAAACTAGTCACAACTTGGGTTTTCTTCACATTTCTATTAAATTTCAACCATCCACGACATTCTACACCTCTTAAACCGCGAGATACATCGTGTGTAAGCTCACCATGTTCGGTTTTGGTCATTTCTCATGTTTAACTTCATTGTTCACCTAAGAACCCTCTTTTTCTTGTTGTAGCAGAAACCTCTAACTACTACTTTGTCCTTGGAGAGCTTGCTACGTTCTTGAAGGTATTCCACAAGTAACCTGTCGATCTATAGGTGTAAACATGAGTTACACCGAGAAAACCCATTTTTCAGGTGTTTCCACCATCTAAACTTGTGTATCTCAAAACCTTGGAGAACAAACCTTGTAACCCGCTTTATAATGACTCACTAAACCCCTTGAAATCAGATTTCGAACGTTCTAATGGTTGTACACCGTGTATGGTATGCTCTAGCACAATAACTTGGTGATAAACCTCCCTTTTTACATGTAACAACTTCTAAGGGATTTTTGTTCGGTAACCTTCTCAACCAAAGGTTGTAATATGCTCAAAATAAGTTTTAGACACTTCCAAGAATCTTATTTTTATGTTAAACAAAGTTTTAGTAATGTTCATTCGCAAGGTACAAAGAATTACACATGTGTAATGGTCGGTTATGGCTTATTTTTACCTCTGAAACCTTTGTATGTGTAGAACCTTTAGACAACGTGTTGGGACTTTTATTTCAGTAAGTTTTGGTGCATATTAAGTTTAATAACATGGTTTGACCTCTGGAACAAAAGACATAATGTGTTTAGGCCCATTTTGGTCACTTTCGGGACCCGAAAACGTGTTAAAATGACATAAAAATAGGAAAACATGGACTATTAACTTTTTAAATAGAATTCCAGGTTCTAAAAGGATAAATAAAGTGGTCTGGAGTCTATGAAAAGTTTTAGTGGTCAAAAGGTAATTTAAATGGATTTTAAGTGAAACCAGGTGTAAACCGAGAGGCGTTTTTATGGAAAAATCTATGATAAATGGGTTAAATGTTACAACTTATAAAAATCATGACTTTCCAGTAGGTTAAAAGATAAAATAACCTCAAAAGTAAAATGGTTGGTCAAACAAGCTTTTAAAATGGTCAAACCCGACTAAAAACGCGTTTTAACGGTTTAAACGTAAAAACGAGCCTTTCCACTTTTAGAGACAAATTTTTGTATTCTAAAAGGTTTGAAACTCATAAAAATGACTTTAAAAAGTAGCTACTGGTCTTAGACTCAAAAAGGTGAAAACTCATAGATAACCATTTTAAACCGTTAGGTTTTACCGTAACCGGCAACGTTAAACGCGTAATTTACAAACCGAGTCCATAAACTGAAATTTTGGTTATAAATTCTTAAAAATAAGTTGAATTAAGGTATTGAACCTGATTTTAAGAATAGATGTCACTTAATGCAAGAAACCAATCTTAAGGGTAGAAATTATCAATTTTGAAACTTCAGGGGCAAAACTGTAAATTTTGCAAAATTTCATAACCGACTCCCATAAGTGCATTTGCCCCCTTAAATGGCATAATTACTATATATTCTTGGTTTTGTAATGTAGAAACCTTTGATTTCATGAAAAACCTTGACTTTTCTTAAAAGGAAACTTCTTACGCAAACCTAATCGAATCAAAGCCGAACCCGTCCATTTAAGTCTTAGGCACTATTGTTGCTCCTTAAATAGGCTTAGGGCAGTAGCTAATGACTTAATATATTCATGTTAGGGTGCTAGACTTGAGATATTCCCGGCACGCGAAGAATTTCTTTTTGCTTGATATCTAAGGTGAGTTCTCGTGTTCCCCTTTTTACTTTGATTTTAGGGATGAAGCATGCTCTTTTAAACTGAAACTTTTATTTGTGAGTTCTAGTGATCCCTTTTTACTTACTGTTTTTGGGATGGAACATGCTCTTTGTTATGAACTATGATTGTGCTTTGTTTGATGCTTGTATGTGGGACTTTTTGGATACCTGTTGATACTTTTGTCATGATCATTAATTCTTTTGTGAACCGCTTGTTTTATGTGAATAGATCTATTTGGGGAATCCCCCATGCACAGTGGCTCCCGCTACAGGGAGGTACCCTACTAAGATCCTTTGGGGTCATTTGTGGCATGTAACAGGTTTTGAATAAGATACTATGGTGAACCATCCTAGCAGGAATGGTTCACTATTCTGAGGCTTGGTTCTTTCCTACGGGAATATCCGGTTAAACACAAGTTTAGAAGAGGCCAACCGGGGACCAAGTGCAGGGTTGATTGTGATACCCCACGATGACTGATACTAAAAATGATGTTTTTAAAATCAAATAAGATTTTCAGAAACTTTCACACTTGATTCTAAAACCCTTACTGTGGACTTTAAGAGTTCCTTTTATTGCTTTTGAAACTTTAAGCACTTGAATTCACCAACTTTTTAGTTCATACTCTTTTCTTTTGAGCATGTTTCAGGTAACCCGTGAAGACTCTTAGCTTATGGACGACTTAGACTCAACCCCGAGACCATGGCATTGTTTGTGTGACCAATTTGTGACTTGAACAATTTGATACGATGACTATTTAAATTATGTTAAAACATGTAAACATTTGGGGCTGGATCTGTTTCCAGCCCGGTGTCTTTTAAAAACTTGAAATGCCATGTGATGTTCTCTCCCTTTGAGCTCTTATATTGGTTTGTTTCCGCTGCCATGTATGTTGTTGCTAATCTGTGACGTCCCACCCTACCTGGGCCCGGGGGTGTGACATTTGGGGCTAACCGTGTACCCCATCAAAGCATTTTAAGATTTAAAAATAAAATTTTTGGGATACACATGATATTAAAATAATGGATGACTATTTTATTTGAGTGATAAGTAAGTGAAGATATATGAGAGCGTTAAACATTTCGAATAGACAACAAAACAAGTATGAGATAATAAAACATTCATATCTTTTAGAAGTCAAAAAAAGGAAAAAAAGATGTTAGTCGCTGGAAAATTCAATATAACTTATATCAAGAGTTGTGAATCTAACTCATTTATAATTAAAGTGTAGGTTCCCGTACAACTTGAGCTCGACTTAGACGTGATTGCTTTGTTAAGATAAGGTACGGATTCTTGGTTCCTTCTATCGTAGTATGATCTTATTCTTTTCCGTTACTTTGTAGTACGGATTTTTGATACTTTTTTTCCGTTAATATGACTCGTTTTGCATTTACTAGTCGCCTAACATTATTATTCAAGTTCTGCTATGACTTGTTCGACTTATTAAGTTTACTTATTGAGACTTGTAGCATGCAATATATATTTTATAAATTTGTGCTCATTATTGCATGTTCCCATAAATATTTTATTGATACGTTATATGTTGATAGCTATACTACCATTTGATTTAGCACTCTGTTACCCGAGCTTGTCCGACATGTCGTTGTGGCGTCAATGATATGACACTTTTCGTGACGGTGTTTTTAAATAGTTCACGGCGTCTCCGTTAACACGTTAGTACTCAAGTAGTACTTTGGCCATATTTATTTGGGAGGCGGATGGATCGATCCTAGTTCAGTTCAGATCAGTTTAGTTCCGGGGGATGGAATCATGTGTGTACGCCCCACACACCATCTCATTGGTGCATAGTCTAGCTAGCTATGTACTTATCAGTTTAGTTTTGGATCTGGGTACTTCTTATATTACACGACTTGTTTTATTTGTATATACTCCTCGTGTAGACCAGTTCAGTTTCAGTATTACATGTTCAGTTCAGTATCAGTATTATATGTTTAGAATCAGATTTCCGATTTCAATACCATATGATCAGTTCAGTATCAGATATCAGTATTTTATGCTTCGAATCGCTACTATTGTTCTTTCCATCACTGGGCAACTTTTGGCTCAGCCGTATTTTCTTTTGTGGTGTTTTCTTATTTTATTGTAGGTAATCAGGGTTATCCGGGAAACCAGTGAAGAGTGGATTGAAGACCAAGATTATCTTTTACTTTAATTGATGTATTTAACATCTTAATTAGGTTCTTTCAGATTATTTGGTATGTTTGAAGTTATTTCTTTTGACCGACTCTTTAATATCATAGATTTGGTTTTTGATTTGATATGTGTAATAGTGACACGCCAGCCTCTTCAGGATTGGGGTGTTACAGCTTCTATGGATGCTAAACTGTTGGGCTATTTATATTAAATTACCATGTGTTATGTTATGCTTTGAATTTGGGTCATGCCCATTCTGATTGATTGTGTAAATTGTTAAGATAGAACCTTATAGGAATCACTTAATGAGTTGTATACATATATATATATGTATATATATATATACACCATACTTCCTCGTCCTAATGCAAGCTATAATAGGGTATTGATGCATGAACTATTCAAAACAAATTATGAGATGCTAAATGAATTTATCTGTGATACTATCAGAATGCCAACTAGGAGAGGAACTCGATTCGGAAGACGAGGTGCTACCCGGGGCGGGACCCAACCGCCTACTCCACCGGAAGAGCCACTTGGGGGAAACGCCAACCAAGTGAATGATGAAAGGATTGCCAACCTGGTGGCGCAGCAAATTGCTAACGCGATCCCAACCATAATTGCATAAATCAACGCAGATAGGGTAAACACCACCGGGACTACTGGACCCAACAATGAGGAAGGCAATCATGAGGAAGCCGAGGCTGTAAGAAACGGATGCTCCTACAAAACGTTCATGGCTTGCAAGCCAAAGGACTTCTATGGCATCGAGGGTGCAATCGAAACTATAGGTGGCTTGATGAGATTAAAGTTGTGTTGGATATTAGTGAATGCAAACTGGAGCATATGGTGAGATTTGCCTCCCAATCTCTCAAGGGACCAGCACTGGAATGGTGGAAAACCATCATTTAGCCCTGAGGCCGGAATGCTTTGGAAGAATGAATTGGTCTGAGTTCAGGGAACTAATCACCAACAAGTACTGCCTGATCAATCGGCTAGAGAAACTGGAGGCCGAATTCCTGAGTCTGGAGATGAAAGGCCCAAACTACACCTAATACATCAACCGATTCCTAGCATCGTCCAGACTCGTACCACACTTGGTGATGCCAGAATCCAAAGGTGTATTCCAGTTCATTTGGGGATTACCCCTAGGGTTAGGGGCATGGTTCGATTTTCCCGGTCTGCTACCCTACAAGCTGCAGTCAACTTTACCAGTAGCCTGATCGACGATCTAGTTAGAGCTGGTTGGACTGAGCACGGGAGAAACGAGAATAAAAAGAAGGCGGTGGCAGAAAAAAGGAAGTTGTTTGAGAACAGGAAGATGGGCGGTATATGTGGCAGTTCAAGCAAAAGGTCTAGTGAAGAGGCGAGAAGAAATGACCACGGTACAAAGGCTAGGAGATTGTATCAAGGCACAAGCCCTTTCTGCGACAAATGCAAACTTCATCATCAAGGGGAGTGCAACCCCATGCCTTGTTTTCGATGCAAGAGATCTAGCCATCTAGTTAAGGACTGTACATATGCGCCCTGTAAACAATGCTATGAGTGTGGGGATCCAGGGCACATGAGGAATAAGTGTCCTAAGCTGTGAAGAGATAAGGATGTAAGGCCCAATAAGCCTAAGGGAAGAGCATTTATGATGGATCCAGCTAGAGCTCGTAAGGAGCCCGATGTGGTTAACGGTACGTTCCTTATAAACAACCATCCTGCTACTGTTCTATTGATACTGGAGCAATTTCTAGCTTTGTCTCTAGTACTTTTAGGCCTTTGATTGACATCAGTGCCTGCATTCTGACTCATACGTTTACCGTAGAATTAGCTGACTGTAACATCTTAGAAACTAATGAAGTCATCAAAGATTGCTTAATGAATCTAGAAGGTAGTACCTTTAAGATAAACTTGATGCCTATTAAACTAGGAGGATTTGATGTGGTTGTTGGTATGGACTGGCTAGCTAAGCATAGATTCGAAATCGTATGTGACGAACGTCTACTTAAGATACCATTGAGCAACAAGGAAGTGTTAGTGGTCCAAGGCGAGAGAAGTAACACGCTATGCCCTACAATATCCCATTTAAAAGCTACCAAGATTCGTATGAAGGGATGCCAAGCATTCATAGTCTATGTGATGAATGCTAAGGAGGAGAAGAAGTTTGAAGATATTCCAGTGGCTTCTGAATATCCAGAAGTGTTTCCTTAAGACTTCCTGGGACTACCTCCGAGTCGACAAGTTGAGTTCCAAATTGATCCACTGCCTGGTGCTGCACCAGTGGCCAAGGTACCATACCGACTCGCCCCACCTGAGATGAAGGAACTAATGTTACAAATCCAAGAACTACTTGACAAAGGATTCATACGCCCAAGTGTTTCTCCATGGGGTGCCCCGGTGCTATTTGTAAAAAAGAAGGATGGAACCCTGCATATGTGCATCGATTACAGGGAATTGAACAAGCTAACCATAAAGAACCGCTAACCTTTTCCAAGAATAGATGACATATTCGATCAACTGTATGGAGCAAGTTATTTCTCCGAAATAGACCTAAGATCAGGGTACCATCAGCTGAAGATAAGAGAAGAGGACATACCCAAAACAGCCTTTCGAACTAGATATGGACATTATGAGTATCTAGTCATGCCCTTCGGATTGACTAACGCACCATCAGCGTTCATGGATCTTATGAACCGCGTATTCTGCACATATCTTGACAAGTTTGTAATCGTTTTCATCGATGACATTCTGATCTACTCCCATAGCAAGGAAGAGCACGAGAAACACCTCAGACTGATTCTTGAGTTACTCAAGAATGAGCAACTGTATGCCAAGTTCTCTAAATGTGAATTCTGGATGCGAGAGATCCAATTTTTAGGGCATGTGGTAGATGAGAATGGAATTCAAGTCGACCCTTCCAAGATTGAGTCTATAAAGAACTGGAAATTCCTGAAACTCCCACTGAGATAAGGCAATTCCATGGCTTAGCCGGGTACTACCGACGGTTTATAATGGACTTCTCGCGCATTGTGCAACCCTTGACCTCATTGACTAAAAAGAGCATAAATCTTGTGTGGAAACAAGAGCAAAATGAAGCATTTGAAACGCTTAAGGAGAATTTGTGTAGTGCACCTATACTCGCCCTCCCTGAAGGAATCGAAGATTTCGTAGTCTATTGTGACACTTCGCGTCCAGGGCTAGGATGTGTACTAATGCAACGCAACAAGGTGTGTCACACCTCTGGGCCCAGGTAGGGTGGGACGTCACAGATTAGCAACAACATACACGGCAGCGGAAACAAACCAATATAAGAGCTCAAAGGGAGAGAACATCACATGGCATTTGATGTTTTTAAAAGACACCGGGCTAGAAACAGATCAGCCCCAAATGTTTACATATTTCAACATAATTTAAATAGTCATTTTGTCAAATTGTTCAAGTCACAAATTGGTCACACAAACAATGCCATGGTCCCGGGGTTGAGTCTAAGTCGTCCATAAGCTAAGAGTCTTCACGGGTTACCTGAAACATGCTCAAAAGAAAAGAGTGTCAACTAAAAAGTTGGTGAATTCAAGTGCTTAAAGTTTCAAAAGCAATAAAAGGAACTCTTAAAGTCCATAGTAAAGGTTTTAGAATCAAGTGTGAAAGTTTCTGAAAATCTCATTTGATTTTAAAAACATAATTTTTAGTATCAGTCATCGTGGGGTATCACAATCAACCCTGCACTTGGTCCCCGTTTGGCCTCTTCTAAACTTGTGTTTAACCAGATATTCTAGTAGGAAAGAACCAAGCCTCAGAACAGTGAACCATTCCTGCTACGATGGTTCACCATAGTATCTTATTCAAAACCTGTTACATGCCACAAACGACCCCTCAGGATCTCAGTGGGGTACCTCCCTGTAGCGGAAGCCACTGTGCGTGGGTGATTCCCCAAATAGATCTATTCACATAAAACAAGCGGTTCACAAAAGAATTCATGATCATGACAAAAGTATCAGCAGGTATCCAAAAAGTCCCACATACAAGCATCAAATAAAGCACAATCATAGTTCATAACAAAGAGCATGTTCCATCCCAAGAACAGTAAGTAAAAAGGGATCACTAGAACTCACAAATAAAAGTTTTAGTTTAAAAGAGCATGCTTCATCCCCAAAACCAAAGTAAAAAGGGGAACACGAGAACTCGCCTTAGATATCAAGCAAAAAGAAATTCTTCACGTGCCGGGAATATCTCAAGTCTAGCACCCTAACGTGAATATATTAAGTCATTAGCTACTGCCCTAAGCCTATTTAAGGACCAACAATAGTGCCCAAGACTTAAATGGACGGGTTCGGCTTTGATTCGATTAGGTTTGCGTAAGAAGTTTTCTTTTAAGGAAAGTCAAGGTTTTTCATGAAATCAAAGGTTTCTACATTACTAAAGCCAGAATATATAGTAATTATGACATTTAAGGGGGCAAATGAACTTATGCGAGTCGGTTATGAACTTTTGCAAAATTTACAGTTTTGCCCCTGAAGTTTCAAAATTGACAATTTCTACCCTTAAGATTGGTTTCTTGCATTAAGTGACCTCTATTCTTAAAAATAAGGTTAAAGACCTTAATTCAACTTAGTTTTATGAATTTATAACCAAAATTTCAGTTTATGGACTCGGTTTGTAAATTGCGCGTTTAACGTTGCCGGTTACGGTAAAACCTAACGGTTTAAAATGGTTATCTATGAGTTTTCACCTTTTTGAGTCTAAGACCAGTAGCTACTTTTTAAAGTCATTTTTATGAGTTTCAAACCTTTTAGATTACAAAAATTTGTCTCCAAAAGTGGAAAGGCTCGTTTTTACGTTTAAACCGTTAAAACGCGTTTTTAGTCAGGTTTGACCATTTTAAAAGCTTGTTTGACCAACCATTTTACTTTTGAGGTTATTTTATCTTTTAACCTACTGTAAAGTCATGATTTTTATAAGTTGTAATATTTAACCCATTTATCATAGATTTTTCCTTTAAAACGCCTCTCGGTTTACACCCGGTTTCACTTAAAATCTATTTAAATTACCTTTTGACCACTAAAACTTTTCATTGACTCCAAACACTTTATTTATCCTTTTAGAACCTGGAATTTTCTTTAAAAATTTTATAGTCCATGTTTTCCTATTTTTAAGTCATTTTAACACGTTTTCGGGTCCCGAAAGTGACCAAAATGGGCCTAAACACATTATGTCTTTTGTTCCAGATGTCAAACCATGTTATTAAACTTAATATGCACCAAAACTTACTGAAATAACAGTCCCAACACGTTGCCTAAAGGTTCTACACATACAAAGGTTTCAAGAGGTAAAAATAAGCCATAACCGACCATTACACATGTGTAATTCTTTGTACCTTGCGAATGAACATTATTAAAACTTTGTTTAACATAAAAATCAGAATCTTGGAATTGTCTAAAACTTATTTTGATCAGATTACAACCTTTGGTTGAGAAGGTTACCGAACAAAAATCCCTTGGAAGTTGTTACATGTAAAAAGAGAGGTTTATCACCAAGTTATTGTGCTAGAGCATACCATACACGGTGTACAACCATTAGAACGTTCGAAATCAGATTTCAAGGGGTTTAGTGAGTAATTAGAAAGCGGGTTACAAGGTTTGTTCTCCAAGGTTTTGAGATACACAAGTTTAGATGGTGGAAACACCCGAAAAATGGGTTTTCTAGGTGTAACTCATGTTTACACCTATAGATCGACAGGTTACTTGTGGAATACATTCAAGAACGTATCAAGCTCTCCAAGGACAAAGTAGTAGTGAGAGGTTTTTGCTACAACAAGAAAAAGAGGGTTCTTAGGTGAACAATGAAGTTAAACATGAGAAATGACCAAAACCGAACATGGTGAGCTTACACACGATGTATCTCGCGGTTTAAGAGGTGTACAATGTCGTGGATGGTTGAAATCTCCTCGGAATCGACTGTTGTATCTCGAACAAGAGCTGGAACCTCAAGCTTTGCACGTTCCAAGCCTCAAAACATCAACTAAAGTCACCTTCTTCGCGGTTTGTGGCTGGCCGATGGTTAGAGACTTGTGGTTCTCGACTTGAAGCTGCAAAATGGGGCTGAAATGTAGAGAAATGTCGAGAGAGAGAGGAGGATTCTCAGCTAGGATTTTTGAATAGAGGGAGAGAGTTTGAAAGCTTGCAAGTGAGTTGCATGAATTGTGAATGGAGTGATATGTTGGTGTAGTGTGTGGAAGTAAGCAAAGGGTGACCATTGGTGGACGAGGGGGCGGCCGAATTGGCCTTGTCCTCTAGTGCTCAATTCAAATGTTAATTTAATAATTAATTTGTAGAGTCCATTTTTATTAAAGGGGTAGTATTTTGGTGGTAAAAGTTGTTAATTAATTGGTTAACTCTTGCACAAGGTACACATGCTAGGTCCGAAAATTTCTAATGCACCCACACTTAATTGATTCATTTGATATTCTTAATTCTAGCTAGGGTGACTAATCAATATCCCCGGGCACTAAGTTTCTAAAAGACAAAAAATTAAATTGACAAAATTCACAAAGTAGAATAGAATCATAAAATAGGTCAATTAACAAATGATGATTCCAACATTATTGATATAATTAAATTGTTTCTATTATAAGCACTCATAAGATAGGGAAATGATGCAATAGAATTAGGGTTTAGAATGATGACCTTGGGACCGGTTGTCACATTCTCCCACCGTTTAGGAAATTTCGTCCCGAAATTTAGCTTCGATTAGTATTTGAACGGGTGGGTTTAAAGATATGCGGGTAATTCTTCCTCATCTCGTCTTCACGTTCCCAAGTGAATTCCGGTCCTCGCCTCGAGTTCCATCTAACCTTGACCTTAGGTATGCGGCTTCGTCTGAGCTGTTTGACCAAGCGGTCTGTGATCTCGAGGGGTACTTCCATGAAGTTTAACTTATCATTGATTCTTGTCTCCTTCAGCGGTAGCTCCAAGGTTTTGTCCACAAGGCACTTTTTCAGGTTTGACACATGAAAGGTGTCGTGCATATGACTCAGTTCCTGTGGTAGCTTCAATTTATAAGCCACGGGACCAATTCTTGTAAGTATTTCAAATGGTCCAATGTATGTTGGGCTTAACTTTCCTCTTTTCCCGAACCTTACGGTTCCCTTCCATGGTGCTACCTTCAGCATTACTCTGTCAGCTACCTGAAACTCTAAGGGTTTTCGTCTCCTGTCAGCGTATTTCTTTTGATCATCCCTTGTTGCCTGTAGACGTTCCATGATTTTGAAAATCTTATCAGTAGTCTCCAATACGATGTCGGGTCCCAATACTTGGCTATCCCTAATTTCGTTCCAACTCAAGAGTGACCGACATTTCCTACCATAGAGAGCCTCATACAGAGTAGCATTGATACTTGCATGGTAACTGTTATTATAGGAGAACTCTACCAATGGAAGATGGTTATCCCAGTTCCCACCAAAATCAATTACGCAAGCTCTCAGCATATCTTCTAAGGTTTGAATAGTCCTTTCGCTTTGACCGTCGGTTTGCGGGTGGTACGTCGTACTTAAGTCCAGACGGGTTCCTAAAGCTCGTTGGAGTGATTTCTAGAAATGTGAAGTGAATCGGCTGTCACGATCAGATATGATTGATAGTGGTACGCCATGCCTAGCCACTATTTCGTTGATGTACAGCTGAGCCAGTTTTGACATGTAATAGTCTTCCCGAATTGTGGGAAGTGTGCCGATTTGGTTAGTCTATCCACTATTACCCAAATGGCATCATGACCTCTCGTCGTCCTGGGTAACTTTGTAACAAAGTCCATCGTGACATTATCCCATTTCCATTCTGGGATTTCGGGCTGTTGTAACATCCTTGATGGTTTTTGATTCTCAGCTTTTACCATGGCACAGGTTAGACATTTTTCGACATATTTAGCGATTGACTTCTTAATTCCAGGCCACCAGAAAAGTGCCTTCAAATCCTGGTACATTTTATCACTTCCAGGGTGAATTGAATATCTAGATTTGTGGGCCTCGTCGAGAATTACCCCTCGAATTCCTCCATGTTTTAGCACCCACGTTCTCCCTTCACATTTATATGTACAATCATTTCCTTTTTCAAATCGCTTTTCCATTCTAGTTAATCCCTCTCCTGCTAAATTCTCCTTTTCTAGCGCTTTGATTTGAGCTTCTTTCAACCTTGCGATAAGGTTGGTGTACACACTTATCCTTAAAGCTCGTACACGAAGTGGTTTCTCTCTTTCCTTTCTGCTCAAAGCATTTGCCACCACATTGGCCTTACCAGGATGATAACGGATTTCACACTCATAGTCCTTTAACAACTCAACCCATCTTCTTTGATGCATGTTTAGAATCTTCTGGTCGAGAATGTGTTGCAAACTTTGATGGTCAGTGTAAATGAAGCACTTCGTTCCATAGAGGTAGTGCCTCCACATTTTGAGAGCAAACACCACGGCACCTAATTCCAGATCGTACGTAGTATAGTTCTTCTCGTGATCATTTAGCAGTCTAGATGCATAGGCAATGACCTTGTTGCATTGCATTAGCACGCATCCTAACCCTTGACGTGAGGCGTCACAGTAGACTACGAAGTCTTCGACTCCTTCTGGAAGGGCCAAAACAGATGCACTGCATACCTTTTCCTTAAGCGTCTCGAATGCTTCATCTTGCTCTTGTTCCCACACAAAGGTTTTGTTCTTCTTAGTCAGTGCGGTCAATGGTTGCACAATGCGCGAGAAGTCCTTTATGAATTGTCGGTAGTATCCGGCCAATCCTAGGAATTGCCTAATCTCAGTGGGAGTCTCAGGAATCTTCCAATTCTTTATAGCCTCGATCTTGGAAGGGTCAACTTGAATTCCATTTTCATTCACTACATGCCCTAAAAATTGGATCTCTTGCATCCAGAATTCACATTTTGCAAATTTGGCATGTAGTTGCTCATTCTTGAGTAATTCAAGAATTAGTCGGAGATGTTTCTCGTGTTCTTCCTTATTACTGGAGTAGATCAGAATGTCGTCGATGAACACGATCACAAACTTGTCAAGATATGGGCGGCATACATGGTTCATGAGATCCATGAATGCTGCTGGTGCATTGGTCAGCCCGAAGGGCATGACTAAGTACTTATAGTGCCCATACCTAGTTCGGAAAGCCGTCTTAGGTATGTCTTCTTCTTTTACCTTTAGTTGGTGGTAACCGGATCATAAATCTATCTTGGAAAAGTAGCTTGCTCCTTGAAGTTGATCGAATAGGTCATCTATCCTTGGAAGTGGGTAACGGTTCTTTATGGTCAACTTATTTAACTCCCGGTAGTCAATGCACATGCGTAAGGTTCCATCCTTCTTTTTCACAAACAACACCGGGGCACCCCATGGAGAGACACTCGGACGTATGAATCCTTTGTCCAATAGTTCTTGAATTTGCGTCATCAGTTCCTTCATTTCAGGAGGGGCGAGTGATACGACGCTTTGGCTACCGGTGCAGCGCCAGGCAGCAAATCTATTTGGAACTCAACTTGTCGATCCGGGGGAAGTCCCGGTAGGTCTTCCGGAAACACTTTAGGGTATTCAAAAACTACTGGGATGTCCGAAATTTTCTTCTCCTCTTTGGTCTTCATCACGTAGACGATGAAAGTTGAGCATCCCTTCCTTAAGCTCTTGGTAGCTTTTAGATAGGATATCATGGGGCATAAGGTGTTACTCCTTTCTCCTTGCACTACTAACTCTTCCTTGTCGTTAAATGGTATCTTGAGTAGGCGTTCATCACACACAATTTCGACTCTGTTCTTTGCTAACCAGTCCATGCCAACAACCACATCAAATCCTCCTAACTTAATAGGCATCAGATCTATCTTAAATGTATTTCCATTTAGATTTATTGAACAATCCTTTATGATTTCATTAGTTTCTAAAATGTTTCCATCAGCTAATTCGACGGTAAACGTATCGGCTAAGGTGCACGTAGCTAGGTCAATCAAGGATCTAAAAGCACTAGAGATAAAACTAGCAGTCGCTCCAGTATCAAACAAAACGGTAGCAGGATGATCGTTTACAAGAAACGTACCATTAACCACATCGGGTTCCTTTCAGGCTCCAGCTGGGTCCATCACAAAAGCTCTTCCCTTGGGCTTGTTGGGTCGGGTGTCCCTGTTTCTTGCTAGCCTGGGGCATTTGTTCCTCATATGCCCTGGATCTCCGCACTCATAGCTTTACTTTCCAGGCTCGTAGGTACAGTCTTTAATCAGGTGACCAGGTTTCTTGCACCGATAACAAGGCATGGGATTGCACTCTCCTTGGTGATGAAGTTTGCATTTGTCACAGAAGGGGCTTGTGCCTAGATACAACCTCCTGGCCTTTCCACCATGGTCACTTCGTCTCGCTTCTTCTCTAGGTCTCTTGTTTAAACCGCTACTGCTTCCGACCATCTTCCTAGTATCAAACCACTTCCTCTTTTCTTCCACAGCCTTCTTCTTGTCCTCAATTTTCCCATGTTCAGTCCACCCAGCTCTAACTAGGTCGTCGGTCAGACTACTGGTAAAGTCGACCGTAGCCTGTATGGTTGTAGGCTTGGATGACCGAACCATGCCCCTCACCCTTGGGTGTAACCCCCATATGAAGCGGGCCACGCCCTTGGATTCTGTCATCACCAAGTGTGGTACCAGTCGGGACAATGCAAGGAACTGGTTGATGTATTCGGTGTAGTTCGGGCCCCTCATCTCCATATTCAGAAATCTAGCCTCTAGTTTTTCTTACTGGTTGATCGGGCAGTACTTGTTAGTGATTAGTTCCCTGAACTCAGACCAGTTCATCCTACCAACGGCATCCCGGCCTCGAGGCTGAATGATGGTTTTCCACCACTCAAGTGCTGGTCCATTGAAAGATTGAGAAGCAAACCTCACCATGTGTTCCAGCTTGCATTCACTGATGTCTAACACAGCTTCGATTTAGTCCAGCCACCTACATGTTTCAATTGCACCCTCGGTGCCATGGAAGTCCTTTGGCTTGCAAGCCATGAATGTTTTGTAGGAGCACCCCTTCCTGATAGCTTCAGATTCCTCGTTGTTTGCAGTCCCAGCACCACCTCCGGCGTCATTCCGGTCAGCATTGATTTGAGCAATGATGGTTGGTATAGCGTGCGCAATTTGCAGTGCCACAAGATATGCCATCCTCTCTTCATTTCCTGAGTTAGCATTCTCCCCGATGGGAGTCCTTGGAGGAGTAGGTGGTTGGTTTCTGGTTCGCCTTGTTCCTTCGTGACGACCTCGGTATGCTCCTTGCCTTTCGATGCGTGTTCCTCTTCTGGTAGGCATTCTGGTAGTACTACAGATAAAGTTGTTTAGCATCTCATAATTTGTTTCAATCAGTCTATGCATCAATTCCCTACAAGGCTCCCTCTATACGAAGAGAGAATACTGTGTATAATTACACATAACTTAACAAGTTCCACAGATTACCAATTTAAACAGTTTAAGGAGTCTTAAAGAATGACATGGCCCAACACCATGAATAAACAACACATGACAGATAATCATAAATGTTTCATCAACATTATATCATAGGAATCAGTTCAAAACAAGACAAAGTTCATAGTATCAGAGTCTAGCTCTTACAAAGTGGAAGGTGCCATCACCCCCATGAATAATAATAATAATAATGTCAGACAATGATAAGTTTGTTTCATTCAACTGTTCAAAGACAGATAGTTCATCCTCCTTCCACATGTCGCCTTCACATTTCTTTTTCAGCCATCCCATCCATCCAGAGCTCTTCTTCCTCTGCTCCTGCTCCAATCTCTGCACCCCATGCGACGCCATCATAGCTTGGAATTGAGCAGACTGGTAGGTCCGGGTAGCGTGCTGAAGAGTCAGCTCGTGGCGACGGACAGTCTTCAGGAGCTACTCTAGTGCTGTATCAGTAGGTCCTACATCACTAGCCCGACGGCTGGATTGTGACTACCTATCCCCTGCCAGTACGCTGGGCCGTCGTACATGCTGTGCCTCGGAGGCATCCAAGGCTCCTCTTGTGGGTGGCATCGGTGTGGCTCGAACGGCGGTGGTGCGGGTATGGGAGTCCTAACCGGTGGTGGAGGAGGAGGAGGCGTCCTAAATGAGACCGAAGGTCCAGGTCTAGCACTCTTTCGTGGACGAGTGACGGTGCGTGCTCCCCTATTCCCAATGGGAGGGATAGGTGAGTGGGATGGAGCGGCAACATGCGGCGAGTGGGAGCGCGTCCGGCTCCTGGAAGGTGTCGTCGAAGAAGAGTCCTCAGAAGCTTCAGTGTCCTCTGACGTGACGGATATCCAATCTGGGTGTCTACACCTCCTATGGTATTCCTCATACTCCATGCGCGGTTTTGCCTTCTTGGTGTCCCCCGTTGGTGCACTGCTCTCAGTGGGGTATGCAGGTGCTTTTCCCTTGTCAGCCATAGTTGTTTCCTGTAGAAAGACATCATGAGTAATTTGGTTTCTCATAGCTCATGATAGTCTTAATAATAATGATATACTCATAGTACTAGTGATGGCATTAGTATCAGGAATCTCTAGGTATTCCTCATCAATGATGTTAGAATCAGTTGTTTCTCATAATAGTGTCAGGCAAAATAGTTCATCTTAAAAAATCAATTTCAAATCCCCAGTCAAAATAAATTTCAAAGTTAATCAGCATCAAACAGAAAGTTCCAAACATAACTTAGAGGTCCGTGATGGAAATTACGCGTCCGGTAAATTCATGATTACGTTGATCAAGTGTAATCATCAATTTACCCAACCCGATCATTCCAACACTTTCCCACAAGGACAGTCCTAGGGTATCAGGGTTGTAGCCTAGGGCCTACTATGGTATTCTTGACATCTCTACAACCTTTGGCTCTGATACCAATCTGTCACACCCCCGGGCCCAGGTAGGGTGGGACGTCACAGATTAGCAACAACATACATGGAAGCGGAAACAAACCAATATAAGAGCTCAAAGGGAGAGAACATCACATGGCATTCAAGTTTTTAAAAGACACCGGGCTGGAAACCGATCCGGCCCCAAATGTTTACATGTTTTAACATAATTTAAATAGTCATTGTATCAAATTGTTCAAGTCACAAATTGGTCACACAAACAATGCCATGGTCGCGGGGTTGAGTCTAAGTCTTCCATAAGCTAAGAGTCTTCACGGGTTACCTGAAACATGCTCAAAAGAAAAGAGTGTCAACTAAAAAGTTGGTGAATTCAAGTGCTTAAAGTTTCAAAAGCAATAAAAGGAACTCTTAAAGTCCACAGTAAAGGTTTTGGAATCAAGTGTGAAAGTTTCTGAAAATCTCATTTGATTTTAAAAACATCATTTTTAGTATCAGTCATCGTGGGGTATCACAATCAACCCTGCACTTGGTCCCCGGTTGGCCTCTTCTAAACTTGTGTTTAACCGGATATTCCCGTAGGAAAGAACCAAGCCTCAGAACAGTGAACCATTCCTGCTAGGATGGTTCACCATAGTATCTTATTCAAAATCTGTTACATGCCACAAACGACCCCTCAGGATCTCAGTGGGGTACCTCCCTGTAGCGGGAGCCACTGTGCGTGGGGGATTCCCCAAATAGATTATTCACATAAAACAAGCGGTTCACAAAAGAATTAATGATCATGACAAAGTATCGGCAGGTATCCAAAAAGTCCCACATACAAGCATCAAATAAAGCACAATCATAGTTCATAACAAAGAGCATGTTCCATCCTAAAAACAATAAGTAAAAAGGGATCACTAGAACTCACAAATAAAAGTTTCAGTTTAATAGAGCATGCTTCATCCCCAAAACCAAAGTAAAAAGGGGAACACGAGAACTCACCTTAGACATCAAGCAAAAAGAAATTCTTCGCGTGGCGGGAATATCTCAAGTCTAGCACCCTAACATGAATATATTAAGTCATTAGCTACTGCCCTAAGCCTATTTAAGGAGCAACAATAGTGCCTAAGACTTAAATGGACGGGTTCGGCTTTGATTCGATTAGGTTTGCGTAAGAAGTTTCCTTTTAAGGAAAGTCAAGGTTTTTCATGAAATCAAAGGTTTTTACATTACTAAACCAAGAATATATAGTAATTATGCCATTTAAGGGGGCAAATGAACTTATGGGAGTCGGTTATGAAGTTTTGCAAAATTTACAGTTTTGCCCCTGAAGTTTCAAAATTGACAATTTCTACCCTTAAGATTGGTTTCTTGCATTAAGTGACCTATATTCTTAAAATCAGGTTCAAGACCTTAATTCATCTTAGTATTAAGAATTTATGACCAAAATTTCAGTTTATGGACTCGGTTTGTAAATTACGCGTTTAACGTTGCCGGTTACGGTAAAACCGAACGGTTTAAAATGGTTATCTATGAGTTTTCACCTTTTTGAGTCTAAGACCAGTAGCTACTTTTTAATGTAATTTTTATGAGTTTCAAACCTTTCAGATTACAAATAATTGTCTCTAAAAGTGGAAAGGCTCGATTTTACGTTTAAACCGTTAAAACGCGTTTTTAGTCGGGTTTGACCATTTTAAAAGCTTGTTTGACCAACCATTTTACTTTTGAGGTTATTTTATCTTTTAACCTTCTGGAAAGTCATGATTTTTATAAGTTGTAACATTTAACCCATTTATCATAGATTTTTCCTTAAAAACGCCTCTCGGTTTACACCCGGTTTCACTTAAAATCCATTTAAATTACCTTTTGACCATTAAAACTTTTCATTGACTCAAGAACACTTTATTTATCCTTTTAGAACCTGTAATTCTCTTTAAAAAGTTTATAGTCCATGTTTTCCTATTTTTAAGTCATTTTAACACGTTTTCGGGTCCCGAAAGTGACCAAAATGGGCCTAAACACATTATGTCTTTTGTTCCAGAGGTCAAACCATGTTATTAAACTTAATATGCACCAAAACATACTGAAATAACAGTCCCAACACGTTGCCTAAAGCTTCTACACATACAAAGGTTTCAAGAGGTAAAAATAAGCCATAACCGACCATTACACATGTGTAATTCTTTGTACCTTGCGAATGAACATTATTAAAATTTTGTTTAACATAAAATCAGATTCTTGGAAGTGTCTAAAACTTATTTTGAGCAGATTACAACCTTTGGTTGAGAAGGTTACCGCACAAAAATCCCTTAGAAGTTGTTACATGTAAAAAGAGAGGTTTATCACCAAGTTATAGTGCTAGAGCATACCATACACGGTGTACAACCATTAGAACGTTTGAAATCAGATTTCAAGGGGTTTAGTGAGTCATTTGAAAGCGGGTTACAAGGTTTTTTCTGCAAGGTTTTGAGATACACAAGTTTAGATGGTGGAAACACCTGAAAAATGGGTTTTCTAGTTGTAACTCATGTTTACACCTATAGATCGACAGGTTACTTGTGGAATACCTTCAAGAATGTAGCAAGCTCTCCAATGACAAAGTAGTAGTGAGAGGTTTCTGCTACAACAAGAAAAAGAGGGTTCTTAGGTGAACAATGAAGTTAAATATGAGAAATGACCAAAACCGAACATGGTGAGCTTACACACGATGTATCTCGCGGTTTAAGAGGTGTAGAATGTCGTGGATGGTTGAAATCTCCTCAGACTTGACTGTTGTATCTCGAACAAGAGCTGGAACCTCAAGCTTTGCACGTTCCAAGCCTCAAACATCAACTAAAGTCACCTTCTTCGCGGTTTGTGGCTGGCCGATGGTTAGAGACTTGTGGTTCTCGACTTGAAGCTGCAAAATGGGGCTGAAATGTAGAGAAATGTCGAGAGAGAGAGGGGGGGGGGTTCTCAGCTGGGATTTTCGAATAGAGGGAGAGAGTTTGAAAGCATGCAAGTGAGTTGCGTGAATTGTGAATGGACTGATATGTTGGTGTAGTGTGTGGAAGCAAGCAAAGGGTGACCATTGGAGGACAAGGGGGCGGCTGAATTGGCCTTGTCCTCTAGTGCTCAATTCAAATGTTAATTTAATAATTAATTTGTAGAGTCCATTTTTATTAAAGGGGTAGTATTTTGGTGGTAAAAGTTGTTAATTAATTGGTTAAGTCTTGCACAAGGTACACATGCTAGGTCCGAAAATTTCCAATGCACCCACACTTAATTGATTCATTTGATATTCTTAATTCTAGCTAGGGTGAATAATCAATATTTCCGGGCACTAAGTTTCTAAAAGACAAAAATTTAAATTGACAAAATTCACAAAGTAGCATAGAATCATAAAATAGGTCAATTAACAAATGATGATTCCAACATTATTGATATAATTAAATTGTTTCTATTATAAGCACTCATAAGATGGGGAAACGATGCAATAGAATTAGGGTTTAGAATGATGACCTCGGGAACGGTTGTCACATTCTCCCACCGTTTAGGAAATTTCGTCCCGAAATTTAGCTTCGATTAGTATTTGAACGGGTGGGTTTAAAGTGATGCGGGTAATTCTTCCTCATCTCGTCTTCACGTTCCCAAGTGAATTCCGGTCCTCGCCTCGAGTTCCATCTAACCTTGACCTTAGGTATGCGGCTTCGTCTGAGCTGTTTGACCAAGCGGTCTGTGATCTCGAGGGGTTCTTCCACGAAGTATAACTTATCATTGATTCTTGTCTCCTTCAGCGGTAGCTCCAAGGTTTTGTCCACAAGGCACTTTTTCAGGTTTGACACATGAAAGGTGTCGTGTATATGACTCAGTTCCTGTGGTAGCTTCAATTTGCAAGCCATGGGACCAATTCTTGTAAGTATTTCAAATGGTCCAATATATCTTGGGCTTAACTTTCCTCTTTTCCCGAACCTTACGGTTCCCTTCCATGGTGCTACCTTCAGCATTACTCTGTCACCTACCTGAAACTCTAAGGGTTTTCGTCTCCTGTCAGCGTATTTCTTTTGACGATCCCTTGCTGCCTGTAGACGTTCCTTGATTTTGAAAATCATATCAGTAGTCTCCAATACGATGTCGGGTCCCAATACTTGGCTATCCCCAATTTCGTTCCAACTCAAGGGTGACCGACATTTCCTACCATAGGGAGCCTCATACGGAGCAGCATTGATACTTGCATGGTAATTGTTATTATAGGAGAACTCTACCAATGGAAGATGGTTATCCAAGTTCCCACCAAAATCAATTACGCAAGCTCTCAGCATATCTTCTAAGGTTTGAATAGTCCTTTCGCTTTGACCGTCTGTTTGCTGGTGGTACGCCGTACTTAAGTCCAGACGGGTTCCTAAAGCTCGTTGGAGTGATTTCCAGAAATGTGAAGTGAATCGGCTGTCACGATCAGATATGATTGATAGTGGTACGCCATGCCTAGCCACTATTTCATTGATATACAGCTGAGCCAGTTTTGACATGTCATAGTGTTCCCGAATTGTAGGAAGTGTGCCGATTTGGTTAGTCTATCCACTATTACCCAAATGGCATCATGACCTCTCGTCGTCCTGGGTAACTTTGTAACAAAGTCCATCGTGACATTATCCCATTTCCATTCTGGGATTTCGGGATTTTGTAACATCCCTGATGGTTTTTGATTCTCAGCTTTTACCATGGCACAGGTTAGACATTTTCCGACATATTCAGCGATTGACTTCTTAATTCCCGGCCACCAGAAAAGTGCCTTCAAATCCTGGTACATTTTATCACTTCCAGGGTGAATTGAATATCTAGATTTGTGGGCCTCGTCGAGAATTACCCTTGAATTCCTCCATGTTTGGGCACCCACGTCCTCCCTTCACATTTATATGTACCATCATTTCCTATTTCAAATCGCTTTTCCATTCTAGTTAATCCCTCTCCTGCTAAATTCTCCTTTTCTAGCGCTTTGATTTGAGCTTCTTTCAACCTTGCGATAAGGTCGGTGTACACACTTATCCTTAAAGCTCGTACATGAAGTGGTTTCTCTCTTTCCTTTCTGCTCAAAGCATCTGCCACCACATTGGCCTTACCAGGATGATAACGGATTTCACACTCATAGTCCTTTAACAACTCAACCCATCTTCTTTGACGCATGTTTAGCATCTTCTGGTCGAGAATGTGTTGCAAACTTCGATGGTCAGTGTAAATGATGCACTTCGTGCCATAGAGGTAGTGCCTCCACATTTTGAGAGCAAACACCACGGCACCTAATTCCAGATCGTGTGTAGTATAGTTCTTCTCGTGATCATTTAGCAGTCTAGATGCATAGGCAATGACCTTGTTGCGTTGCATTAGCACGCATACTAACCCTTGACGTGAGGCGTCACAGTAGACTACGAAGTCTTCGACTCCTTATGGAAGGGCCAAAACAGGTGCACTGCATAACTTTTCCTTAAGCATCTCGAATGCTTCATCTTGCTCTTGTTCCCACACAAAGGTTTTGTTCTTCTTAGTCAGTGCGGTCAATGGTTGCACAATGCGCGAGAAGTCCATTATGAATCGTCGGTAGTATCCGGCCAATCCTAGGAATTGCCTAATCTCAGTGGGAGTCTCAGGAATCTTCCAATTCTTTATAGCCTCGATCTTGGAAGGGTCAACTTGAATTCTATTTTCATTCACTACATGCCCTAAAACTTGGATCTCTCGCATCCAGAATTCACATTTTGAAAATTTGGCATATAGTTGCTCATTCTTGAGTAATTCAAGAATTAGTCTGAGATGCTTCTCGTGCTCTTCCTTATTACTGGAGTAGATCAGAATGTCGTCGATGAACACGATCACAAACTTGTCAAGATATGGGCGGCATACACGGTTCATGAGATCCATGAATGCTGCTGGTGCACTGGTCAGCCCGAAGGGCATGACTAAGTACTCATAATGCCCATACCTAGGTCGGAAAGCCGTCTTAGGTATGTCTTCTTCTCTTACCTTTAGTTGGTGGTAACCGGATCTTAAATCTATCTTGGAAAAGTAGCTTGCTCCTTGAAGTTGATCGAATAGGTCATCTATCCTTGGAAGTGGGTAACGGTTCTTTATGGTCAACTTATTTAACTCCCGGTAGTCAATGCACATGCGTAAGGTTCCATCCTTCTTTTTCACAAACAACACCGGGGCACCCCATGGAGAGACACTCAGGCGTATGAATCCTTTGTCCAATAGTTCTTGAATTTGCGTCATCAGTTCCTTCATTTCAGGAGGGGCGAATCGATACGGCGCTTTGGCTACCGGTGCAGCGCCAGGCAGCAAATCTATTTGGAACTCAACTTGTCGATTCGGGGGAAGTCCCGGTAGGTCTTCCGGAAACACTTCAGGGTATTCAGAAACTACTGGGATGTCCGAAATCTTCTTCTCCTCTTTGGTCTTCATCACGTAGACGATGAAAGCTGAGCATCCCTTCCTTAAATTCTTGGTAGCTTTTAGATAGAATATCATGGGGCATAAGGTGTTACTCCTTTCTCCTTGCACTACTAACTCTTCCTTGTCGTTAAATGGTATCTTGAGTAGGCGTTCATCACACACAATTTCGACTCTGTTCTTTGCTAACCAGTCCATGCCAACAACCACATCAAATCCTCCTAACTTAATGGGCATCAGATCTCTTAAATGTATTTCCATTTAGATTTATTGAACAATCCTTTATGATTTCATTAGTTTCTAAAATGTTGCCATCAGCTAATTCGACGGTAAACGTATCGGCTAAGGTGCAACTAGCTAGGTCAATCAAGGATCTAAAAGCACTAGAGATAAAACTAGCAGTCGCTCCAGTATCAAACAAAACGGTAGCAGGATGATCGTTTACAAGAAACGTACCATTAAACACATCGGGTTCCTTTCGGGCTCCAGCTGGGTCCATCATAAAAGCTCTTCCCTTGGGCTTGTTGGGTCGGGTGTCCTTGTTTCTTGCTAGCTTGGGGCATTTGTTCCTCATATGCCCTGGATCTCCGCACTCATAGCATTGCTTTCCAGGCTCGTAGGTACAGTCTTTAATCAGGTGACCAGGTTTCTTGCACCGATAACAAGGCATGGGATTGCACTCCCCTTGTTGATGAAGTTTGCATTTGGCGCAGAAGGGGCTTGTGCCTAGATACAACCTCCTGGCCTTTCCACCATGGTCACTTCATCTCGCTTCTTCTCCAGGTCTCTTGTTTGAACCGCTACTGCTTTCGACTATCTTCCAAGTATCAAACCACTTCCTCTTTTCTTCCACAGCCTTCTTCTTGTCCTCAATTTTCCCATGTACAGTCCACCCAGCTCTAACTAGGTCGTCGGTCAGACTACTGGTAAAGTCGACCACAGCCTGTATGGTTGTAGGCTTGGATGACCAAACCATGCCCCTCACCCTTAGGTGTAACCCCTAGATGAAGCGGGCCACGCCCTTGGATTCTGGCATCACCAAGTGTGGTATCAGTCAGGACAATGCAAGGAACTGGTTGATGTATTTGGTGTAGTTCGGGCCCCTCATCTCCAGATTCAGAAATCTAGCCTCCAGTTTTTCTAGCTGGTTGATCGGGCATTACTTGTTGGTGATTAGTTCCCTGAACTAAGACCAGTTCATCCTACC
The DNA here is from genome assembly GCA_024085815.1 of Flaveria linearis. Lineage (NCBI taxonomy): Eukaryota > Viridiplantae > Streptophyta > Magnoliopsida > Asterales > Asteraceae > Flaveria > Flaveria linearis. Next base: position 42,803,647 of record CM044013.1, read on the forward strand.
AACGACGTCCTGGCCTCGAGGCAGAATGATGGTTTTCCACCACTCAAGTGCTGGTCCCTTGAAAGATTGAGAAGCAAACCTCACCATGTGTTCCAACTTGCATTCACTGATGTTTAACACAGCTTCGATTTCGTCCAGCCACCTATATGTTTCAATTGCACCCTCTGTGCCATGGAAGTCATTTGGCTTGCAAGCCATGAATGTTTTGTAGAGCACCCGTTCCTAATAGCTTCGGATTCCTCGTTGTTTGCAGTCCCAGCACCACCTCCGGCGTCATTCCGGTCCGCATTGATTTGAGCAATGATGGTTGGTATGGCGTGCGCAATTTGCTATGCCACAAGATTTGCCATCCTCTCGTCATTTCCTGAGTTAGCATTCTCCCCGATGGGAGTCCCTGGAGGAGTAGGTGGTTGGTTTCTGGTTCGCCTTGTTCCTTCGTGACGACCTCGGTATGCTCCTTGCCTTCCGATGCGTGTTCCTCTTCTGGTAGGCATTCTGGTAGTACTATAGATAAAGTTGTTTAGCATCTCATAATTTATTTCAATCAGTCTATGCATCAATTCCCTACAAGGCTCCCTCTATACGAAGAGAGAATACGGTGTATAATTACACACAACTTAACACGTTCCACAGATTACCAATTTAAACAGTTTAAGGAGTCTTAAAGAATGACATGGCCCAACACCATGAATAAACAACACATGACAGATAATCATAAATGTTTCAACAACATTATATCATAGGAATCACTTCAAAACAAGACAAAGTTCATAGTATCAGAGTCTAGCTCTTACAAAGTGGAAGGTGCCATCACCCCCATGAATAATAATAATAATAATGTCAGACAATGATAAGTTTGTTTCCTTCAACTGTTCAAAGACCGATAGTTCATCCTCCTTCCACATGTCGCCTTCACATCCATTTCTTTTTCAGCAATCCATCCATCCAGAGCTCTTCTTCCTCTGCTCCTGCTCCAATCTCTGCACCCCATGTGATGCCATCATCGCTTGGAATTAAGCAGACTGGGAGGTCCGGGTAGCGTGCTGAAGAGTCAGCTCGTGGCGACGGACAGTCTTCAGGAGCTACTCTAGTATTGCATCAGTAGGTCCTACGTCACTAGCCCGACGGCTGGATTGTGAATACCTATCCCCTGCCGGTATGCTGGGGCCGTCGTACATGCTAAGCCTCGGAGGCATCCAGGGCTCCTCTTGTGGGTGGCGTCGGTGTGGCTCGAACGGCGGTGGTGCGGGTATGGGAGTCCTAATCGGTGGTGGAGGAGGAGGAGGCATCCTAAATAAGACCGAAGGTCCAGGTCTAGCACTCTTTCGTGGACGAGTGAAAGTGCGTGCTCCCCTATTCCTAATGGGAGGGATAGGTGAGTGTGATGGAGCGGCAACATGCGGCGAGTGGGAGCGCGTCCGGCTACTGGAAGGTGTCGTCGAAGAAGAGTCCTAGAAGCTTCAGTGTCCTCTGACGTGACGGATATCCAATCCGGGTGTCCACACCACCTAAGGTATTCCTCATACTCCGTGCGCGGTTTTGCCTTCTTGGTGTCCCCCGTTGGTGCACTGCTCTTAGTGGGGTATGCAGGAGCTTTTCCCTTGTCAGCCATAGTTGTTTCCTGTAGAAAGACATCATGAGTAATTTGGTTTCTCATAGCTCATGATAGTCTTAATAATAATAATATACTCATAGTACTAGTGATGGCATTAGTATCAGGAATCTCTACGTATTCCTCATCAATGATGTTAGAATCAGTTGTTTCTCATAATAGTGTCAGGCAAAACAGTTCATCTTAAAAATATCAATTTCAAATCCCCAGTCAAAATAAATTTCAAAGTTAATCAGCATCAAACAGAAAGGTCCAAACATAACTTAGAGGTCCGTGATAGAAATTACGCGTCCGGTAAATTCATGATTACGTTGATCAAGTGTAATCATCAATTTACCCAACCCGATCATTCCAACACTTTCCCACAAGGACAGTCCTAGGGTATCAGGGTTGTAGCCTAGGGTCTACTATGTTATTCCCGACTTCTCTACAACCTTTGGTTCTGATACCAATCTGTCACACCCCCGGGCCCAGGTAGGGTGGGACGTCACAGATTAGCAACAACATACATGGCCGCGGAAACAGACCAATATAAGAGCTCAAAGGGAGAGAACATCACATGGCATTTAAAGTTTTTAAAAGACACCGGGCTGGAAACAGATCCAGCCCCAAATGTTTACATGTTTCAACATAATTTAAATAGTCATTGTATCAAATTGTTCAAGTCACAAATTGGTCACACAAACAATTCATGGTCGCGGGGTTGAGTCTAAGTCGTCCATAAGCTAAGAGTCTTCACGTGTTACCTGAAACATGCTCAAAAGAAAAGAGTGTCAACTAAAAAATTGGTGAATTCAAGTTCTTAAAGTTTCAAAAGCAATAAAAGGAACTCTTAAAGTCCACAGTAAGGGTTTTAGAATCAAGTGTGAAAGTTTCTGAAAATCTCATTTGATTTTAAAAACATCATTTTTAGTATCAGTCATCGTGGGGTATCACAATCAACCCCGCACTTGGTCCCCGGTTGGCCTCTTCTAAACTTGTGTTTAACCGGATATTCCCGTAGGAAAGAACCAAGCCTCAGAACAGTGAACCATTCCTGCTAGGATGGTTCACCATAGTATCTTATTCAAAACCTGTTACATGCCACAAACGACCCCTCAAGACCTCAGTGGGGTACCTCCCTGTAGTGGGAGCTACTGTGCGTGGGGGATTCCCCAAATAGATCTATTCAAACAAAACAAGCGGTTCACAAAAGAATTAATGATCATGACAAAAGTATCAGCAGGTATCCAAAAAGTCTCACATACAATCATCAAATAAAGCACAATCATAGTTCATAACAAAGAGCATGTTCTATCCCAAAAATAGTAAGTAAAAAAGGATAACTAGAACTCACAAATAAAAGTTTCAGTTTAAAAGAGCATGCTTCATCCCCAAAACCGAAGTAAAAAGGGGAACACGAGAACTCACCTTAGATATCAAGCAAAAAGAAATTCTTCGCGTGCCGGGAATATCTCAAATCTAGCACCCTAACATGAATATATTAAGTCATTAGCTACTGTCCTAAGCCTATTTAAGGAGCAACAACAGTGCCTAAGACTTAAATGGACGGGTTCGGCTTTGATTCGATTAGGTTTGCGTAAGAAGTTTCCTTTTAAGGAAAGTCAAGGTTTTTCATGAAATCAAAGGTTTCTACATTACTAAACCAAGAATATATAGTAATTATGCCATTTAAGGGGGCAAAAGAACTTATGGGAGTCGGTTATGAAGCTTAGCAAAATTTACAGTTTTGCCCCTGAAGTTTCAAAATTGACAATTTCTACCCTTAAGATTGGTTTCTTGCATTAAGTGACCTCTATTCTTAAAATCAGGTTCAAGACCTTAATTCAACTTAGTTTTAAGAATTTATAACCAAAATTTCAGTTTATGGACTCGGTTTGTAAATTATGCGTTTAACGTTGCCAGTTACGGCAAAACCGAACCGTTTAAAATGGTTATCTATGAGTTTTCACCTTTTTGAGTCTAAGACCAGTAGCTACTTTTTAAAGTCATTTTTATGAGTTTCAAACCTTTTAGATTACAAAAATTTGTCTCTAAAAGTGGAAAGGCACGTTTTTACGTTTAAACCGTTAAAACGCGTTTTTAGTCGGGTTTGACTATTTTAAAAGCTTGTTTGACCAACCATTTTACTTTTAAGGTTATTTTATCTTTTAACCTACTGTAAAGTCATGATTTTTATAGGTTGTAACATTTAACCCATTTATCATACATTTTTCCTTAAAAAACCCCTCTCGGTTTACACCCGCTTTCACTTAAAATCCATTTAAATTACCTTTTGACCACTAAAACTTTTCATTGACTCCAGAACACTTTATTTATCCTTTTAGAACCTGTAATTCTCTTTAAAAAGTTTATAGTCCATGTTTTCCTACTTTTAAGTCATTTTAACACGTTTTCGGGTCCTGAAAGTGACCAAAATGGGCCTAAACACATTACGTCTTTTGTTCCAGAGGTCAAACCATGTTATTAAAATTCATATGCACCAAAACTTACTGAAATAATAGTCCCAAAACGTTGCCTAAAGGTTCTACACATACAAAGGTTTCAAGAGGTAAAAATAAGCCATAACCGACCATTACACATGTGTAATTCTTTGTACCTTGCGAATGAACATTATTAAAACTTTGTTTAACATAAAAATCAGATTCTTGGAAGTGTCTAAAACTTATTTTGAGCAGATTACAACCTTTGGTTGAGAAGGTTACCGCACAAAAATCCCTTAGAAGTTGTTACATGTAAAAAGAGAGGTTTATCACCAAGTTATAGTGCTAGAGCATACCATACACGGTGTACAACCATTAGAACGTTTGAAATCAGATTTCAAGGGGTTTAGTGAGTCATTTGAAAGCGGGTTACAAGGTTTTTTCTGCAAGGTTTTGAGATACACAAGTTTAGATGGTGGAAACACCTGAAAAATGGGTTTTCTAGTTGTAACTCATGTTTACACCTATAGATCGACATGTTACTTGTGGAATACCTTCAAGAACGTAGCAAGCTCTCCAAGGACAAAGTAGTAGTGAGAGGTTTCTGCTACAACAAGAAAAAGAGGGTTCTTATGTGAACAATGAAGTTAAACATAAGAAATAACCAAAACCAAACATGGTGAGCTTACACACGATGTAGAATGTCGTGGATGGTTGAAATCTCCTCGGACTCGACTGTTGTATCTCGAACAAGAGCTGGAACCTCAAGCTTTGCACGTTCCAAGCTTCAAAACATCAACTAAAGTCACCTTCTTCGCGATTTGTGGCTGGCCGATGGTTAGAGACTTGTGGTTCTCGACTTGAAGCTGCAAAATGGGGCTGAAATGTAGAGAAATGTCGAGAGAGAGAGGAGGGTTCTCAGCTGGGATTTTCGAATAGAGGGAGAGAGTTTGAAAGCTTGCAAGTGAGTTGCATGAATTGTGAATGGAGTGATATGTTGGTGTAGTGTGTGGAAGTAAGCAAAGGGTGACCATTGGAGGACAAGGGGGCGGCCGAATTGGCCTTGTCCTCTAGTGCTCAATTCAAATGTTAATTTAATAATTAATTTGTAGAGTCCATTTTTATTAAAGGGGTAGTATTTTGGTGGTAAAAGTTGTTAATTAATTGGTTAAGTCTTGCACAAGGTACACATGCTAGGTCTGAAAATTTCTAATGCACCCACACTTAATTGATTCATTTGATATTCTTAATTCTAGCTAGGGTGACTAATCAATATTCCTAGGCACTAAGTTTCTAAAAGATGAAAATTTAAATTGACAAAATTCACAAAGTAGCATAGAATAATAAAATAGGTCAATTAACAAATGATGATTCCAACATTATTGATGTAATTAAATTGTTTCTATTATAAGCACTCATAAGATGGGGAAATGATGCAATAGAATTAGGGTTTAGAATGATGACCTTGGGACCGGTTGTCACAAGTTGATTGCTTATGCATCTAGACTACTGAACAATCATGAGAAGAACTATACGACGCACGACCTGGAATTGGATGCCGTGGTGTTTGCTCTTAAAATGTGGAGGCACTACCTCTATAGGACGAAGTGCATCATCTACACTGACCATCGAAGTTTACAACACATTCTGGACCAGAAGATGCTGAACATGCGCTAGAGAAGATGGTTCGAGCTTTTAAATAATTACGAATGCGAAATCCGTTACCATCCCGGTAAAGCCAATGTAGTGGCAGATGCCTTGAGCAGAAAAGAAGGAGAAAAACCCCTTCGCGTCTGTGCCTTAAGGATGAGTGTGTACACAAACCTTATCGCAAGTCTAAAAGAAGCTCAAGGTGAGGCATTAAAGGAAGAGAATATAGCAGAGGAAGCATTAACTGGAATGGAGAAGCGGTTAGAGATTAATGGCGATGGTATATATAAATATGAAGGGAGAACATGGGTACCGATGTACGTGGATATTAGAGAGGTAATCCTCGCGAAGCCCACAAATCTAAGTACTCAGTTCACCCCGGAAGCGACAAGATGTACCAGGATCTAAAGGAACTATTCTGGTGGCCTGGAATCAAGAAAGCAATCGCTGTTTATGTTGGAAAATGTCTAACATGTGCCATGGTAATGGCTGAAAATCAAAAGCCCTCAGGAACGTTACAACAGCCCGAAATCCCAGAATGGAAGTGGGATAACGTCACGATGGATTTTGTTACAAAGTTACCCATAACGTTTAGAGGTCATGATGCTATCTGGGTAATAGTGGTTAGGCTAACTAAATCAGCTCACTTCTTACCGATTCGAGAAGACTACAACCTGACGAAACTGGCTCAGCTGTACATCGATGAAATAGTAACCAGGCATGGCATGCCACTATCAATTATCTCCGACCGTGATAGCCGTTTCACTTCTCGTTTCTGGAAGTTACTCCAGCAGGCTTTAGGAACCCATCTGGATTTAAGCACTGCTTACCACCCACAAACTGACGGTCAGAGCAAAAGGACCATTCAAACTTTGGAGGATATGCTGAGAGCTTGCGTGATTGACTTTGGTGGGAACTGGGACAACCATCTTCCTTTGGTGGAGTTCTCCAATAATAACAGTTACCGTGCAAGTATCAAGGCAGCTCCGTATGAGGCTCTCTATGGTAGGAAATGCCGATCACCATTGAGCTGGAATGAGATTGGTGATAGCCAAGTAATGGGACCCGACATCTTGTTGGAGACCACTGATAAGATTTTCAAAATCAAGGAGTGTCTACGGGCAGCCAGAGACCATCAGAAGAAATATGCTGACAAAAGACGAAAACCTTTAGAGTTTCAAGTGGGTGATAGGTTAATGTTGAAGGTAGCACCACGGAAGGGAACGGTGAGGTTCGGAAAGAGAGGAAAGTTAAGCCCGAGATACATTGGGCCATTCAAAACACATGCAAGAATTAGCCCCGTGGCATACATATTGAAGCTACCTCAAAAGTTGAGTTATATACACGACACCTTCCATGTGTCGAACTTGAAGAAGTGCATGGTAGACAAAACCCTTGAGCTACAGTTAAAAGAAGCAAGAATCAATAACAAGCTGAACTTCATGGAAGAACCTTTGGAAATCACTGACCGGTTGGTCAAGAAACTTCGACGAAGCCGCTTACCCAAGGTCAAGGCAAGATGGAACTCTAGGCGAGGACCTGAGTTCACTTGGGAGCGAGAAGATGAGATGAGAAAGAGTTATCCACACCTCTTCAAACCCTCCCGTTCAGAATGTAATCGAAGCTAAAATTTCGGGACAAAATTTACTAAACGGTGGGAGAATGTGACAATCGACCTCTACGTCATAATTCCAACCCTAATCTACTTGCATCATTACCGTCTTATTAATATTAATGATTGTATCATTTTAGTATTATCATTAGTATCAGAATCATCAATTGCTATTCGTTCTATTTTTGTTATTTTATGTGACTTTTAGCGACCTTTATCTAGTCAAGCTTTAACTTTAAGTATGTTAGTGATCCGGGAAAGTCAACTAGTCACCCTTGCACAGGAAAATAAATCATAAGTTAAACTTATAATATATGAATGAATACATATACAATTTTTGGATTTATGCATGCATATTCATGCACAAGACTTACCAATTAACTAAAACATTTACCATCCAAAATACTACACTACACTACAAATTAACATACCATAATACCAATTTCCACTTAAAATTAAATCAATATCCCCCCCACTACCCTCCAAATCTCGGCCGCCCCGTCTCCACCACTCATCACCACTCACCACCCTTCTACACCACCCAAATACCCACCACTCTCCTCTCATGCAAAGCTTTTCAAAACTCACATCATTTCTCTCTTTCTTTAGGTTTCCTACAGCAGAAAACACACTTACATACACACACAAGCTAATTCTCTCAAGGTTCCAGCCTTGTTCATCGAAGAACAAGGCATAAACATCATCATCCATTTTCATGAGCTTTGGAGGCTAAACCCTTGTGGATTCGACTCCTACAATAGTGCCTAAGAGTTCCCAGATCGTTGAGTCCTTCAAACAATCCCAAATCATGAGCTACACTAGAGTAAGCCACCTCACAACCGAAACTAGTCACAACTCGGATTTTCCTCACTTTTCTCTTAAAAACCTCTCCTTTCCTTTTTGTAGTAGAAACCCAACACCATAACCTTGTTCATGAGGAGTTCTTAACGTTCTTGAAGGTATATCACTTGATATGATAACTATTTTAACGGGTAGAACCCGATTTACATCTTGAAAACCCTCTTTTGGGTGATTTCGACATTTTGAATCTTATGACTTTTTAACCACCGAAAGTTACATGCGTATCATGCTTTTTAATGACTCATTAGACCTATAATAATCTTTTTTGAAAGTTACACAAGGGATTGGGAGTGTATGAACACTAATAATGGTGGTTTACACATGTGTAATAGTCGGTTATGGCAAAATCACTATGTTGATAATTTATTGTTGTGTTGAATGACTAGGCCGTGAGTTTGGGACATGATTTTAGAAAGTTTTTATGAGTATTAAGTGGGTGATAAATGGTTAATCTCTGGAAATTAAAGACATGTTAAGATTAGACCCCTTTTTAGTCACTTTCGGGACCCGAAAACATGGAAAAACCACTTAAAAATAAGAAAACAAGAACATTGAGTTTTTAAACAGAATTAAAGTCTTAATAATGGATAATAAAATGTTCTGGAGTAAATGGATTGATCAAATGGTCAAAAAGGTAAGTTAAATTGAGTGTTAACTAAAAACGGGTATTAACCGGGTGATGTTTTTGAGAAAAATCCAAGAAATATGGGTGTAGAAATAAAATTTATAAAAAACCATTTTCTTTCAATAAGTTTAGTGTGAAAAGAACTTATAGAGTCGAAATATTGGTCAAACGAGCTTTTAAACGGTCAAATTCGGTTAAAAATGCGTTTTAACGGGTTAAACGTAAATACGAGGCTTTCAACTATTAGAGGCAAAAATTTCATAATCAAAGGACTTGAAACTTATAAAAATGTCTTTAAAATGTTATCTACTGGTCTAATACTCAAAAACATGAAAGTTCATACGCAACCGTTAAAACCCTTCGGTTTTACCGTAACCGCGAGCGTTAAACACATAGGTATTAAACCGGACCTATATTCTGAAAATTTGTGTACACTTACTTAATAATAAGCTAATTTAACTTCAAGAACCTGATTTTTGGTCATAAAAGTCATATAGTACAAGAAATCAAACTTGAGGGTAGAAACTGACAATTTTGAAACTTAAGGGACCGAACTGTAAAATTTTACCAAACTTCATAACCGACTCATATGAGACTAATAGTCACTTGAACAACATTATTTAAATTATATCATTAACTTAGTGGTATAAAATCCTAAATTGCATAAGAAACCATGACTTTCCATAAAAAGAAACTTTTTATACAAACCCTAATCGAATCAAAGCTGAATCCGACAACTAACTCTTTCTCACACTTAATACACCTTTATTGTGTTTAGAACAGTATCTTACCACTTAATATTGATGCTAGGGTGCTAGGCTTGAGACATTCCCGACACACGAAGAGTTATTTTTTTTGCTTATGACCTAAGGTGAGTTCTAGTGATCCCTCTTTTTACCACTGCTTGGGGATGAAACATGCTCTGTTATTTAAGAACTATATTTGTACTTTACTTAGTGATTGTATGTGGGATTTATGGTTACCTGCTAATACTTATGTCATGATCATTAATTCTTTCATGAACCGCTTGCTTTATATGGATAGATCTATTTGAGGAATCCCCACACACAGTGGCTTCTGTTTAGGAAGGGTACCCTACTAAGATTCTGAGGGATCGTTTGTGGCATGTGATAGGTTTTGATAAGAAACTATGGTGAACCATCCGGGTAGGTATGGTGCACTGGTTTGGGGCTCAGTTCTTCCTTCGGGAATAACCGGTAAAACACAACTTTAGAAGAGGCTAATCGGGACTGAGTGCAGGGTAGATCGTGATCCCCGACAATATGGAAACTACAATTTCATTTAAATCAAATGAGGATTTTGTTTAATCCATTTGTTTTTAAACTTTAAGCACTTCAATTCACCAACTTTTTAGTTGACACAATTTCTTTTTGAGCATGTTTCAGGTAATCCATGAAGAGACTCTAGCAGTTATCGAAGACCTAGACTTGTCCCCGTGACCATGGCATTGTCTTGACCTAATGAACAATTTGAACAAACTGAACAATTTGCATAATTTTGAATTTCTGTGAACGATACAATTTATCTTTATGTTTGGTTGTATAACACACTTGGGGTTAGATCTGTTTCTACCCCGGTATCATTTAAAACTTTAAATTCCATGTGATGTTCTCTCCTTTGAGCTCTTGTATTGGTTTGTTTCCGCTACCATATATTGTTGCTAGTCTGTGACGTCCCACCCTACATGGGCCCGAGGTGTGACAGTATGTATGTATGTATGTATGTATGTATGTATGTATGTATGTATGTATGTATGTATGTATGTATGTATGTATGTATGTATGTATATGTATGTATGTATGTATGTATGTATGTATGTATGTATGTATGTATGTATGTATGTATGTATGTATGTATGTATGTATGTATGTATGTATGTATGTATGTATGTATGTATGTATGAATGTATGTATGTATGTATGTATGTATGTATGTATGTATGTACGTATGTACGTATGTATGTATGTGTGTATGTATGCGTTTATGTATGCCTGTATGTATGCATGTATTGATGCATGTATGTATGCATGTATGTATGCATGTATGTATGCATGTACGTATGCATGTACGTAAGGATGTACGTATGCATGTACGTATGCATGTATGTATGCATGTATGTATGCATGTATGTATGCATGGATGTATGCATGTATGTATGCATGTATGGATGCATGTATGTATGCATGTATGGATGCATGCATGTGTCACACCCTCAATTTCCACGAACGGGGTTTTACCGTTAGGCGTGTGACATACCAGGATCTCGGACACAGTTATATCGAACGACACTATATGAATCTAAAATAAACATTTGACTTCATTCAGAAGAACATAAACAAAGTTTACAATAGTGCGGAAGCGTATACATGATTTGTAAATCCATTACATGACAGTTACAAGAGCCAAGTCTAGACAAAATGTTCAATGCAGAAAATAAAATAGATGAATGCATGTCCTGAGTGCGTTTCCTGTAGCGTGCATCATGAGCTTATGCGTTTCTGTGACCTGAGAAAACATGCTAAAATGTGTCAAAATAAAGTTGGTGAGTTAACAGGTTTAATCAACAGGAAATGTGTTCGAAAGCGTTTCAATGGTTTAGTATATAGAGCATATCGTTAGGTAGCTAGCCCATGTTCATGTTACTTAGCGTTTCGAACCGAAGCTGACTGTTTGCGTCCTAGATGTTTGTTGTATCCCCGTCACGTCTCACCAGACAGTGACAAATGTTAGGTCAATTTTGCACCCGTTTGACCTCCAATCAAGCTAGCAAGACTAGCCCGGGCGGGGTTTGTCAGACCCAGCAGTACTACTCAGAATTACCTCGCTAATCCCATTACTAACGGTTCGAGAGTGTCAGGACTGTTATGTGTGTTTGCACTAACGTAACAAGTGATATCAATAATACTACAACCATTTATGTAAATCTGTTTGCATGTTTTCTCCCCCAAAAAGGAAAGAAAGTAAAATAGGGGCCGTGAAGACTCACTGCTTATGTAGTATGTATGTAGGATGAAGCCTCCCAAGTGTTGTTCACAATGAACTGTCAAACACCTATTGACAGTTATGTTAAGCGTTAATGTTGTGTCTAGTGTTAATAGAAATGTTTAGTCGGGTCGGGTCGCATTGGTTCGGTCGTGGGTGACACACACAAGCAGGCATACACGTATCAGGCTTTACGTAGATCCCAAATGGGTTGTCGTTATTTGTAAACGGTTAGGTCATTTTAGGTTGAAAAAGTATATGCTTGTTGATTGTGTTGACTTTAATCTTTATGGTCCAGAAATGACACTTTATTGATGTTAACTTCTCATCACACGATAGACACACCGCACACAAGACGAACTCGCTCACAATGACTCCAATCGCATAACAAGACTAGACGCACAACTGGACCCCTCATCCGCATGAATGGGCCTTCAATCGTACGAATCAACTTCACTCGTATGATTGAACCCTCATTCGTGCGACTCAGTATTCAGTCGCACCACCCATCACCTATTCGCACGACTCAAAGGTCATCCGCACGACTGAACCTCCATTGGTGTGATTGGGCCGTCAGTCGTGCGATGCACAGTCGCACACATTCATCCGATTGAATCAATCGCACACTCTCCCAATCGCATGCATTCAATCACACGACAATCCCATACGCCTGAACTCAGTCGCACGACTCACCCCAGTCGTACACTCAGTCACATGACACGCCCAGTCTTACGGCTCAGTCGCACGACTGGACTGCAGCAGATCGCGACTGCTGTCGGGGCTGAACAACCTTCGGCTGTTCTGTGCACGGTTTTCACACATCAGGGACTTCCAGAAACACTTTCCTAACATGTCTAAGTAAAATGCACATGCTGATTGACCTCACACGCACCCCCACGACCACATGCATTCGGGTTGAACCCGAACACCCGAACCCTATATTTGTAGCAGTGAAACGAGCAACAAAATGGACGACCAAGGTCGCCTACCTGTTAGGAACATGCTATCTCAGCTGTAGCGTGGTTTAGCTGGCAAAATCGAGCTCAAATGAGGCGATTTTTGGTGCTTGGAGGTGGTAGAAAGGTGTAGAGGAAGAAAGTGAAGAAGATAGAAGAAATGGGAGTGAAATGGAAATTAGGGCTGGTAAGGGGTTTATATACCCAGCCCTAGTTTGGGAATTTGTCGCGTTTGGTCCTCGCACTTAGTCCCGAGTTCCCGAATTTGTTTCAGTTGATAACGACGTAAATGGGCGAGCTAGGTAAATTAAGAGGATTCCTTAAGTAATCTTGTTTATTAGTATTATATATCATACTTTATTTAACGATGTCGGTGGTGATGCTTGTATACGTTTCGGGTAACAACGAGAATGTAACAATGATAACGACAACAGTCTGAACAGTGTTAACCTGAAATTACGGGGTGTCACATCATCCCCTTGTTGCAGAAATTTTCGTCCCAAAAATTAGTACATCATGTTACGAGGTTCAACAAAATACAAGGCTCAACGGTTTATGACGTATGTCGAATACAGTTTCTGCGTATCTTAAGAGGTAGATTCCTGACTTTGGAACAGTTGTGGGTACTTCTTCATCATCTGATCCTCACGTTCCTAGGTAAATTCTGGTCCACGCTTTGAGTTCCAACGGACTTTGACGATAGGGATACAACTATGTTTGAGCGTCTTGACCTCTCGGTCCATGACTTCCACCGGTTCCTCGATGAAACGTAGATGTTCGTCAACATGTATCTCGTCTAACGGAACTACGAGAGTCTCGTCTACCAGGAATTTCCTCAAGTTGGAAACATGGAACACATCATGTACTCCACGGAGTTCTTCGGGTAGGTTCAGCTGATAGGCCACGGGGCCAACCCGTTTGACAATCTCAAACGGTCCCACGTATCTAGGGCTTAGTTTCCCATGTTTTCCGAAACGAATCACACCCTTCCAAGGTGACACTTTCAAAAGCACCTTGTCACCTATTTGAAATTCTAATGGTCGGCGACGCTTATCAGCGTAACTTTTCTGTCGGTCACGTGCTGCTGCCATACGGTTACGGATCTGCACAATCTTCTCAGTCGTCTCGTGCACAAGTTCAGGGCCGGTGAGTTGACTCTCTCCAACTTCCACCCAACAAATAGGTGATCGGCACTTACGGCCATACAGTGCCTCAAATGGAGCGGCTTTGATCGATGTGTGATAGCTATTGTTGTAAGAAAACTCAACTAACGGTAAGTGAGTTTCCCAATTGCTGCCAAAATCTATCACGCAGGCACGCAACATGTCTTCTAATGTCTGGATTGTACGATTGCTCTGGCCATCGGTTTGAGGGTGATACGCGGTGCTCATATCCAACCGCGTTCCCAATGCTCGTTGTAAAGATTGCCAAAAATGTGAGGTGAATCGAGCGTCACGATCAGAGATGATGGAAATTGGCACACCGTGCCGAGAGACTATTTCCCTTAGGTAGATACGAGTCAACTTTTCCATGCGGTCAGTCTCTTGGATTGCCAGAAAATGTGCAGATTTCGTCAAACGATCTACAATTACCCAAATGGTATTGCATCCGCTGGGAGTTCGAGGAAGTTTCATGATAAAGTCCATAGATATCTGCTCCCACTTCCATACTGGTATTTCTGGCTGTTGGAGTAAACCAGACGGTCGTTGATACTCCACCTTAACCTTAGAACAGGTTAAGCATCTGCTTAAATATGTGGCAATGTCAACTTTCATATTCGGCCACCAGTAAAGGACTTTGAGATCGTGATACATCTTATCTGAACTCGGATGAATAGAATACCGTGACTTGTGAGCTTCGTCCATCACTAGTTCTCATAGGTCTCCATACAAAGGAACCCATGTTTGGTCCCCGAAATAATGGATTCTGTCAGGCTTGGCTTCCAGTTGCTTCTCCATGCCTCGTAGCAATTCGGCTTTCAGGTTCTCGTCTTTTAATGCCTCAAGTTGAGCATTGCGGATCTGATCGGGTAAACCGGTGTGAATGGTGAGTTTAATGCTCGAACTCGTCTTGGCTTAGGCGTCTCCTTTCGACTTAAAGCATCTGGTAACATTAGCCTTGCCCGGATGATACTCGATCGCACAATCGTAGTTGTCCAACAACTCGACCCAATGACGTTGCCTCATGTTCAGCTCCTTCTGTTCAAAGAAGTGCTGGAGACTCTTGTGGTCGGTGTAGATGGTGCACCTGGTACCGTACAAGTAGTGTCTCCATATCTTGAGTGCAAACACGACTGCTCCAAGCTCTAGATCGTGTGTCGTGTAGTTTTTCTCGTGAACCTTCAATTGTCGAGATGCATAGGCAATCACCTTATTGCGTTGCATTAGCACGCAACCGAGGCCTTGTATAGAAGCATCACAGTAAACTACAAAATCATCGGCTCCCTCAGGCAGGGATAGAATCGGTGTTGTACAGAGTTTCTGCTTCAGGACCTGGAATGCAGATTCTTGTTTATCACCCCAATCGTACGTAGTGCCGTTATGAGTTAATGCGGTGAGAGGTTGAGAAATCTTTGAGAACCCTTCGATGAACCGTTGATAATAGCCAGCCAACCCGAGAAACTGTCGTACCTCGGTCGGAGTCTTAGGCGTAGCCCAGTTCTTGATGGCTTCTACCTTTGCCGGGTCGATGTGTATACTATTCTCATTAACCACATGACCCAAGAAATGGACCTCTCGTATCCAGAAGTCACACTTTGAAAATTTAGCATACAATTGTTCTCATCTCAACAGCTCCAGAATCAGTCTAAGGTGTTCCTCATGTTCTTCCTTATCCTTTGAGTAAATAAGGATGCCATCGATGAAGACAATGACGAACTTGTCCACATAGGGTTTGCACACTCGGTTCATTAGGTCCATGAAAACCGCTGGCGCATTGGTCAACCCAAATGGCATAACCAAAAACTCATAGTGGCCATACCTCGTTATGAAAGCAGTCTTTGAAATGTCTTCTTCTCGAATCCTTAGTTGATGATAACCCGATCTTAGATCTATCTTGGAATAGAAACTCGACCCTTGTAGGTGATCGAACAGATCATCGATGCACGGGAGAGGATAACGATTCTTAACCGTTGCTTTGTTCAATTCTCTGTAATCGATACACATATGAAAGGTTCCGTCTTTGTTCTTGACAAACAGGACTGGGGCTCCCCACGGTGATGAGCTAGGGCTGATAAACCCCTTATCCAATAGTTCCCGCAATTACGTAGACAGCTCTTGTAGTTCTTTTGGAGATAATCTGTACGGTGCTCTCGTGATAGGGGCGGCTCCCGGTACCAAATCAATCTGGAACTCAACTTGGTGATGCGGTGGGAGACCGGGTAGGTCTTCAGGGAAAACCTCAGGATAATCACGTACAACAAGGATGTCTTCAATTTTCTTTCCCTCGGTTTCTTTTTCAGAGACCATGGCAAGGAAAGCGGATGACCCTTATGCAAACACTTCTGCGCTTTCATGTAGGAGATGACTCCTGAGACCGTACCATTCCTTTCGCCCTGAACTGACAAAATTTCACCACTAGGAAGTGGTACACGAACGACTTTCTCACCACAGATGATCTCAGCTTGATTCTTGGACAACCAGTCCATTCCAACAACTACATCGAAGCTACCAAGTGTGACAGGCATTAGATCTATATCTAACTCATGACCACATAATCCTAGCTTGCATCCCTTAATGACGTGAGTTGCCTCGATTAGTTTCCCGTCAGCTAATTCTATAGTATAACTAGGCTCCACATCAGTTAAGGTTACATCTAATACTTAATGAACTTGTTGGAAACAAAACTCTTGTCTGCGCCGGTATCAAATAGTATAGAAGCAAAACAACCATTCAGGGGAAACGTACCAGTAACCACATTCTGATCATCCCTTGCCTCGCCAGAACCAATCACAAAAGCATGACCTTTAGCATTGCCTCCATTGTTGCCCTTGTTTCCACCCTTCAGTTGTGGGCAATCCTTCCTATAGTGACCCTCCTTACCACACTCATAACAGCCTCTAGTCACTCCACCCTGGCATTGCTGTTGGGGTTGTTGCTGAGTCATTAGTTCACCCCTGCAGTCTTTAGCTGCATGACTCATCTTTCCACACCTTTGACAACGGAGTCGATCACACGGGCCATGATGATGAAAGTTGCACCGGTTACACTTTGGATACTTGCCCGCATAGCTGCTCGATCCCTGACCATAGTTGTTGTTGTTGCTGTTCTGATTGTTGTTGGTGAAGCTTCTTGATGAGTCAAACTTTTTGGTCTGTTGTTGCTGGGTGTTATTGGAGCTTGAAGACTTGTTGCTGTTGCCATCCCATTTCCTTTTATGATCAGATGAACCAGAAGCAGCGCCATGTTTAGGCAAGGTACCCTGTGCCACTGCCTGATCAGTGAGTTTGTGAGCTAGTCGGATGGCCTGCTGAATAGTGACAGGATCAGCAGCCATAACAATAGCTTGGATTTGAGGAGCTAGTCCATCAATGTACTTCTCAATCCGTTTGTAGGCCAGGGTCACCATCTGAGGACATAAAGCAGCCAACTCGTGTGAACGAGTCGTGTATTCCTCAATGTCAGAACCATTAATCTTTAAATTCCTAAACTCTGCTTCTAGTTTCTGGACTTCGCTTGTAAGGCCCCGCTCCCGGGCACCTCACAGTTAGTCGTCATCACACATAAAACATGTATTTGATATAAACTTAATAAAATTATGCAGTGGAATTTCTAAGATAAACTTTTTCTTTTTCCATAAATACTTTTGCCATTAATACAACGTACGTCAATTTCAAAACATCTAATGATGCATTACATCACAAAAGCGTTATACAAAAAGGTTACATCGTTACTTGATTACAAAATGGTCATATACAGTGACCTCTACATTCCCCGAGGTGTTCTCTGGCATACTTACCACACTTCTTTGTCCTCACACCAGACGAAGCTGCATGCCGGCCCTCCGTCCTTGTAACCTTTGTGTTGAGGGTGGCTCTGTCGCGTCCAACCCGCTTTCCATGCCAGTTCTTGTTATCGCTATTCTTCGTGTTTTCTTCAATAGCAGTCGTCTCCCTCGCCGCCCTAATTACCTAAGTTATAATGGATGGCAGAACCGCCTGTAGGGCCTGTTGGACTCCCTCAACAACAGCCTCTTTCATGGAGATCCTCAAACTAGTGCCATCATCGCTGCCTTCCACGTGAGGGGCCCGGGCTCTTCGAGTGCCATTTCAGCCGCCCTAGCCATGCTTCTCGTGATACGCGGTTCGGCACCACGTTCACCACAACCCCTATCTGGGAAAACCTTAGAAGATCTACTGCTAGCCATCCTCTATCCCACACTAGAAGATTCAAATACCAACGCGGTCATTCAAGGGAATAGCTCAGTTTATGTCAAGTACAGTAAGTCCTTAATTACAGTGGCCAGTTGTGATTAACCACTTACTTTACTCTTCGTACCCCGATCATTACCTGTCCTGACTACATTAGCATTCAAATCTAACAGTAACACATAAACACATAACATGCGCACATAATACTAGTTAACTTTAAGAAAATACCTGATGGCACGTAGCTACTCAGATTGGCATTCCTTCCCTTTCCATCCCATTTTCAGTTTAAGTTGAGGTTTATTTTGAAAAATTACCCATTTCACTTAAACTTTGGCTCTGATACCAACTTGTAAGGCCCCGCTCCCGGGCACCTCACAGTTGGTCGTCATCACACATAAAACATATATTTGATATAAACTTAATAAAATTATGCAGCGGAATTTCTAAGATAAACTTTTTTCTTTTTCCATAAATACTTTTGCCATTTAATACAACGTACGTCAATTACAAAACATATAATGATGCATTACATCACAAAAGCATTATACAAAAAGGTTACATCGTTACTTGATTACAAAATGGTCATATACAGTGACCTCTACATTCCCCGAGGTGTTCTCTGGCACACTTACCACACTTCTTTGTCCTCGCACTAGACGAAGCTGCACGCTGGCCCTCCGTCCTTGCAACCTTTGTGTTGAGGGTGGCTCTGTCGCGTCCAACCCGCTTTCCATGCCAGTTCTTGTTATCGCTATTCTTCGTGTTTTCTTCAATAGCAGTC
This sequence comes from Flaveria linearis, assembly GCA_024085815.1. Lineage (NCBI taxonomy): Eukaryota > Viridiplantae > Streptophyta > Magnoliopsida > Asterales > Asteraceae > Flaveria > Flaveria linearis. The sequence continues at coordinate 42,822,538 of CM044013.1, forward strand.
GTCTCCCTCGCTGCCCTAATTACCTTAGTTATAATGGACGGCAGAACCGCCTGTAGGGCCTGTTGGACTCCCTCAACAACAGCCTCTTTCATGGCGATCCTCAAACTAGTGCCATCATCGCTGCCTTCCACGTGAGGGGCCTCGGGCTCTTCGAGTGCCATTTCAGCCACCCTAGCCATGCTTCCCGTGATACGCGGTTCGGCACCACGTTCACCACAACCCCTATCTGGCAAAACCTTAGAAGATCTACCGCTAGCCATCCTCTATCCCACACTGAAAGATTCAAATACCAACGCGGTCATTCAAGGGAATAGCTCAGTTTATGTCAAGTACAGTAAGTCCCTAATTACAGTGACAAGTTGTGATTAACCACTTACTTTACTCTTCGTACCCCGAGCATTACCTGTCCTGACTACATTAGCATCTAAATCTAACAGTAACACATAAACACATAACATGCGCACATAATACTAGTTAACTTTAAGAAAATACATGATGGCACGTAGCTACTCAGATTGGCATTCCTTCCCTTTCCGTCCCATTTTCAGTTTAAGTTGAGGTTTATTTTGAAAAATTACCCATTTCACTTAAACTTTGGCTCTGATACCAACTTGTAAGGCCCCACTCCCGGGCACCTCACAGTTGGTCGTCATCACACATAAAACATATATTTGATATAAACTTAATAAAATTATGCAGCGGAATTTCTAAGATAAACTTTTTTCTTTTTCCATAAATACTTTTGCCATTTAATACAACGTAAGTCAGTTACAAAACATCTAATGATGCATTACATCACAAAAGCATTATACAAAAAGGTTACATCGTTACTTGATTACAAAATGGTCATATACAGTGACCTCTAGTATAAAAACAAAAAAATTTTCATCATAAAGGAGATTTCTTAAGTAGTCCCGTACATTGGAACCCTAAGGAATCTCGTACTTGCATGCAACTTAATGTGTTGTGTGCATTATGGGCCCACAACACATTTCGTGGCAGCATTATCAAAAGGAGAATGCCATCCCAAAAGAGCTGAGTAACCGCCTCGTGCCATCCCCAGCAACACTACCTGCCAACTGGAAACACATAAAAAGTCAGCGTTGTTGAGTGAGTTCTAGTTTTATAATAAACATATTATATTTCCATTAGAAACCATTCTTTCACATGATCATACATCATACGTACACAGAGATAATATTCATTATTATCTTCATCGTTCGTTATACATCATCATCTTTAACTTCTCATATGGATCCTGTCAGGCTTTACCCACTTCATAGCACTCGGCTATGATTACAGTGGTCGAATAACAAGGATCCCGTTTCATCCTTACTTGCACATTGAATTCTGATGTACCAATACCATATGCTATACCCCGATTAGTCTTAGCTACTGGGCCGTGAATCAATAGAGCGTATGCCACAGTAGCCTTAGCTACTGGGCCGTGAATCTAAGCGTATGCCACAGTACTAGTAGGTAAGCGGTAGAGGTACCATGACCATGGCCAATCACAAAGAAAGACCAATCGACTTATTCAATGTTTGCAAGACTTAGTTCGTTCGTTCGTTAATGCATGTATTCATCATCGTTTCACTCATTCATTAGTTCATTAATACATGCATTCATCGTCATGTTCCTCTTTCTTTATCTTTCACTTTACGTTACATAATACTTCGTTCGTTCATTGTCATAATACGTGAGTCGTGAAAAGATATACGTACATCATCATAAGGAACACACATACATAACAGTCATACATCATCATACATGGCATCATACCTACATAGCCTATATCAACAGTCACTTACAGGCACATACAGAAACTCCCATGTAAGGACTTACTACCACATTTTCCCGAAAGCCGGGACTTGACTATGCATTTCCTCGAGTGCAACAGCTCTACTTGTCCCTCTTGAACCTTGGGGACTCATACTAACACATCATTCAACCAGATACAAGCCACAATCGTACCTTAAGCATACTACCCGTGATTACACCCCAAATGGGTCAAACATACATATTTCAATAAACAGGTTTATATGTGTTCCAGCCCTAAAATCGTTTAAAACAAGTAAATGAGGGGTCCTAGAAACTCACCTGTGCTTGGTAGGCAGCTTCTCAATCAAGCTTTAAAGACGTGGGTCACACTACACTGCCTGCAGATAAGTTAACACTCAAAAGAGTTAATTTCTGCCTAATTTCGCTACTAAGTTCGCTGATACTTTCGCCCGTAATTTCGCCCATAGTTTCGCTGCTAATTTCGCTGGACAGCATTCTGTCAGTTTCGCTGAATAGATTCGCTGCCTTGAGCACCCAACTTTCGTTGGAATCCCCTAGTTTCGCAATGTCTAAGGGTCACCCTGGGCACTGGCGAAGTTATCATAGAAACTACAGTTTCGCCCAAACGAAAATGTAGTTTCGCTACAGCGAAACTGTATTCTCGCTGAAAATCCTCATAGTTTCGCTGGACGAACTTATAGATTCGCTGGATGAGTGCTTAAATTCGCAGAACGAGCTAAAATTTACGAATCAGCTCATTTTAACCCAAAAATCCAATCCTTTCCACCCAAACCCTTAGGTTATCATCCAGGAAGCTATATCTAAGCTTATTACACGTTTTCTTACCCAAAATCGTGCGTTTTTGGGCGATTTGTACCACTTTTAAAACCCCCAAAACCCAAATCTGGGTTTTTCACTAAATGGAGCAATTATACTACGTTTCTTACCTTGATTCTTGTTGTTTAGGAGTCCACGAACACCAGCCTTCGATCTCTAACCAACCAAGCCTCGATCCGACACTTTCTCTCTCTACGCTTTCTCTCTCTAGAAATGGTGTTGAGTGCAAAATGAGAGTTGCACAGCTGGTCCATCTATATATATATCCGGCGTTCCCGCGACCCCAACTCGTTAAACTCGTGACCTGAAGGGTTAACTCGGTCTAACACCCACAGCCATCCTATTTTATTAAATGGTCTTATCTAAGCCCATTATTATCATTTGACGTGCTTAGAAAATTTTCCGGGTGTTACAAGTCCACCCCCCTTATAAAGGTTTCGTCCCCGAAACCTGTTATTCCTCGAACAGACGTGGGTAATGTTGTCTCATCTCTTCCTCAGTCTCCCACGTAGACTCCGATCCCTTTCTGTGCTTCCACTGTACACGCACAAGAGGAACCATTTTATTCCTCAGCCTTTTCTCCTTTCGGTCTATGATCGCCACTGGTTGCTCCACATATTTAAGCCGTTCATCCACCTCAATATCCTCCAGTGGTACGGTCATATCCTCATCCGCCAAACACTTCCTCAGATGAGATACGTGGAAGGTCGGGTGAATTCCACTTAACTCATCTGGTAGATCCAATCTATAGGCCACCTCTCCTACTCGAGTAATGATTCGGAAAGGGCCTATATACCGCGGGCTCAGTTTGCCCCATTTTCGGAACCGAATAATTCCTTTCCAAGGTGAGACCTTCAACATCACTCGGTCACCCACCTGGAACTCAATCGGTCAGCGTCGTTTATCGGCATACGACTTCTGTCTGTCTTTGGCTGCCTTCATGTAAGCCTTGATCCTTTCGAGCTTATCAGTCGTAGCCTCGACCACCTCAACGCTCCCTAGTTCCTTCTGACCAATATCACCCCAACAAGCGGGTGTCCTGCATCTCCTACCATATAGCATCTCATAAGGTGGCATGCCAATACTGGCATGATAGCTGTTATTGTATGAGAATTCAGCTAATGGCAGGTGGTCGTCCCAACTTCCTCCAAAATCGATCACACACGCCCGAAGCATGTCTTCGATTGTCTGGATCGTCCTCTCAGACTGACCGTCCGTATGAGGGTGGTAAGCCGTGCTGATATGTAGTCTCGTCCCCATCGCATCATGGAATCTCTTCCAGAATTTCGATGTAAAACGGGTGTCACGATCCGACACGATGGACACCGGCATGCCATGACGAGCTACGATTTCTTTGATGAATAGATACGCCAATATTTCTGATGAATACGTCTCGCGGATCGCTAAGAAGTGGGCGCTTTTCGACAAACGGTCGACTATCACCCATATAGTATCATACCCTTTCGGGGTACGTGGTTGCTTCGTGATGAAATCCATGGTGATGTGCTCCCACTTCCACTCGGGTATATCCAACGGTTGGATCTTCCCGTAAGGTTTCTTGTGCTCTGCCTTTACTTGTAAACAAGTCAGGCACTTACTCATGTACTCCACCACATCACGCTTCATACCCGGCCACCAATAGTCTTTCTTCATGTCGTGATACATCTTGGTAGCGCAGGGGTGAATGGAGTATCGAGTCTTATGGGCCTCGTCCATGATCTTCCCACGTGGATCCCCGTACCGAGGAATTCACAGTCGCCCAAACCGGATCTTAACACCGAGAGTGTTTTCACCCAACTCCGCGACCAGACCTCTCATTCTTTCAGATTTAAGATGATCTTCTTTCAGTGCCTCATCTTGGAACTCTTTGACTTGTTTCATCACATCCGAGGTCATAATCAGTTGGTATGCCTTCACCCGTATCGGCTCAAGCCTCTCCTTTCGGCTAAGGGCATCAGCCACCACGTTAGCTTTGCCCGGATGGTAATTTTCTCACAGTCATAGTCTTTTATTAGCTCCAACCATCGCCTCTGCCTCATACTTAGATCTTTTTGCTCGAAGAAATACTTCAAGCTTTTGTGATCCGTGAAGATGGTGCACTTCGTCCCGTATAGATAGTGCCGCCAAATCTTCAGTGCGAAAACTACCGCAGCTAGCTCCAAGTCATGGGTAGGATAATTAACCTCATGAACTTTCAGCTGCCGGGATGCATAGGCTATCACCTTTCCCCTTTGCATTAATACGCACCCCAACCCCGAGTAGGAAGCATCAGAATAAACCACCAAGTCGTCGCTTCCATCGGGTAATGCCAATACTGGATCTTGGGTCAACCTCGTCTTCAATTCTTCAAACTCCTTCTCTTGAGCTTGACCCCATACAAACTTCACATCTTTCCGGGTCAACTTGGTCAGTGGAGAAGCAATCTTGGAGAAGTCTTGAATAAATCTTCTGTAGTAGCCCGCCAAACCCAAGAAACTACGGATCTCGGATGGCGTCTTTGGAGACTTCCATTGCATTACTGCTTCCACCTTCGCCGGATCGACCATAATCCCCTCTGGATTAACCACGTGACCCAAAAATTGAACTTCACGAAACCAAAACGCGCACTTGGAGAACATGGGATACAATTTCTCCCTTCTCAACGTTTCCAATACTTCTCGAATGTGACCGGCATGCTCCATTTCGCTTCTTGAATAAATCAGGATATCATCAATAAATACAATCACTGATTTATCCAACATCGGCCGACACACTCGGTTCATCAAATCCATAAAAGCAGCCGGCGCATTGGTTAAACCAAAAGACATGACGAGAAACTCGTAGTGACCATAGCGCGTACGAAAAGCTGTTTTAGGGATATCTTGTTCCTTCACTTTCAGTTGATGGCAGCCCGATCGAAGATCTATCCTTGAAAACCAACTGGCACCCTGAAGTTGATCAAACAAGTCATCGATTCTCGGTAAGGGGTATCTGTTCTTCACTGTCAACTTATTCAGCTCGCGGTAGTCAATGGACATCCTCATACTACCATCCTTCTTCTTTACGAACAGAACCGGAGCACCCCAAAGTGAGATACTCGGCCTAATGAACCCCTTATCCAACAGCTCTTGCAACTGCTCCATCAACTCTTTCATTTCCGTCGAAGCCAAGCGATACGGTGCTTTGGCGACAGGTTGAGCACCCGGTATCAGGTCGATCTGGAACTCGATCTCTCGGTCAGGTGGCAATCCCGATAGGTCTTCCGGGAACACGTCTGGAAATTGACACACTACTGGTACATCAGATAGTTGTGGCGTTGGCTCCTCCACATCTTTTACATAACATAAGTAGGCACTACATCCGCGCCTCATGCACTTTCCAGCCACCGCCATCGAGATCACTTTCGGAATCATCATAACCTAATCGCCGTATATTGTCACCGGACTCCCGTCAGCCGCCGTCAGTCTAATCATCTTCTTTCGGCACACGATATTCGCTTAGTAGGCTGCTAACCAATCCATCCCTAATACTACATCAAATCCTCCTAGGGGCATCACATGTAACTTGGCAGCAAACCTATGACCTTCTAATTCTATAGTGCAGTTCTGTATCACATCGTAACTCTAATGAACTTACCAATAGCAGTTTCTACGTCAAAGGACTCATCAAGACATTTACTACTATCAGGTAGTTTAGCCCAGAAAATAGCAGAAATAATACTCCTACTGGGCAACTTAACATAGAAAAACAACAAAACAAAACTCCTTCTAGCTCCGGAATTAAACAACACGGAAGACAGAAATTTATTTACTATATACATGCCTGTCACAATATCAGGGCCCGTCCTAACCTGCTCCGGCCTTATCGCGAAGGCCCTGCACCCTCTGGCCTTGGCTTTTTGAAATCCCTGCTTTTGTGACCCCTTCCACAGCAGTTGTAGCATCGTACCACTCCACACTCTCTGGCCATGTGAACTTGCTTCCCGCATCGGTAACAGACATTGGTTCCCAATCTACATTCCCCGAGGTGTTCTCTGGCACACTTACCACACTTCTTTGTCCTCGCACCAGACGAAGCTGCACACCGGCCCTCCGTCCTTGCAACCTTTGTGTTGAGGGTGGCTCTGTCTCGTCCAACCCGCTTTCCATGCCAGTTCTTGTTATCGCTATTCTTCGTGTTTTCTTCAATAGCAGTCGTCTCCCTCGCCGCCCTAATTACCTCAGTTATAATGGACGTCAGAACCGCCTGTAGGGCCTGTTGGACTCCCTCAACAACAGCCTCTTTCATGGCGATCCTCAAACTAGTGCCATCATCGCTGCCTTCCACGTGAGGGGCCTCTGGCTCTTCGAGTGCCATTTTAGCCGCCCTAGCCATGCTTCTCGTGATACGCGGTTCGGCACCACGTTCACCACAACCCCTATCTGGCAAAACCTTAGAATATCTACCGCTAGCCATCCTCTATCCCACACTGAAAGATTCAAATACCAATGCGGTCATTCAAGGGAATAGCTCAGTTTATGTCAAGTACAGTAAGTCCCTAATTACAGTGGCCAGGTGTGATTAACCACTTACCTTACTCTTCGTACCCCGAGCATTACCTTTCCTGACTACATTAGCATCTAAATCTAACAGTAACACATAAACACATAACATGCGCACATAATACTAGTTAACTTTAAGAAAATACCTGATGGCACGTAGCTACTCAGATTGGCATTCCTTCCCTTTCCGTCCCATTTTCAGTTTAAGTTGAGGTTTATTTTGAAAAATTACCCATTTCACTTAAACTTTGGCTCTGATACCAACTTGTAAGGCCCCACTCCCAGGCACCTCACAGTTGGTCGTCATCACACATAAAACATATATTTGATATAAACTTAATAAAATTATGCAGCGGAATTTCTAATATAAACCTTTTTCTTTTTCCATAAATACTTTTGCCATTTAATACAACGTACGTCAATTACAAAACATCTAATGATGCATTACATCACAAAAGCATTATACAAAAAGGTTACATCGTTACTTGATTACAAAATGGCCATATACAATGACCTCTAGTATAAAAACATAAAATTTTTCATCGTAAAGGAGATTCCTTAAGTAGTCCCGTACATCGGAACCCTAAGGAATCTCGTACTTGCATGCAACATAATGTGTTGTGTGCATTATGGGCCCACAACACATTTCGTGGCAGCATTATCAAAAGGAGAATGCCATCCCAAAAGAGCTGAGTAGCCGCCTCGTGCCATCCCCAGCAACACTACCTGCCAACTGGAAACACATAAAAAGTCAGCGTTGCTGAGTGAGTTCTAGTTTTATAATAAACATATTATATTTCCATTAGAAACCATTCTTTCTCATGATCATACATCATACGTACACAGAGAGAATATTCATTATTATCTTCATCATTCGTTATACATCATCATCTTTAACTTCTCATATTGATCCTGTCAGGCTTTACCCACTTCATAGCACTCGGCTATGATTACTGTGGTCAAATGACAAGGATCCCGTTTCATCGTTACTTGCACATTGAATTCTGATGTACCAATACCATATGCTATACCCCTATCAGTCTTAGCTACTGGGCCGTGAATCAATAGAGCGTATGCCACAATAGCCTTAGCTATTGGGCCGTGAATCTAAGCGTATGCCACAGTACTGGTAGGTAAGCGGTAGATGTACCATGAGCATGGCCAATCACAAAGAAAGACCAATCGACTTATTAAATGTTTGCAAGACTTAGTTCGTTCGTTTGTTAATGCATGTATTCATCATCGTTTCACTCATTCATTCGTTCATTAACACATGCATTCATCGTCATGTTCCTCTTTCTTTATCTTTCACTTTACGTTACATAATACTTCGTTCGTTCATTGTCATAATACGTGAGTCGTGAAAAGATATACGTACATAATCATAAGGAACACACATACATAATAGTCATACATCGTCATACATGGCATCATACCTACATAGCCTATATCAACAGTCACTTACAGGCACGTACCGAAACTCCCACGTAAGGACTTACTACCGCATTTTCCCGAAAGCCGGGAGTTGACTATGCATTTCCTCGAGTGCAACAGCTCTATTTGTCCCTCTTGAACCTTGGGGACTCATACTAACACATCATTCAACCAGATACAAGCCACAATCGTACCTTAAGCATACTACCCGTGATTACACTCCAAATGGGTCAAACATACATATTTCAATAAACAGGTTTATATGTGTTCCAGCCCCAAAATCGTTTAAAACAAGTAAATGAGGGGTCCTAGAAACTCACCTGTGCTTGGTAGGCAGCTTCTCAATCAAGCTTTAAAGACGTGGGTCACACTACACAGCCTGCAGATAAGTTAACATTCAAAAGAGTTAATTTCTGCCTAATTTCGCTACTAAGTTCGCTGATAGTTTCGCCCGTAATTTCGCCCGTAGCTTCGCTAGGCGAATCAGCAGTTTCGCTGCTAATTTCACTGGACGACATTCTGTCAGTTTCGCCGAACAGATTCGCTGCCTTGAGCGCCCAACTTTCGTTGGAATTCCCTAGTTTCGCAATGTCTAAGGGTCACCCTGGGCACTTGCAAAGTTATCATAGAAACTATAGTTTCGCCCAAACGAAAATGTAGTTTCGCTGCAGCGAAACTGTAGTCTCGCTGAAAATCCTCATAGTTTCGTTGGACGAACTTATAGATTCGCTGGATGAGTGCTTAAATTCGCAGAACGATCTGAAATTTATGAATCAGCTCATTTTAACCCAAAAATCTAATCCTTTCCACCCAAACCCTTGGGTTATCATCCAGGAAGCTATATCTAAGCTTATTACACGTTTTCTTACCCAAAATCGTGCGTTTTTGGGCGATTTGTGCCACTTTTAAAACCCCCAAAACCCAAATCCGGGTTTTTACTAAATGGAGCAATTATACTACGTTTCTTACCTTGATTCTTGTTGTTTAGGAGTCCACAAACACCAACCTTCGATCTCTAACCAACCAATCCTCGATCCGACACTTTCTCTCTCTACACTTTCTCTCTCTAGAAATGGGTGTTGAGTGCAAAATGAGAGTTGCTCAGCTGGTCCATCTATATATATATATACGGCGATCCCGCGACCCCGAACTCGTTAAACTCGTGACCCGAAGGGTTAACTCGGTCTAACACCCACAGCCATCCCATTTTATTAAATGGTCTTATCTAAGCCCATTATTATCATTTGACGTGCTTAGAAAATTTTCCGGGTGTTACATCGCTCCTGGGGCAATACTCTTCTTTCATCAGAATCTTGAAGTCATCCCATGGCATACCATTAGTAGCACCAAGCCCTAAGGTTTGGACTTGTGAGTTCCACCATGTCTGGGCTGGTCCTTCCAGTGTGCCGGAGGCGTACTTGACACGACTTCCAGCAGGACAGTTGCACATGGCGAACACTGACTCGAGCTTCTCCAGCCAGCGAAGTAGTGTGACAGCACCCTCAGAACCGCTGAACGAGTGAGGCTTGTAATCCATAAACATCTTGAAGGTACAGACTGTTTAACCTCCTTGATTCAGATTCTGTTCGTTCTGGTCCTGATTGCGGGCCTGTTCATAGGCTGCAAGCGCATCAGCAACACGCTCATTGATGATAGCATTCAACTCAGCTTAAGTGAGGGTGATGTTTCCTCGTCCACCCGAGCGTCTAGCTTTCTTCCAGACATGATATTCTTCAATTCACAACACATATTAATCAATAACCGGATAATAATTATTGATAATAATAAATTGTATCATACTAGTAGGGATGAAGGATTTGTTTGCATATTGATAGTGAGGCTTTATGAGAACCGAGACCTCATGTCTCCAAGTATGGAAATGAGAATTGGTACTGATGATGTTTGTTATCACCCAATAGAGTTGCCAGAATTATCATGCATGACAAATTACAATTACGTGTGCACCCGTGATTCTAATTTGCTTTGCATGGTCATCCATGGTTCCTCCTATTCGAGATAACATACCTTGTCAAGTACCGGGTGTTATCAATGATAGAGGTATCAAAGATATATCCATTATATTAAGGGTCGAATAATTAAGGTTGTACTAAGGTTGTACAAAGAATTCGGTTAAGATAACAACGGGGAATCAAGACAATTTGGCCTTTTTCCCTTCGAAGTTCTAGGTGTTTGAATGTCTAAGTCCGATTCTCTGATAGACTTTGAATATCTTAGTTGTCCCTCGTTTACTGCTCAGACTAGTGTAGAAGATAGGATACGTTAGGAACGGTAACAAGTATAAAAGAGTTTGAAGAGTGAGGTGTTGTTCTCTTTGTTTATCATCGTTAGGCTTGTCGGGTGTGTTAGGAAAGAGTTTCGTGTTCCAACGTGGTAATGTTTGGTTCAATTCGTCGTGGCTTCCACTCCGAGAGTGAAGGATCAAGGGTAAACATTGGTAGTGAGCGAGTGGGATTCTCCGCCCCTCTATCAGTCGGTAATGATACACGTGTCATACCGATAATGTTATGTTTGCTCAGCAATGTAATGCTAGTACGCCAGAAGGTTGTTCGTATAACAGTTGTAATCATGTAAAAGTGTCTGTACAATACTAGTGTTGTGTCTAAGGCTATAGTCTAGATGCAATGCAATCCTAGTTCTCTATAACCTGTGGCTCTGATACCAATCTGTCACACCCTCAATTTCCACGAACGGGGTTTTACCGTTAGGCGTGTGACATACCAGGATCTCAGACACAGTTATATCGAACGACACTATATGAATTTAAAATAAACATTTGACTTCATTCAGAAGAACATAAACAAAGTTTACAACAGTGCGGAAGCATATACATGATTTGTAAATCCATTACATGACAGTTACAAGAGCCAAGTCTAGACAAAATGTTCAATGCAGAAAACAAAATAGATGAATGCATGTCCTGAGTGCGTTTCCTGTAGCATGCATCATGAGCATATGCGTTCGTGTGACCTGAGAAAACATACTAAAATGTGTCAACATAAAGTTGGTGAGTTCACAGGTTTAATCAACATGAAATGTGTTCGAAAGCGTTTCAATGGTTTAGTATATAGAGCATATCGTTAGGTAGCTAGCCTATGTTCGTGTTACTTAGCGTTTCGAACCGAATCTGACTATTTGCGTCCTATATGTTTGTTGTATCCCCGTCACGTCTCAGCAGAGAGTGACAAATGTTAGGTCAATTTTGCACCCATTTGACCTCCAATCAAGCTAACGCGACTAGCCCGGGCGGGGTTTGTCAGACCCAGCAGTACTACTCAGAATTACCTCGCTGATCCCATTACTAACGGTTCGAGAGTGTCAGGACTGTTATGTGTGTTTGCACTAACGTAACAAGCGATATCAATAATACTACAACCATTTATGTAAATCTGTTTGCATGTTTTCTCCCCCAAAAAGGAAAGAAAGTAAAATAGGGGCCGTGAAGACTCACTGCTTATATAGTATGTATGTAGGATGAAGCCTCCCAAGTGTTGTTTGAGGGGTTTGTTAGAACATAAAATCAAGTTTAACCACTTAAACTTTCTGAAAAACGCAACGGAGTTACAACTTAATAAAACCCATTTTATAAGCTGAAAATAATGTTCTTTAGTGACCATTTAAGATGGAAAAACAAACCAATAATCAAAGGATCTTTAATATGTGAATGAACAAGCTAGAATCTTACGTAAAACTACATAAAATCACAGCTATATAGAGCTGTGATTTACTACCTTACTGCAGCAGAATGTCGACCAAAGATTGATAGTTTTGGATGCTTGAAATCAGCCAAGAGCTCAAAGTAGAGATCCTCAAGCTTTGTATACCCCAAGCCCTTGATCAAACACCACTCTTGCTAGGTAGAGAACACCAAACAAGGCCAGAAAACCCACTTGAACAATGCTGCTGCTCGTAATCTTTGAGAGAGAGAGAGAGCTGAATTTTCTTGGTCTTCTATTGTGCATGTAATGAGATGAGTTTTTGGAGTATATTAGACTAGTTTGTGGAGACATAGTGCATGTGCTTGTTCTTCCCAAAGACAAGTTGGTGGAGCATGCAATTCTTGTTCTTACCAAGAGAGTCAAAAGAAAAGAATACTACACACTCACATGCATAGTCCATAGTGGACGGTTTGTGTGTGTGTTTTAAATGGAGAAGTTTTGTTTTAAAAATTCAAGCTTTCTTTTATAAACATAAAGCTTTCTTTTATAAATTCAAGCTTTCTTTTATAATCATAAAGCTTTCTTTTATAAATTCAAGCTTTCTTTTATAAACTTAAAGCTTTCTTTTATAAACATCAAACATTAACACACACATATAACTAGTCTTTTATTAGATATATACAACTAACCTTTTAATTGTATAATCCATACACTCCTATTATTAATTTGTAATGTTATCTAACTTACTTAAATAACATTACAAATAATATTATTGAACAAAATATCCTAATGAATTGTTCCATCTCATATGCAACTTATTTAGAAAACCCATTTTTCTAAATTGGTGTAAATATTTAATTGCATGATCATATCATCAATTAAATATTAATTGGTGTTTGTTAAGCTTGTTATTGGGTATAACCCGACTTGGATCATAACGTACTAACCACATCAATATTCTAAGTGTCTTGGGCACATAGAATCCTACAATCTCCCACTTGCCCAAGATTCATAGAAGATTGATGCAAGTAGTAAATAACGCCTAACAACGGTTTACTACCCTTAATACGCATGACTTATGGCCATTCAATAACATCATCCCATTCAAGTACCCTACTTGAAATGATTTAGGTGAATCAATCATCTATCCTTTTGTTACAGATGTCATGTTAAATCCAAGGACACAGAATGATCATTCCTTGTTGATTTAACTTAATTAGGCCTTAGACATCTAACTCTCAACGAATAAGAGGAACAAATTCCATCTTGACTACATACGTTTCTCACAAACACCGCGTGTTATACCTGAACATACCCTTATGTACTGTCCACTATTTCAAGATAGTGAAGAATTAGCTCAAGGTATAATACTTGGTGAATATCAAAACCCAATATGTATCTCAGGTCGGAGGATACCAAATGATATTCGCCTTTACTCAAATTTACTTATGATCAATCGATAAAATTCCATGTAGTAAAATTTGAGATGCGGGTCAGTCCAATATTTGTATCCCACAAATATCTATTAACCTTGGTAGCAACCCATTGCTCTATATTCATCCTTATGAATATCAACCAATCCAAGTTCATAATAATCTTACCCTCACACTTGTTCCCACAAGTTTGAACGACTACGGACATTTAGAGTAAACAATTTACTCATGGATTAAACATGCTAAATTGGAACATTAATTGAAGCATTATAACCACATAATCTTATTCAAATAATAAAGAGTTCCACATATCCAAATACGAATATACAGATCAAATCCAATCACTAGAATATCAAAGTCCCATGGCACAAGTATGACCTTCATGCTTTGCCTTTTCAAGGAGCTTCGTGAGAGGATCCGCAATGTTTTGATCCGTGTGAACTTTGCGAATACATATCTTTCCCTTTTCAACTTCATCTCGTATGTAGTTGAATCTCCGCTCAATGTGCCTAGTCTTTTGATGAGCACGGGGTTCCTTGATTTGAGCAATCGCACCCTCGTTATCACAAAAGATTTCTAGGGGGTCCAGAATGGAAGGGATAACCCCTAGATCGGCAATGAATTTCTTCAACCATGCAGCTTCTTGAGCTGCCAATGAGGCGGCGACGTATTCTGATTCTGTAGTTGATAGAGCCACCACATCCTGCTTGAAGCTCTTCCAAGAGTCCGCTCCTCCATTCAGAATGAAGATGTATCCCGATTGTGACCGAGAATCATCACGATCGGTTTGGAAACTCGCATCCGTGTAACCTTTTACAACGAGTTCCTCGTCACCAGATCCATAGGTTAGGAACATATCTCTTATCCTCCTTAGGTACTTAAGTATGTTCTTAACAGCCATCCAATTTCTAGGATTTTGCTGGTAATGGCTTGTCATGCTTAAGGCGCATGACACGTCCGGTCGAGTGCATATCATTGCATACATAATGGATCCAATAGCAGATGCGTATGGGATTCCCTTTATTTTATCTTGCTCATCCTTTGAGCTTGGACATTGAGTCGTACTCAACATCGTTCCTCTTTGAATAGGTACGGTACCTTTCTTAGAGTTTTCCATCTTGAACCTTTTCAAGATCTTATCAATGTATGCACTTTGATACAAACCAATCAACCGCCTTGATCTATCCCTATAGATCTTTATTCCCAGAATATAGGCGGCTTCACCAAGATCCTTAATGGAAAAACAATTTCCAAGCCAGGTTTTTACACCTTCCAAGGTTGGAATGTCATTTCCAAATAGTAGTATGTCATCAACATATGATACTAGGAAAGTTATTGTGCTCCCACTAGCCTTCTTATACACACAAGCCTCATCAGCGTTTTGATGAAGCCAAATTTCTTTACTTCCTCATCAAAACGGTGATTCCAGCTTCTCGATGCTTGTTTCAATCCGTAGATTGATTTCTTTAACTTGCATACTTTATTAGGATGTTTGGATCGACAAAACCTTCAGGCTGAACCATATAGACATCTTCCTCAAGATATCCATTAGGGAAAGCGGTTTTGACATCCAATTGCCAAATCTCATAATCATAATGAGCAGCTATGGCAAACAATATCCTTATAGACTTTAGCATCGCAACAGGTGAAAAGGTTTCATCATAATCAACCCCTTGAGTTTGAGTGAAACCCTTTGCTACAAGTCTAGCTTTATAAGTATCTAAGTTTCCATGCATATCGGTTTTCTTCTTGAAAACCCACTTACTTCCAACTACTTTGGAATTAAGAGGTGGTACAACAAGTTCCCAAACATGGTTGTCATACATGGATTTCATCTCAACGTTCATGGCTTCTAGCCATTTGTCACAATCCGAATTGGACATTGCATTATGGTATGTGGTCGGTTCATCTGAATCTACCACATAGCATCCATCCATGAAAAATCCATATCTTTCAGGTGGATTACTAGTTCTACCACTTCTGCGAACGTCTTGTGTGTATTGATCAACCCCTTGATCATCCTCAACATCCTCATGTTGAGTGCTAGTTTCAACCAAACGTGCATCGGGTTATGGTTCTTGATCCTCTTCAAGATCC
>CM044013.1:42838417-42893417 GCA_024085815.1 Flaveria linearis
ACATACATACACACATACATACACACATACATACACACATACATACATACATACATACATACATACATACATACATACATACATACATACATACATACATACATACATACATACGTACGTACGTACGTACATACGTACATACATAACGTACCTACACGTACATACATACGTACATACGTACATACGTCATACGTACAAACGTACATACGTACATAGCTACATACGTACCTACGTACATACTTTATACGTACATACAGACCTACATGCATACATACATACACACATACAGACCTACGTACATACACACATACACATGCAGACCTACATACACACATACATGCATACATACATACAGCATACATGCATACATACACATACATACATACATGCATACATACATACATACATACATAGACACATACATGCATACACACATACATACATACACACATACACACATACATACATACATACATACATACATACATACATACATACATACATACATACATACATACATACATACATACATACATACATACATACATACATACATACATACATACATACCTACATACCTACATACCTACATACTACATACCTACATACATACATACATACATACATACATACATTCATACATACATGCATACATGCACACATGCATAAATGCATACATGCATACACGCATCCATGCGTACATGCATGCATGCATGCATGCGTACATGCATGCAGGCATGCATGCATGCATGCATGCATGCGTGCGTACATGCGTACATGCACGCATGCGTACATACCTGCATACGTACATACCTGCATACATACCTGCATACATACATACATACATACATACGTATATACATACATACATACGACATACATACATACATACCTACATACAAATACATACATACATACATACATACATACAATACATACATACATTCATACATACATAGATACATACATACATACATACATACATACATATATACAACATACATACATACATACATACTGTAACACTACTGAAATCTAGCCCATTTAGAAAGCTTAATGCATTATAGGAACCAATAAAGGTCCGGATTGATCTGGGCTTACCAAAGAAACCTTGCAAAACGATACTAGTCTTTTGGCCAATAAGCCCAATAAGGCCCGAACTTATAAAGGCCCATTTAGGCCCAATACACGTTTAAGAACTAATTAAACAAGAAACCATGAAATAATGAATTATTAGGTGATTTGAAATCACTATGGAAAGATCCAAACTAAAAAACAGATTCAGAACCCATGCCGGGTAAAATCCGGCAATTTACCGCGTACTACGTCTGAATTCCATCAGGAATTCCTTATAATGGCTTGTCATCCAATTTAAATCCTTGTTAATGCTAACAATATCATAAACAATTCTTGTTGAAAGATTTTTCATCAATCAAGCATAATCAACAGAAATTCGTAAGCGAAACGCGAAAACCGGTTTTCACCGGCATTTAACTGACGTCTGTTATGACGATCGAGTCTCGTAACTCCGAAAATATTTATCTAATCATTGTTTATTATCATAAAATATTAAATTTAGTGGGTGATACGTTGTCCGGACTAAATGCGTTCCGAAACGCGACCGTAACGCGAACTGGGTTACGATCAGGTCAAAACCGAAATTCATCAGAAAAGGTTTTAACGTGACCAACATGGGAAGTTAACGCCAAAATATCATCTTAATGCTTATTGCATGCATTTAGATATCAAAATAATAATAAAAGCGCCCATTCGAGGAAAAACGCGTAAAACCGTTAACGTATCGATTTCGCGGTATCGTTTAACTGTTCGGTATGTTTTTAATGCAATTAAATACATAATCTCGGAACACTTATAATGTTTTGTATAAATTGAAACTAACGAGAAACAAGTTTAAACACTACGTGACAAACTTGACCGAACGCATGCGAACCGAACCGTTTACGAGCCCGTTTCTTTAAACCTAGGTATTTAAAGAACTTTTCCCCCATTTAACTCATTTGCAAACCCTAAAACAAGGCAAAAATGCTCCCATGGAGCTGCAACAGCCGACCTCACCGGAGCAGGAGGCTCCACGGCGGAGCTGCGGCGGCGCGCGCGGCGGTGATGGTTTTCGGCGAAGTCTTGGCCACTCCCACAAATCTCGACCCCTGATCACGATGGTGGTGGTGGTTTCCTCTTATTCGCTACGATGATGGAGATATGGAGGGAGAAGTGCGGCGGCTAGGTTCCGGCGAGGGTTCCGGTCGCCGGAGCCGGCGAGTGGAGGCGAGTGCCACACATGGTCGTCTTGCTCTCGACGAGCGTTCCAATGGTGGCATAATCCCCTCTAACTCGCGGCGGTGTGAAAGATATCGGCGGATAGAGATGGCGGCAGCTGGGGTTCCGACTTCTTTCGTGTTTCTCTCGTTTTTCCAGCGATTTGGTAAGCGCATGAACCATTTTTCATGACAAACAAGATCTACACTCGAATTTTATTGCTTTGTGGCAGTGGGTGGGCTGTCGCGATAGGGGAGTCGGCTTTGGCCGATGGTATTGGCGGCGGTGGTGGTCGATCGGTGGTTTCCCGACGACTGCCAAAGACATTTCAAGTGATGATTGATGGTGGTTTATGGTGGTTGCTGTTATTTGATGCGTATTGTAGCTGGATGCTGCTGTTTTAGGGGTTCGTATTAAATTTAAGCAAGATTTGGCGACTTCGGATGATTTGGTACTACATCCGGTGGAAGTTCCAGCCAACCAAGGGGCTGTCGGTGGCGGTTAGTGGCGGTCCATGGTAGGAGGTGGCTGCATGTGGGGATGTGGTGATAAAAGCTTTAACCAAGGTGTTTGGTAACGTATGTTGCGGTTGTGGTTGCGTTTGGTTATTAGATATCAATGAAGTAGTGTTTGTGTATAATCTTGATACGTTTGACTAGGTTAAACGTTAGTCAAAGCTGTTGGTCAAAGCTGGTCAATCGTGGTCAATGGACAATCAACCGTTGCGGGTCGGAACGAGCGGATTCTAGACGCAATATGGAAACGTTAGGTATAACCAAGCGTTAAGCATTCTTGCACGTATAAATATGGAGATTATATATATTAATTGTTTGTGTGTTGAGCTCCAATTACATTTAAACGTTAACTAGTTTATAAAGCATCAAGAACAAATATGTATAAAAATATTAACTAGAAATGACGTGACCATCGCATAATGAAAAACAAGTTGGTAATGTTATCAAACATCATATATATATATAAGATATTAGCCAACATATAAGAAATTGATTGAATCAATGTCTTACAAATCTTTACAACACTCCGAGATGTAAAGTGCTTACAAGTACAATAGCACATATATAGATATATATATATACACACGATATACACTATCGGTAAACCGATGTTTACCCGTACTTATTTAAGGCAAACGGAGTTTATAATTCTAAAATAATTCGTCATCTTATTATTATTATTAGTTGACCATCTCACTACTATTGAAACAAATATTATTTGCAACGCTTTTTGTTCAATATATATATATCATCCACTGTTATCAATATTTAGATTACTTTAGTGTCAACCAATTAACTATTATGATGTAAACGTGAACATTATGAACGTCACTTGAAACATTTTATATAGCTTACATCGTCAATGTATGTTATTTATAAAGATTTGGAATCCGTGATATAAATTGATTTCTCTACATCCTTCATGCTAAGACTCAATTCTTGATTAAGTGCATCAACGAACCTAATGTACACGAGTTAATTCATGACAATTAACAAATACACAAGAAGCTAAGATACAAAGGATACTAATCACCAACCTAAAGTCAACTAAAGAGCTCAACCGCACGCATTTAATAACATCATGCTAATTCTAAATGTGAATCTTATATGTTCTAGTTAGGATTGCTTTGTTGGTGATCATCCTTTTTCTTTATCAAGCTCAGAATTATTTAAGGATACAAGGTGAGTTCTCGGGTCCCCTTTTTATTTAGTTTTTGGGGATGAAGCATGCTCTATTTTTATTTTAAACTGAAACTATTATTTTGTGATACTATATAATGCTATGTTGTGGACTTTGTTGATACCTGCTGATACATGAATCACAATCATTAATTCTTCCGTGAACCGCTTGTTTATGTGGATAGATCTATTTGGGGAATCCCCCACACACAGTGGCTCCCGCTACAGGGAGTACCCCCACTGGAGATCCGAAAGGGTCGTTGTGGCATGTGACAGGTTTTTGTAAGAAACAAACGTGGACCTTACTCGCAGGTACGGTCCACCTGCTATGGGGCTCAGCTTCTCCCTGCGGGGTTAACCGGTATAACATAACTTTAGAAGAGGCAAGCCGGGACTGAGTGCAGGGTTGGTTGTGATCCCACAACAGCTATAATAGATACAATACTTTAAATATGGACTTTATGAGTCCCTTTTATTTTCTGAATCAAAACCACTTGAACTCACCAACTTTTTAGTTGACACAATTCTTTTTGAGCATGTCTTCAGGTAGTACAACTAGGGAGAATAGTTGAGCTATAGAAGTTACCTAAATCCGAAGCAAGATATGTGAGTAGAGATTAAAGACACAAGGGTTGAGCCTATAGAAGCCTTAGTTGCTGAAGTTTCAAGAAATATTTACCGAGAGATTGATCACGACACCTATAGATTGTAGGTTGAAGCACATTGTGAATGGAAACAAAGCCAATATTTTAATGTAAATACCATGTGACACCTTGTAATATACCATATAGTTTCCGCTGCATTTTGGTTATTGTTTACTAATCGTTACGTCCCGCCTCTCTGGGCCCAGGGAGTGACAGATTGGTATCAGAGCCAAGGTTGTAGAAGTAGGTCTGCTTTGCGAGACCGAAACCACAACCATATGAACCTCATAGGACCACCTTAGTAAGATGACTCTTCTGAGCTTCGCTGAACCAAGTGTAGAAATGTAGTTTGTTTTGCAATACCTAAGCTGTAACCCTAAATAGGATCAGCCTAGTAGGTTGTTTCCATGATCCAGTGATCCAAAGTTGCAGCAAGAATAGGTTCCCATAAGAACTTCCATCTTTAACCTGTATACCTTAAGGATTATATCCATATCCCCGTTAAGAATTTCCTACCCTATACGAAACCTTGATACATTAGGGTATTACTGATGAAAGGTGCACCCGAGTAATCCTAGAGAGACACTTATCTGATTGCACAGTTGACTTTTGTCACTATGTGAAACAACTGCTGTTAATTATACACTTGATACGACTTGTGTCGTTACATGAGACAACTATTATGATGATACTTGCTTATATGCCTTATTGTAGGATGATACATGTTGGAATTAGTGGTAAGATAGTAACCATGATGCCTTTTTGTTTGCTCTTCTCCCTAGGATAGCGTGTACCTGAATGCTCATTCATTGCTTGATTTGTTGGAACTAACTTAGAGACAATTTTTTGGGGTAACAAGAATGTTGAAATAATTTGAATCTAAGTGTGCTTAATTACAGATGATGACCAAATGAGAACTTTAACTCAAGATCTAATTACACAGAACTTCGAACTTGTGATGGGAATGACTAGAATGACAGTGTAAGGTAAATTGACGATTACGGGTGCACACGTAATGGTGAATTTACAGGTACACTTGAATTCTGGTGGGCCTGTCATGTAAACTAATATCAAAGTATAACACTCAAGAAACAAATAAATACAAGTTATAAACACGAATATCCAACATATAATACATGAATATATATTCCCAAAACTTTCATGCAGAGCAAAAACCATTTGACACTTGAAGAGCTACCAAGGACGGCATTGTAGTAACTATTCTTTTTCTTCTTCTTCTTTTCCTTTGTTTTGCTACCCTATTGGGTTATAGTGATGCAATTATCTGACTCAAAGATCATCAAATGTTCCTTCTCAAGCTCAACCAGCCTCGCGCTGAGAATACGGTACTTCACCTAAGTTATGTGGGTACTTTAGCAAATTATTCATTCTTTTGTGATGCCCAAGGATTTCTTCCTACCTATTACAAAATTCGTTTCAACTTTGTCGGTATCATAAAGGACTCCCTAACACATACTCTACAACCGAGAATGGATTGGAGTAATGGACTGTCGAGAAGCACGTCATGTGGTCAATGACATAGAAGACTTGTCTTCTTTCTTCCTTATTAGACATCACTTCATAGGACATTCTAGACTCTAGAATTCCTTTATCAATTTCTTAAAAACCTTTGATAACTGATTACTTGATACCTATTCGACGTCATAGAACCACTTAATCCAAAGATGATTCTTAATATCAGCTCCGATAATGATTAACAATCACCTTTCATAGCACCAGGTGTTGTGAAATCCTTCATCATCAGCGAACCGTTAGTACCTACTAACGATCCTTGCCTGCAGCATAAGTTGAATTATTTTGACCATGCTTTTAACTGGCTGTGTTGTTGGTAACGTTCTGAGCACCAGAATAAATAGGAAATGAAACCTCCTTCTAAACCCAGACTCTCCGGAGATAAGATCCAAGTGCCAGGGTTAAGTGCCGAGAAAAGCTAACCTTTGAGATTCAAGACAAAAATCTGAACTTACAACTTATTTGGATCCCCGATTTTCATTCACCCTCTGTTCTCGATTTATTCTCCTAACGAGTAGTGCTACTCACTTTAAGCCCTCTAGCATAACCCTCATCTTTGGAAACGCGTGATAGCCGATGCGGGAAACTTTAAAACCTTGTAAGTTATCTCTACTCGGAGATCTCTATATTTGAGTGATAAGTTCGTGATTCGAGCGCGAAGATCTGAAGTAGAATACGATTTCGAAGTATACGATACGTTATGAGAATGGTAGTTAACCTTCTTGTGCTAGCGAGCATCTTGATGAAGTCTTAAACCTGTTCGAATCGATGCGGTCGATAATAATGAAGAATTCATGGGGAGAACTCATGGTCGAACTTAAAGGATGGTATTGTTCCAAAAGATGTACTAAGAAGCATAGAAGATCAGCTACAAGAAATCTCATGTGTTAAATCACTTGAGATCCAACTACAACGAAGTGATTCTCTAATACCTTACCCTATAACGCTCCATAACGTCGGAAATTCAAGCAAAAAGTCTTACTCTCATATCTTGTTGGGACAATTGATATGATTATAAAGGATTGGAATCTGAACAGAGTTACTTGCTTCATGAATAGACCCTCTACAGGGCACAGTTACCTTGTAGAATATGGACTGAGGAAGAGGTCATGTAGAAGGTTGACCTTAATTGGGAAACACTATGAAGGAACTAGTGGAAACGTTTGCAGCAATTCTGTAGCCTAAGACAACAGTTGAGGTTGCTGTTAAGGAAAATGAGTCGGAGAATTGAAGTAATATATGTACGGAGGTGCTGGACTTGAAACTTATATTAAGGAGCTCGTGAAGGGAAGGCGAATCCGAGAACTGTTAGATAAACAAATCATAAGACATAGGGTGTCACCTTGAAAAACCCTGCTACACTTTGTGGGGAGAAGAATGGAATGCTCCTAATATGGATAGACTATCAAGAGTTGAATAAAGTTACCTAGAAGAAGCAATACCCCCTTCCCAGAATTGTTAACCAGCTTAATCGGTTGCAAGATACTGCAGACACCTTAAATGTATCAGCCGAGAATATAAGTGAAACGATGGTACAAGGTAATCTCCTAGCCACAGAAACATGCGAAGGGTTACATTGTACATGAACTTGAACTATGGGGCGCGACGTTTACTAAATAAAAAAAAATAAAAAAAATATGCATTTGGATACTTTATCTGTTCTACTCACCCAAACTACCCATTAGAATACTAGTTCAAACACCATAGGGTGATCGACAATCGGTAATGTCATCCGTATTGTTCTAAGACATATGTATTTCCAAATGCGAGTGAACAAGTCCTGACCGCATCTGTATCTGCTTACCCTCTTTGACGAATGCAGATAGCCTACAGTTAGGCTTTTCTTCCATTGCCTTCGTCGTATCATTACTTGGACTTGAAAATTCTCCTAGCGTTGGTTCCCGAGAGTTTGTGGCATATCCTAGATGGGAAAACTCTCGACATGCGTAAGTTAAGATGGATGGAACTACTTGAAGACTGAGATTATTATATACAGTATTGTTCCGGGAGTAGGAAGGTTGGAAAGGAATTGACTATTGTGTGTGACCTATCTTCTTCATTCCTATCAGTCGCGAAAACTTTTTTGTTTTAACTTGGCCGGATCAAGTATGCTAATTCTAGATATTAAATTGTACTCTTGGGGAAACCAAATCCTCCTTGGTCTGAAGTCTTTAATCTATGACATCTTATGACCCATTTCCTTATGATTCTAAGGAGTTACTAGTGACATATAGCCGACCTGACTATTACGTCTAATTGGAGTCATTCACACCGACATCTGATTCTACACAATCTTTCATAAGATTCTCCGTGAGGACGGTAATACCGCCGAGAGTTTGGTGTTCGTCACCTTGCTAGATTTATCTAGCAGGACGGTGTAATGAACCACAATGGAACAGCTTTTCTTGTCAACATCTGTACAAATATCAACTAATCGAGTACTGAATCCAAATATCTATGCATGAAACAACTCACTAGTTTTGATAAGCATGTTCAAACATCAGAATACTTATTTGAATCTAAACAAACCCAATTATTCGATACATAACCGACAACTTTCATTCTGGAATGCTCAGCTGAATAGCTTTAAATTCTTAAGACTCATATTATGAGTGTATTACACTCGGAAACAATGTTAGCGATACTAAATTTCGAGGACGAAATTTCTAAAAGGTGGGGAGAATGTAAACCCCTGAAATCTAGCCCATTTAGAAAGCTTAATGCATTATAGGAACCAATAAAGGTCCGGATTGATCTGGGCTTACCAAAGAAACCTTGCAAAACGATACTAGTCTTTTGGGCCCAATAAGCCCAATAAGGGCCCGAACTTATAAAAAGGCCCATTTAAGGCCCAAATACATGTTTAAGAACTAATTAAACAAGAAACCATAAAATAATGAATTATTAGGTGATTTGAAATCACTATGGAAAGATCCAAACTAAAAAACAGATTCAGAACCCATGCCGGGTAAAATCCGGCAATTTACCGCGTACTACGTCTGAATTCCATCAGGAATTCCTTATAATGGCTTGTCATCCAATTTAAATCCTTGTTAATGCTAACAATATCATAAACAATGCTTGTTGAAAGATTTTTCATCCATCAAGCATAATCAACAGAAATTCGTAAGCGAAACGCGAAAACCGGTTTTCACCGGCATTTAACTGATGTCTGTTATGACGATCGAGTCTCGTAACTCCGAAAATATTTATCTAATCATTGTTTATTATCATAACATATTAAATTTAGTGGGTGATACGTTGTCCGGACTAAATGCGTTCCGAAACGCGACCGTAACGCGAACCGGGTTACGATCAGGTCAAACCCGAAAATTCATCAGAAAAGGTTTTAACGTGACCAACATGGGAAGTTAACGCTCAAAATATCATCCTAATGCTTATTGCATGCATTTAGATATCAAAATAATAATAAAAGCGCCCATTCGAGGAAAAACGCGTAAAACCGTTAACGTATCGATTTCGCGGTATCGTTTAACTGTTCGGTATGTTTTTAATGCAATTAAATACATAATCTCGGAACACTTATAACGTTTTGTATAAATTGAAACTAACGAGAAACAAGTTTAAACGCTACGTGACAAACTTGACCGAACGCATGCGAACCGAACCGTTTACGAGCCGGTTTCTTTAAACCTAGGTATTTAAAGAACTTTTACCCCATTTAACTCATTTGCAAACCCTAAAACAGGCAAAAACGCTCCCATGGAGCTGTAACAGCCGACCTCGCCGGAGCAGTAGGCTCCACGGCGGGAGCTGCGGCGGCGCGCGCGGCGCGCGATGGTTTTCCGGCGAAGTCTTGGCCCACTCCCACAAATCTCGAACCCCTGATCACGATGGTGGTGGTGGTTTCCTCTGATTCGCTACGATGATGGAGATATGGAGGAGAGAGAATGTGCGGCGGCTAGGGTTCCGGCGGGGTTTCCGGTCGCCGGAGCCGGCGAGGGTTCCGGTCGCCGGAGCGGCGAGTGGCGGCGAGTGCCACACATGGTCGTCTTGCTCTCGACGAGCTCGTTCCAATGGTGGCAAATACTCCCTCTAACTCGCGGCGGTGTGAAAGATATCGGCGGATAGAGATGGCGACAGCTGGGGTTCCGACTTCTTTCGTGTTTCTCTCGTTTTTTCCGGCGATTTGGTAAGCTGCATGAACCATTTTTCATGACAAACAAGATCTACACTCGATATTTTATTGGTTTGTGGCAGTTGGGTGGGCTGTCGCGATAGGGGGAGTCGGCTGTGGCGATGGTATTGGCGGTGGTGGTCGATCGGTGGTTCCCGACGACTGCCAAAGACATTTCAAGTGATGATTGATGGTGGTTATGGTTGGTTGCTGTTGATGCGTATTGTAGCTGGATGCTGCTGTTTTAGTGGGTTCGTATTAATTTAAGCAAGATTTGGCGACTTCGGATGATTTGGTACTACATCCGGTGGAAGTTCTGGCCAACCAAGGGGCTGCCGTGGCGGTTAGTGGCGGTCCATGGTGGGAGGTGGCTGCATGTGGAGGATGTTGGTGATAAAAACCAAGGTGTTTGGTAACGTATGTTGCGGTTGTGGTTGCGTTTGGTTATTAGATATCAATGAAGTAGTGTTTGTGTATAATCTTGATATGTTTTGACTAGGTTAAACGTTAGTCAAAGCTGTTGGTCAAAGCTGGTCAACCGTGGTCAATGGACAATCAACACGTTGCGGGTCGGAACGAGCGGATTCTAGGACGCAATATGGAAACGTTAGGTATAACCAAGCGTTAAGCATTCTTGCACGTATAAATATGGAGATTATATATATTAACTTGTTTGTGTGTTGAGCTCCAATTACATTTAAAACGTTAACTAGTTTATAAAGCATCAAGAACAAATATGTATAAAAATATTAACTAGAAATGACGTGACCATCGCATAATGAAAAACAAGTGGTAATGTTATCAAACATATATATATATAAGATATTAGCCAACATATAAGAAATTGATTGAATCAAGTCTTACAAATCTTTACAACACTCCGAGATGTAAAGTGCTTACAAGTACAATAGCACATATATAGATATAGATATATATATATATACACACGATATACACTATAGGTAAACCGATGTTTACCCGTACTTATTTAAGGCAAACGGAGTTTATAATTCTAAAATAATTCGTCATCTTATTATTATTATTAGTTGACCATCTCACTACTATTGAAACAAATATTATTTGCAACGCTTTTTGTTCAATATATATATATCATCCACTATTATCAATATTTAGATTACTTTAGTGTCAACCAATTAACTATTATGATGTAAACGTGAACATTATGAACATCACTTGAAACATTTTATATAGCATACATCGTCAATGTAAGTTATTTAT
Source organism: Flaveria linearis (assembly GCA_024085815.1). NCBI lineage: Eukaryota > Viridiplantae > Streptophyta > Magnoliopsida > Asterales > Asteraceae > Flaveria > Flaveria linearis. The sequence continues at coordinate 42,849,943 of CM044013.1, forward strand.
AAAGATTTGGAATCCATGATATAAATTGATTTCTCTACATTCTTCATGCTAAGACTCAATTCTTGATTAAGTGCATCAACGAACCTAATGTACACGAGTTAATTCATGACAATTAACAAATACACAAGAAGCTAAGATACACTAAGGATACTAATCACCAACCTAAAGTCAACTAAAGAGCTCAACCGCACGCATTTAATAACATCATGCTAATTCTAAATGTGAATCTTATATGTTCTAGTTAGGATTGCTTTGTTGGTGATCATCCTTTTTCTTTATCAAGCTCAGAATTATTTAAGGATACAAGGTGAGTTCTCGGTTCCCCTTTTTATTTTAGTTTTTGGGGATGAAGCATGCTCTATTTTTATTTTAAACTAAAACTATTATTTTGTGATACTATATAATGCTTATGTTATGGACTTTGTTGATACCTGCTGATACATGAATCACAATCATTAATTCTTCTGTGAACCGCTTGTTTATGTGGACAGATCTATTTGGGGAATCCCCCACACACAGTGGCTCCCGCTACAGGGAGGTACCCCCACTAGAGATCCGAAAGGGTCGTTATGGCATGTGACAGGTTTTTGTAAGAAACAAACGTGGACTTACTGGCAGGTATGGTCCACCTGCTATGGGGCTCAGCTTCTCCCTGCGGGGTTAACCGGTATAACATAACTTTAGAAGAGGCAAGCCGGGACTGAGTGCAGTACTTACGAAATTCTCTAAGTCAAAAGCATGAACAGTGCTCATGAGTCTGAACAGTGCTCATGTGCCCGAACAGTACTTATAAGCCTGGAAAAATGCCCCCGCGACTAAGTCCTGGTCGTTTCAGCAGCACTAATACGACCAACAGTGGTTATACGCCCAACAGTGGTAATACGACCAACAGTGGTTATACGCCCAACAGTGGTAATACGACCAACAGTGGTTATACGCCCAACAGTGGTTATACGCCAACAGTGGTTATACGCCCAAAACAGTGGTTATACGCCCAAAACAGTGGTTAAACGCCCAGAATTTTTCTATGTTTTTCATGCATGTATTTTGCTCCTGATTATTTTTCCACACTAATTTTACATCCATTATGGATATGTAACATTGTGGAAACATATTTTTGTAAAAGAAACTATTAATCGAATGAATATTAGAAACAATTATGTTCCAACACTTAGATGAAATTGGATAAAGTATACCCATGCAATCCGCGGCTTAACCAAAATAATAATACTAATAAAAGAATACAAATAAAACAAATGAAATGAATAAAACAAACAATCTGCATGGCCGCCCACTGAACCACCAATCCAATACAATCTGCGAAACCCACTCAAACACTCAACTTTTCCCACTTTTCTATACATGCAAACCTGTGTATAATTTTTATATCCCTTCTCTCAACATTTTACTCTCAAACTCTCGGACTTTCTCCCTCTCACTACTCACTACTCTCTCTTTGCTTCTTTCGACTGAAATCACACACACACTTCATTTTCTTAATCTTCTAGCAACAACTATCGAAGGAAACAAGGCTGTTCCGCTGAGGTTCGAAGGGTTTTGTTAGTTCTAGCCTCCTAAATTCCTCACACGTAAGTAATATAAACTTCTGATAATCTAAATCCTAGTAAACTCATTTGTGTTCTACTATAAACACTACTCTCATTATTCCAACAGAAAGCTTTCGGCTGGAACCTCACTCTCTTTTAAAACTCCACTTCGAACGAGGTACCACTCTCTTGAACCCACAAACCTAAGGTTGATATACAAGGATTCTACCTTGTATATCCTCATATCATGTGTTCAAGCCACACTTAACCGTATATTTATATATAAACCTTGTAAATCTGCCTAAACAATGAAACAAACACCCAAATATATACCTATACTTTCTGAAATTTAGGTTACAAATGATATAAAAGTGGTTGGGAGGGTAAATGTGATATTTACAATAGTGTAAATGGGGCAAAACACCCGATTTTAGTAGTATTCATGTGAAACCAAGATTTGAGGATAGATTTCCAGTAAATTAGAGCATAGAATACTTAGAAAGTAAACTTGGAAAAGTCTAGTAAAGTATGCTAAAGCTAGTATACGCAAGTTGGATGACCCGAAACAAGGAAATAACCAAGGAAACGGGTCAAAACATGAACAACCTAGACTCTAAGAATTTTCAGGCCTTAGAATAATTATTTCAGAAATAGAAACCGAATTTGGCGAGTTTTTGGGTTAATATATAATTTTTATGAATTAATCAACAAAAGTAGAATTACCCGATAACTAGAAATTGTGTTTTAACATCACCTTGTAGAATCTGAGATTTTTGGCTTCTAATAGACTCAAACAGGCTATGAAAAGCTTAAAAATATAATAGAAGTCAAAAATGGTAAAGAGACAAACTTTGGGGTAGAAAATGTCAATTCTGAAACTTGAGGGGCCAAAGGTGTAAATTCTGCATTTTCGCAGAATTTCAGCAACTTTATGGCCAGAAACTGATGTTAGCCTCATTCATACGATAATAGACTTAAAAGAACCATAAAACTTGAAGTACGCACGTTAAAACCCTAACTTTCCTAAAAAGGAAACGTTTGACTCAAACCTATAAGAAACAAAGGCATGAATGCCCTCACTATAATTGACGCCAAAATTTTGTTCCTAATAATTAGGAATCTATAGCTTATTGCTTGAATTATGATTATAGGGTGCTAGGACTTGAAACTATCTGTTTGTGCATCCTGTCTGATATCAAGGTGAGTTCTCGGGTCCCCTTTTTTATTTTAGTTTTTGGGGATGAAGCATGCTCTATTTTTATTTTAAACTGAAACTATTATTTTGTGATACTATATAATGCTTATGTTGTGGACTTTGTTGATACCTGCTGATACATGAATCACAATCATTAATTCTTCTGTGAACCGCTTGTTTATGTGGATAGATCTATTTGGGGAATCCCCCACACACAGTGGCTCCCGCTACAGGGAGGTACCCCCACTGGAGATCCGAAAGGGTCGTTGTGGCATGTGACAGGTCTTTGTAAGAAACAAACGTGGACCTTACTGGCAGGTACGGTCCACCTGCTATGGGGCTCAGCTTCTCCCTGCGGGGTTAACCGGTGCAACATAACTTTAGAAGAGGCAAGCCGGGACTGAGTGTAGGGTTGGTTGTGATCCCAAACATCTATACTAGATATAATACTTTGATATACGAACTTTATGAGACTCTTTTATTTCCCGAAACAAAACCACTTGAACTCACCAACTTTTTAGTTGAAACTTTTTCTTTTTGAGCATGTTTCAGGTAACATTTGATGGAAACCTAGCTTGTTTATAGGATGCTTGGACGACTTAGTACCCTGACCTCATGGCATTATGGACTTTGCTAAAACCTTTGAACAATTTGTTAGGAATGATACTATAATTATGTACTTTTGACATGAAACAATTGATGTAACCGGGCTAAGCTATTTAGTCTCGGATTTTATTTTAGCTATTGTAATGCCATGTGATTTTTCTCTACTTGTGTGCTCTTATGATGGTCTGCTTCCGCTGCCACGTTGTTGCTAGTCTGCGACGTCCCACCCTCCTTGGGCCCGGGGTGTGACAGATTGGTATCAGAGCCACCGGTTGTAGAGAAATCGGGAATACCTTAGTAGGCCCTAGGCTACAACCCTGAGACTGTAGGACTGTCCTTGCTTGGGTAAGTGTTGGGGTAATCGGGTTGGATAAATTGATGATTACACTTGATCAACGTAATCATGAATTCATCGGACGCGTAAATTCCAGCACAAAGCCTAAGTGTGACCATTGGATTAGATTGACTTAAAGAATACTCTTAACATAGTCAAGGTTAAAAATTTAATTGAACTCCTATGCGATACTACTGCTTACTGGTACTGTTTCATTGATTCAACTTTTATGGGTTATTACTGCGTACTGATGCAATCACTAATGGATACTAACTCTATGGGAAACAACTGCTATCACTACTATTACTAGTACTATTACTATGATCATGAGCTATGAGAAACAAAATTACTCATGACTGTTTTTACAGGACAATCATATCATGGCTGATAGAGGTAAGGCACCCACACATCCAGTTGATGAGACTGCCCCTGTTGGGACACTGAGGAGGAAGCCCCAAACTGAGTACGAGGCATACCTACAGAGGTGTGGACACCCAGGGTGGCTATCCGCGACATCCGACGACACTGAGCCATCCGAGGAGTCATCACCCACATCACCTGCTAGGAGCCGAACGCGCTCCAACTCGCCACATGTAGCAACTCCCACTCTCTCACCTATCCCACCCATTAGGAGCGGGGGTACCCGTGTAGTTACTCGGCCTAGGAAGAGTGCTAGGCCAGGTCCTTCTGTTTCATTTAGGATGCCTCCTCCTCCACCTCCTCATACCAGGACCCCTACACCAGCGCCTTCTATGCTCGCGCCACCTGGACGTCTATCTCATGATGAGTATTGGATGCCACCCAGGCATAGCCTGTATGATGGCCGTAGCGTGCTCGCTGGAGACCAGCACTCTCAGTCTAGCCGGCGGGCTAGTGACTTTGGTCCATCCGACCCTACCTTGAGCGAGATACTGAGGACCATCCAGTGCCATGAGCTGACGTTACAGCAAGCCACGCGGACCTCTCAATCTGCCCAATTCCAAGCCATTATGGCAACTCACAATGTCCAGCGCCTGGAGCAAGAGCAGAGGAAGAAGAGCACGGGATGGTTCGGTTGGTTGAAGAAGAAATGGCAGGGGTGATATGGCTAGTACTGGGATGTATGGCAGTAGGCTGCCAAAACTATCTAAGAAACAATTTATTTATCTATTTGAGAAACAATTTCTATTTATGGGGGTGATGACACCTTCCAATTTGTGAAACACGACACTACTTATTATGTATGGTTAACTCGTGTTTGAATTTGTCTATGAAACAATTGATTAATGATTCAACTTTTGCAGGGCAATGATGTTTAAAAGCGTGACAATTTTTATGCTGTGTGATTGATACTCTATAATGATAATTATTATTGTATGCTTTGAATGAAACTTGAGTGTGTGATTGTAGAACGTAATAGGAATTATGAGATACAATGTGATACCAGAAACAAAAACTTATGAGATACTAAACAGACTTACCTATGTTACTATCAGAATGCCGCCACGACGTGGAGTTCGTGCGGGAAGAAGAGTTCCTACCCGAGGCAGGAACCAATCAACCACTCCACCAGGAGCACCACACGGGGATAATGCCCACCAGGAAAGTAACGAAAGGATCGCCAACCTGGTGGCACAACAAATTGCCAATGCTATCCCAAAATCATTGCCCAGATCAACGCCGATCGGGGAAATACCAATGAGACCAACAACGATGGAGGCAACCGTGAGGAAGCCGAAGCTATCAGAAATGGGTGCTCATACAAAACCTTCATGGTTTGTAAGCCAAAGGACTTCTATGGCACCGAGGGTGGCAATTGAAACTTATAGGTGTTGGATGAAATTGAAGCAGTGTTGGACATAAGTGAGTGCAAGTGGAGTACATGGTGAGATTTGCCTCACAATCTCTCAAAGGACCGGCACTCGAATGGTGGAGAACCATCATCCAACCTCGAGGCCGGGATGCGATTGGCAGAATGAACTGGGCGGAATTCAGGGAATTGATCATCGGCAAGTACTGCCCGATAACCAGCTGGAGAGACTCGAGGCTGAATTTCTAAATCTGGAGATGAAAGGCCCGAACTACAATGAGTACGTTAACCGATTCCTTGCATTGTCCCGACTGGTACCACACTTGGTAATGCCCGAATCCAAGGCGTAGCCCGCTTCATTTGGGCTTACACCCAAGGGTGAGGGGCATGGTTAGGTCTTCCAGGCCTACTACTCTACAGGCTGCAGTCGATGTTACCAGTAGCCTGACTGACGACCTAGTAAGAGCCGGGTGGACGGAGCATGAAAGAACTGAGGACAAGAGGAAGACTGTGGATGGAAAGAGGAAGTGGTTCGACACAAGGAAGGTGGTCGGCAGCAGTAGTGGTTCGAGCAAGCGACCTGGAGAAGAGGCAAAGCGAGGTGACCAAGGTGGAAAGACTAGGAGATTGTACCAAGGCACAAGCCCCTACTACACTAAATGCAAGGTTCATCACCAGGGGGAATGTAAACCCATGCCTTGTTTTCGATGCAAGAAATATGGTCACCTGATAAAGGACTGCACTTATGAGCCTGGAAAGCAATGCTACGAGTGCGGAGACCCAGGGCATATGAGGAACAAGTGCCCCAAGCTAGCAAAGGACAACGACACTCGACCCAACAAGCCCACAGAAAGAGCGTTTGTGATGGATCCAAATGGTGCTCGCAAAGAACCCGACGTGGTGAACGGTACGTTTCTTGTAAATAACCACCCTGCTACTGTGCTATTTGATACTGGAGCAACCGCCAGTTTTGTTTCTACTACTTTTAGGTCTTTGATTGGATTGACTGCTTGCACCTTGACTGAAACATACACCGTAGAACTAGCTGACGGTAATATAATAAAACTAACGAAATCATCAAAGATTGCAAGTTGATTCTAGAGGGTAATCCCTTTGATATAGATTTGATGCCTATTAAATTAGGAGGTTTTGATGTAGTAGTAGGAATGGATTGGCTGGCTAAAAATAGGGCTGAAATTATCTGTGATGAGCGTTTGCTCAAGATACCCATAGCCGGCGGGGAAATGTTAGTAGTCCATGGGGAAAGCAGTCACCCACTGTGTCCTATGATATCCCACCTAAAGGCTACCCAAAGCCTTATGAAAGGACACGAAGCCTTTATATTATACGTGATGAAGGCAAGAGAGGAAAAGAAGATTGAAGTCATACCTGTGATGTCTGAATACTCGGAAGTATTCCCAGAAGACTTACCAGGACTCCCTCCAGCCCGACAAGTCGAATTCCAGATTGATCTACTACCTGGCGCCGCACCGGTGGCCAAAGCTCCTTACCGACTTGCTCCGCCCGAAATGAAGGAGCTAATTGTTGCAAATCCAAGAGTTGCTTGACAAAGGGTTCATACGACCCAGTGTCTCGCCTTGGGGTGCACCGGTACTATTTGTCAAAAGAAGGACGGAACACTACGAATGTGTATAGACTATAGGGAACTGAACAAGCTTACCGTAAAGAACCGGTACCCTCTTCCCAGAATTGACGACCTATTCGATCAATTGCAGGGAGCAAACTATTTCTCGAAAATAGATCTGCGATCGGGGTATCACCAACTAAAAATAAAGGAAGAGGATGTTCCGAAAACAGCTTTCAGAACTCGATATGGTCACTACGAATACCTAGTCATGCCTTTTGGGTTGACTAACGCACCCGCAGCGTTCATGGATCTCATGAACCGTGTGTGCCATCCGTACTTAGACCAGTTCATGATCGTTTTTATCGACGATATTTTGATCTACTCTCGGAGCAAGGACGAACATGAGAAACACCTTCGGATAATTCTTGATATACTCAAGAATGAGCAATTATACGCAAAGTTCTCCAAATGTGAGTTTTGGATGCGTGAAATTCAGTTTCTCGGTCACATAGTGAACAAGGATGGAATCCAGGTGGATCCATCAAAGATAGAGGCTATTAAGAACTGGAAAGTCCCCGAAACTCCTACCGAGATCAGACAATTTCTTGGTTTGGTTGGCTACTATAGGAGGTTTATCAAGGATTTCTCTCGAACAGTGCAGCCTCTAACCACGTTAACCAAGAAGGATGTGACCTATGAATGGGGACAGGAACAAGATGAAGCCTTTAATCTACTAAAGGAGAAACTATGTAGCGCGCCTATCCTTACCCTACCCGAGGGATCCAATGACTTCGTGGTTTATTGCGACGCCTCGCGTCAAGGGTTTGGCTGCGTGTTAATGCAGCGGGAGAAAGTGATCGCGTATGCATCCAGATTGCTGAACGAGCACGAAAGGAATTATAAGACACATGATTTGGAACTAGGTGCCGTGGTGTTTGCACTCAAAATATGGAGACACTACCTTTATGGTACTAAGTGTTTCATCTATACCGATCATAAAAGCCTGCAGCATATCCTCAACCAGAAAATGTTGAACATGCGCCAAAGAAGATGGGTAGAGTTACTAAGCGATTACGAATGTGAGATTCGCTACCATCCTGGCAAGGCAAATGTGGTAGCTGATGCCTTGAGTAGAAAGGAACGGGAGAAACCTCTTCGCGTTCGTGCTCTAAGGATGAGCGTATACACTAGCCTCGTTGCTAGGATTAAGGAAGCACAAAGGCAAGCCTTCAATGAGAATAACCTGACGGGAGAGATGTTAACAGGGATGGAAAAGCGTTTGGAAATGGACAATGATGGACTATACAAATGAGAAGGAAGGACGTGGATACCTAATCATGGCGGGGTTAGGACTATGGTCTTGGACGAAGCTCACAAGTCTAGATATTCGATTCACCCGGGGAGTGATAAGATGTATCAGGACTTAAAGGCACTCTTCTGGTGGCCTGGATTAAAGAAATCTATCGCCACCTATGTGAGCAAATGTTTAACCTGCGCAATGGTAAAGGCTGAAAACCAAAAACCATCAGGAACCTTACAGCAGCCCGAAATCCCGGAATGGAAATGGGATAACATTACCATGGATTTTGTCACAAACTACCAAGAACGTCTCGCGGTCATGATACAATTTGGGTAGTTGTAGACAGGCTTACCAAATCAGCACATTTCTTACCAGTCCGAGAAGACTATGAGATATCAAAGTTAGCCCGAATATACATCGACGAAATAGTGACTCGGCATGGAGTGCCGCTCTCGATCATCTCTGATCGTGATAGTTGTTTCACATCACGATTCTGGAAATCTCTCCAACAAGCCTTAGGGACTCGTCTTGACATAAGCACGGCATATCACCCTCAAACCGACGGGCAGAGTGAAAGAACTATTCAGACCTTGGAAGATATGCTGAGAGCATGTGTGATCGACTTTGGTGGAAGCTGGGATCGCCACCTTTCACTAGTGGAATTCTCCTATAATAATAGTTACCACACTAGCATAAAAGCTGCCCCGTATGAAGCCTTGTACGGCAGGAAATGTCGGTCGCCATTAAGTTGGAATGAGATAGGGGATAGTCAAGTGATGGGGCCTGATGTTGTGATGGAGACTACTGAGAAGATAGCCAAGATTAAGGAACGACTGAAAACAGCCCGAGACCGTCAAAGAAATATGCTGACAGGAGACGAAAACCTCTTGAATTTCAAGTAGGTGATAAAGTAATGTTGAAGGTGTAGGATTCTATGTGCCCAAGACACATAAAATATTGATGTGGTTAGTACGTTATGATCCAAGTCGGGTTATACCCAATAACAAGCTTAGCAAACACCAATTAATATTTAATCGATGATATGATCATGCAATTAAATATTTACACCAATTTAGAAAATGGGTTTTCTAAATAAGTTGCATATGAGATGGAACAATTTATTAGGATATTTTGTTCAATAATATTATTTGAAGTGTTATTTAAATTAGTTGTATAACACCAAATAATAATGAGAGTATACTACTTATACAATTAGTTAGTTAATTGTATAAACTAGTTAAAAGAGGAGACAATATTTGTGTGTATTAATATTTGACATTTATAAAAGAAACCCACTTTCTTTATAAAGATCAAATATTAATTATAAGAGAAAAAAAAACCACATTTTAGCCTTCAAAATGAACGTCCATTTTGGTCTTCCCTTTTGAATGGGAGACAAACATGCAACCATGTGGAGACACACATGCACTTGTCATGTGTTCCCACTAACTCATGTTTATTCTCTTGAAGCACACACATATGAGCATGCTTGGTCCCCTCCACTAGCAAGATATATTCTCTCTTCTTCTAATGACATGGATTGATGAACACACATGCAAAAAAAAGAAGACCACATTTCAGCAATCTAGCTCTCTCTCCTCTCTCAAACCTTACGGTTTTTTCCAGCAGAAAAAAGAAGGACTTTGAGCTGATTGTGTGTTGTTCTTGGTGTGTTCTAATAGCAAGAAAGGTTCTTGCATTCCATGATCATGATTCTCATTTGCATGCAACACAACAAGACTCTCTCATCCTCTCTCTAAATGCTACGAATTCAGCAGCATAATAAGAGGGTTTTCAGCAACTAATAAGAGGGTTTTCAGCAGCAAATAAGAGGGTTTTCAAGTTGTTCTTGGTGTTTTCTACCTAACAAGATAAGGTGTTTGCAAGGAGCTTGGGGTATACTAACTTGAGGGTTCCTTCTTTGGAGTCTTGGCCAAGTTCTTGAGCATCTAACAACTCTTTTCTGTCAAGTTTAGCTGCTGCAGAAAGGTATATATCACAGCTCAATGAAGCTGTGATTTTATGTAGTTTTTCACATGTTCATAGCTTGCTAATTCACATAAATGATCCTTTGTTCTTTGGGTTTGTTTTATACATTAATATGGTCATCTAATGAACATATTTTTCAGCTTATAAACATGGTTATTATGCTTTACTTCCGCTGCGTTTTCTAAAAGTTTAAATGGTTAAACTATGATTTTATGTTCTAACAAACCCAACAGAAGGTCGCGCCATGGAAAGGAGTTGTGAGATTTGGCAAGAAGGGCAAGCTAAGCCCAAGGTATATTGGACCATTTGAAATACTAGCAAGAGTTGGTCCGGTAGCATACCAGCTCAGTCTTCCTGAGGAGCTGAGCTACATACATAACACTTTCCATGTGTCAAATTTGAAGAAGTGTCTGGTTGACAAAGCCCTGGAGTTTCCATTGAAAGAAGCGAAAATAAATGACAAATTGAACTTTGTTGAGGAACCCATAGAGATTACTGACCGATTGGTTCAGAGACTTAGGTGAAGTCGCATACCTAAGGTGAAGGTACGATGGAACTCTAAACGAGGACCTGAGTTTACATGGGAGCGGGAAGATGAGATGAGAAGCCAATATCCATATCTCTTCAAAACCAACCGTTCAGAGACTCAACAGAAACAAAAATTTCGGGACGAAATTCTCTAAACGGTGGGAGAATGTAACAACCCCTCCTCGACCCTTACAAAAGATATGGAAATTTTTCTAAGTCAAAAGCATGAACAGTGCTCATGAGTCTGAACAGTGCTCATGTGCCCGAACAGTACTTATAAGCCTGGAAAAATGCCCACGCGACTAAGTCCTGGTCGTTTCAGCAGCACTAATACGACCAACAGTGGTTATACGCCCAACAGTGGTAATACGACCAACAGTGGTTATACGCCCAACAGTGGTAATACGACCAACAGTGGTTATACGCCCAACAGTGGTTATACGCCCAACAGTGGTTATACGCCCAAAACAGTGGTTATACGCCCAAAACAGTGGTTAAACGCCCAGAATTTTTCTATGTTTTTCATGCATGTATTTTGCTCCTGATTATTTTTCCACACTAATTTTACATCCATTATGGATATGTAACATTGTGGAAACATATTTTTGTAAAAGAAACTATTAATCGAATGAATATTAGAAACAATTATGTTCCAACACTTAGATGAAATTGGATAAAGTATACCCATGCAATCCGCGGCTTAACCAAAATAATAATACTAATAAAAGAATACAAATAAAACAAATGAAATGAATAAAACAAACAATCTGCATGGCCGCCCACTGAACCACCAATCCAATACAATCTGCGAAACCCACTCAAACACTCAACTTTTCCCACTTTTCTATACATGCAAACCTGTGTATAATTTTTATATCCCTTCTCTCAACATTTTACTCTCAAACTCTCGGACTTTCTCTCTCTCACTACTCACTACTCTCTCTTTGCTTCTTTCGACTGAAATCACACACACACTTCATTTTCTTAATCTTCTAGCAACAACTATCGAAGGAAACAAGGCTGTTCCACTGAGGTTCGAAGGGTTTTGTTAGTTCTAGCCTCCTAAATTCCTCACACGTAAGTAATATAAACTTCTGATAATCTAAATCCTAGTAAACTCATTTGTGTTCTACTATAAACACTACTCTCATTATTCCAACAGAAAGCTTTTGGCTGGAACCTCACTCTCTTTAAAACTCCACTTCGAACGAGGTACCACTCTCTTGAACCCACAAACCTAAGGTTGATATACAAGGATTCTACCTTGTATATCCTCATATCATGTGTTCAAGCCACACTTAACCGTATATTTATATATAAACCTTGTAAATCTGCCTAAACAATGAAACAAACACCCAAATATATACCTATACTTCTGAAATTTAGGTTACAAATGATATAAAAGTTGTTGGGAGGGTAAATGTGATATTTACAATAGTGTAAATGGGGCAAAACACCCGATTTTAGTAGTATTCATGTGAAACCAAGATTTGAGGATAGATTTCCAGTAAGTTAGAGCATAGAATACTTAGAAAGTAAACTTGGAAAATTCTAGTAAAGTATGCTAAAGCTAGTATACGCAAGTTGGATGACCCGAAACAAGGAAATAACCAAGGAAACGGGTCAAAACATGAACAACCTAGACTCTAAGAATTTTCAGGCCTTAGAATAATTATTTCAGAAAGAGAAACCGAATTTGGCGAGTTTTTGGGTTAATATATAATTTTTATGAATTAATCAACAAAAGTAGAATTACCCGATAACTAGAAATTGTGTTTTAACATCACCTTGTAGAATCTGAGATTTTTGGCTTCTAATAGACTCAAAAAGGCTATGAAAAGCTTAAAAATATAATAGAAGTCAAAATGGTAAAGAGACAAACTTTGGGGTAGAAAATGTCAATTCTGAAACTTGAGGGGCCAAAGGTGTAAATTCTGCATTTTCGCAGAATTTCAGCAACTTTATGGCCAGAAACTGATGTTAGCCTCATTCATACGATAATAGACTTAAAAGAACCATAAACTTGAAGTACGCACGTTAAAACCCTAACTTTCCTAAAAAGGAAACGTATGACTCAAACCTATAAGAAACAAAGGCATGAATGCCCTCACTATAATTGACGCCAAAATTTTGTTCCTAATAATTAGGAATCTATAGCTTATTGCTTGAATTATGATTATAGGGTGCTAGGACTTGAAACTATCTGTTTGTGCATCCTGTCTGATATCAAGGTGAGTTCTCGGGTCCCCTTTTTTATTTTAGTTTTTGGGGATGAAGCATGCTCTATTTTTATTTTAAACTGAAACTATTATTTTGTGATACTATATAATGCTTATGTTGTGGACTTTGTTGATACATGCTGATACATGATTCACAATCATTAATTCTTCTGTGAACCGCTTGTTTATGTGGATAGATCTATTTGGGGAATCCCCCACACACAGTGGCTCCCGCTACAGGGAGGTACCCCCACTGGAGATCCGAAAGGGTCGTTGTGGCATGTGACAGGTCTTTGTAAGAAACAAACGTGGACCTTACTGGCAGGTACGGTCCACCTGCTATGGGGCTCAGCTTCTCCCTGCGGGGTTAACCGGTGCAACATAACTTTAGAAGAGGCAAGCCGGGACTGAGTGCAGGGTTGGTTGTGATCCCACAACATCTATACTAGATATAATACTTTGATATACGAACTTTATGAGACTCTTTTATTTCCCGAAACAAAACCACTTGAACTCACCAACTTTTTAGTTGACACCTTTTCTTTTTGAGCATGTTTCAGGTAACATTTGATGGAAACCTAGCTTGTTTATAGGATGCTTGGACGACTTAGTACCCTGACCTCATGGCATTATGGACTTTGCTTAAAACCTTTGAACAATTTGTTAGGAATGATACTATAATTATGTACTTTTGACATGAAACAATTGATGTAACCGGGCTAAGCTGTTTAGTCCCGGATTTTATTTTAGCTATTGTAATGCCATGTGACTTTTCTCTACTTGTGTGCTCTTATGATGGTCTGCTTCCGCTGCCACGTTGTTGCTAGTCTGCGACGTCCCACCCTCCTTGGGCCCAGGGTGTGACACATACATAGATACATACATACATACATACATACATACTTACATACATACATACATACATACATGCATACATACATACATACAAACAAACAAACATACATACATACATACATAGATACATACATACATACATACTTACATACATACATACATAAATACATATATACATACATACATACATACATACATACATACATACATACAAACACACATACATACACACATATATACACACATACATACACACATACATACACACATACATACATACATACATACATACATGCATACATACATACATACATACTTACATACATTCATACATACATACATACATACATACATACATACATACATACATACATACATACATACATACATATATAAATACATACATAAATACATCCATACGTACATCCATAAACATACATCCATACATGCATACATACATACCTACATTCATACCTACGTAAATACCTACGTACATACATACATACATACATACATACACACATACATACACACATACATACACACATACATACATACATACATACATACATACAGACATACATACACACATACATACACACATACATACACACATACATACACACATACATACACACATACATACACACATACATACACACATACATACATACATACATACATACATACATACATACATACATACATACATACATACATACATACATACATACATACATACATACACACATACATAAATACATACATACATACATACATACATACATACATACATACATACATACATACATACATACATACATACATACATACATACATACATACATACATACATACTACATACATACATACATACATACATACATACATACATACATACATACATACATACATACATACATACATACATACATACATACATCAATACATGCATGCATGCATGCATGCATGCATACATACATACATACATACATACATACATACATACATACATACATACATACATACATACATACATACATACATACATACATACATACATACATACATACATACATACATACATACATACATACATACATACATACATACATACATACATAGATACATACATACGTACATACATACATACATGTCGGGATTGCAAGAACATAAAACCAAGTTTAACAATTTAAACATTCAGAAAACGCGGTGGAATAGCAACTTTAAAACCGATTTTCAAAGCTGAATATTATGTTCTTTAGGTTACCATATTAGTGTTTAAAACAAACCCATTAACCAAGGATCATATTATGTGAATCAACATGCTATGTATGTACAAAATCAACACAATATGACAACCTCAAAGGGCTGCCATAAACTACCTCTTTCAGTAGTGAAAAGTCAACCAAAGAAATAAGTTAGAAGGCTGAAATATGGCCAAAGCTTCAAGGTTGGATGTCCTTAAATGTTGACTCCCACAAAGCTCTAAGTAAGCCTCACACTTGCTTGGATACCAAAATACCAAGATGGGAGCTGCCAAAACACTTTCCAGAACCGTGAACTTTCAGCTGCTATGTAGATGAGATTGGATGTCACAAAAACGGCCAAGGCTCCAAAATAGGACCCCTAAAGCTTGTATACCCCAAGCTTGGTTGCAATCACAAGTCTTGTTAGGAAGAATGAGCACCAAATCAACTCAAAAACCCTCTCTATGCTGCTGCCTGGTCTGTAACCTTGAGGAGAGAAGAAGAGAGTTTTTTTTGAACTTTGTGTTGGATTCTGTATGCCCAAGACACATAGAACATTGATGTGGTTAGTACGTTGTGATCCAAGTCGGGTCATACCCAATAACAAGCTTAGCAAACACCAATTAATATTTAATTGATGATATGATCATGCAATTAAATAATTGCACCAATTTAGAAAATGGGTTTTCTAAATAAATTGTATGTGAGAAAGAACAAATTATAAGGATATTTTGTTCATGGATATTATTTGTTATGTTGTTTAAATTAATTAAGCAACAACAAATAATAAATATGTGTGTGTATATTACATATAATTAAGAGGTTAATTATGTATAATACAAAAAAAAAGGTCTTGTAACATTGTTTAAAACTTAAAGGAAATTTTGAGAGGGAAAACCCAAAGAAATGAAAGGGTTCGGCCGCCCAAGGCAGCCATATACCTCTCTTTTCCTTTTTCTTTAGTGTTCTTGGAACACATACTCTCTTGGAACACACATACACTTCATCTCTTTTTCTTCTCACATGCAAGAACCAAAAACGAAATGTAATCTTTTCTTCAAGAGATTCACGGGTGAAGATGTTCCAGCAGCATGCTTCAATTCGTTTTGAGGCTGGAAATCGATTTCCAGCAGCTCATTCTCGGTCTTTGGTGTAGAAAAGCCTAGCAAAGGGTGTTGCTAAAGGAGCTTGTGGGTATGAACACTTGAGAGCACCTTCTCTTGGTGTTTTGGTCATTCAATGGCAGCCCCCTTTCAGATAAGTCCACGTTTTTAGTTTTGACAGCTTCTAAATCTTTGGCTGCATGTTCGTTATTGATCACATTTTCAGCATCTTTGTGTGTTGGTTTTTGACAGCATACAAAGAGCTACAAGTTCACTATTGTTCACGTTTTTCAGCAGCTTTGGTTGTTGTTTTTCAGCCACTTTTGACAGCATACAAAGAGCATGAACAAGGTAGTTCATCTTCATCATAGATCCACGGTTTTAACAGCATGCATCACGGTTTTGACAGCCTCTAAAGGTAGTAAATTGTGTTGATTTGGTTGTTATGTTAGCTTCTTGATAACTAATCTATTCACATATATATGATCCTTTGTCTTTGGGTTTGTTGAAACAATATTATGAACTAAAATTTTCAGTTTATTGAACACGAAATTAAGTTCATATTCCGCTGCGTTTTCTTGTTTAAAATGGTTAAACAACATTGTTTAGGTCCAACAAACCCAACAATGGCATCTAGAGCCGGTTATGTGGATGATTAGTTTCATATGTTCTTGTATATTTGGATATATAAGGTTTAACAACCTTATTAGGGCTGTTTTGTGATGATTTGATGATACCCCAACCTTTCAAGGTTGTAATCATGCATGCTTATGATTGGATCTTGAAAGGAAAATATCAAATTGATTGATTATGTTTTTGTTTGGACAATAGACCCTAAATTCTTAGTTTGTGTTGGCTGAAAATTTAGGTCAAATGGGGTTCATTTTGGTTCTTGAAATGATGTATGTGGATACATATATTAGTGCATAACATAGCCTTGACCATGTGTGTTTTGGATTTGGTTGATTGTAATCTTGTCATGTTGGTTGTATTCATTCTTTATGGGTTGTAATAATCCTTTTGGTGTTTCTATTTGGGTTGTATTTTATTTATTCATTTGGCATGTAATAAATAGATTAGGAGTATTTTTTTCTTTTACTAGAAAATATGTATTAGGATATATATTTTGTAAAAGAAGATGCTCGGGAAGGAAGCACAAAAGGAAGACACAAAGGATGGACTTGAAGCATTTGGATGCAAGTTCAAGTGGGAGTTTTTGAAGACCTCATCATTTGTGTTGTGTTGAACCCTTAGGAAAGACCTTATGACAACACTTGTGATGGCAAACAAGTGTAGTCAACTTAGTGGCTATAGTTATGCACATATGCTTGTATGATTGTACTTGTTTGGTTGTTTGTTGTATGATTGTTATTAGACATTTGGATGTGCATAACAAACTAATTAACAAACTTAACAAGCTGAATTTTATGGTTCCTAATCATTAAGTGATTAATAAAAGGTTATTAAAGGATTAATGATTTAATAAAAGAGGTTTTATTAAAAGTGAACCATAGGATACCTTGCATTTGAAAGCATGCAAATACAAGGTAAATAGAGTTTTCAAACTAGAATCAATGAAAACTAAAAATCCCTTTTTTTCAAACAAGTTTAACACCGTCCTTTTGCACAACACTTAAGTCATTTGGAAACTCTTAATGGGATAAAGGTCACCTAACCATTTTGAGGGAACTTATGACTTAAGGTGAGAATACCACATTGGTGGGATAAAGGTCACCTAACCACTTGTGTTGGTAAACTCACATGTGTGTGCAAGTAGGGTAACTTGATTTGCAAACCATGTTGAATGGATCACCTAAAATATGGTTTCCAAATGGTGTTGATGGGATTAACATGCCGACTTTGCATATGACGTTTAAAGTCGATCTCAAACCGCTAGAAGTTGCAAAGGGTTGCAATTGTCAAATATTGACTACCTTGTTAATTTGAATAATGGGATAAAGGTCACCTAACCATTATTTGAATGTAACGTTGGATTCTAGATTTTAATTATTAATTGTCTATGAGACATAAAGGGTATTAATAATTAAAATGAAATTTTTTGAAATACTAAAAGGAACTTTGTAAAATTTGTAGAATGACCGCAAACAATAATGCTACCACCCCGACCGTCCATACCCTATCACCGAGAACTATTTTAGAGAGGGATCGTCTGTACCATAATAACCTTATGGACTAGTCTCGAAACTTAAGAATTGTTCTCAAGCAAGAGCAAAGGCATATGTCCTTGACGATCCTATTCCTAACCAACCCGACCCCAACGATGTTGAGGCCATTCCCGATCCTAAGGCAAATGTTGCCAAAGGAGAAGGGCACATAAAAGGCAATGGGTAAGGGTAGATCAAAGCGGAACCTCCAAAACCTAAGCTTATGAAGCTTAAGGTAATCGAAAACGATCCATGCTTTATGTATGATGAGATAGGTCATTCAAAAGGGATTCATCCAACCTATCTCAATGAGTTGAGAAATAAAAGGGATGCTGGGCAAACCTTAAGTATAACTTTCATAATCCATATTAACTTAGGTGTTATTTCCTAAAAGCACATGGGTAATTGGATACCTCATATGGAACTCACTATTGCAATTTATTGCAAGGGTTTAAAAGAAATAAGCACCTTAAGAAAGGAGACTATGTTTTGAAACTATCAAAAGGTTTGGAAGTTGTTCTTCAAAACATGTTATATGCTCCTAGTTTGACTAGGAACATGATTTAAGTTTCACCTTTTAAAACGATATGGTTATGATTTAAAGTTAGTAAATGATGGTATTTATATTTATATGGATGATGTATATTATTTTAAGGCCATGCCTTCTAATGATGTTGATGAATTGGTTCATGATGATTCATCCTATAATAACATATTATACCAATCATGCACCAAGAGACTTAAAATGGTTTAAGTGACTCTTATGCTTGTCATTGTCATCTTGGTTACATAAACAAGAATCGGATTTAAACACTTTAAAAGAATGGTCTTTTGAAAACAAATGAAAAATGTTCATTTGATAAGTGCGAATCTTGTTTACAAGGTAAGATGACAAACACGCCCTTTAGTGGTACTAATGAGAGGGCAAAAAGACTTATTAGGAATCATACATTTGGATGTATGTGCTCCTTTTAATACAATGACAAGGTATGGTGAAACTTACTTCATTACTTTAACCGACGATTATAGTCGCCATGGTTATGTGTACTTGACGGCACATAGACATGAAGAATTTAAATGTTCAAAAACTTCAAGAATAAAGTAGGAAATCAACTCGATTGAACTACCAAAATTCTCCGTTTAGGTAGAGAAGGTGAATACCTAAGTGAGACTTTTAGGGATCATCTAGGAAGTTGTAAGGTTTTCTCACAACTTACTCCCCACAGAACACCATAACATAATGATGTGTCTGAAAGGAGATCGAACCCTATTGGATATTGTTCGACCTATGATGACTATAAGCTCACTACCTCTATAATTTTGTGATTTCGCACTACTCTCCGCGGCTCATATTTTGAATATGGTCCAAACCAAGAAAGTGGATTCGACGCCTTTTGAAATATGAAATGGAATAGTTCCATCGTTATCATATTTAAAATTATGGGTTATGAAGCTTATGTCAAGCTTAACACCCAAACCAACTGCAAGTCGATTCACTAAGTGTATATTTGTTGGATATATAAAGGACTGTATAGGATACTATTTCTTTGATCCAACAGAGCAAAAAGAATTCATTGCTCAAAAGGCAGAGTTCTTGGAAGCCAAGTTCCTTATGGAAGGAATGACGCATAGAACAGTGGAATTTGATGAGGATCAAGATCCACAAGCCGATACACGTTTGGTTGACACTAGCAATCAATAAGAGGTTGTTGATCATGATCAAGAGGTTGATCAATACACACAAAACGTTCGCTGATCTGGTAAGGTTAGCATTTCACATGAAAGATGTGGATTTTTCATAGATGGATGCTACGTTGTTGACTCCGAAGAGCCAACTACATACCATGATGCAATGTCCAATTCGGATTGTGACATGTGGCTAGGAGCCATGAACGTAAAGATGCAATTCATGCATGACAACCAAGTTTGGGAATTGGTTGACTCTTCACTTAACTCCAAACCGGTTGGATGCAAGTGGGTTTTCAAGAAGAAAACTGACATGCATGAAAACTTGGATACTTACAAGGCATGACTTGTAGCAAAAGGCTTCACTCTAAGTCAAAGGGTTGATTATGATGAAACCTTCTCGCCAATGGCAATGCTAAAGTCATCCTGATAAAGTATGCAACTTAAAAAAAATATCAATCTATGGATTGAGACCAGCATCGAGAAATTGGAATCAACGTTTTGATGAAAGATCAAGAAATTGGGTTTCATCAAGAACGCTAACAAGGATTGTGTGTATCAAGGGGCTAGTGGGAGTGTAATTACGTTATTAGTATTGTATGTTGATGACATACTACACTTGGAAATTGTCTTTCCAAAAGGGATCTCCGTGAAATCGTCTCTATTTTAGAAATAAAGATCTATAGGGATAGATCGAGGCGGTTGATAGGGTTAAACCAAAGTGCATACATTGATAAAATCTTGAAAAGGTTCAAAATGGTAAACTCTAAGAAAGGTATAGTACCTATTCAAAGAGGGACAATATTGAGTGCATCTCAATGTCCAAGCTCAAAGGATGAGCAACATCGTATGAAGGACATCCCATATGCGTCTGCTATAGGATCCATCATATATGCGATGATATGCACTGGACTGGACGAGTCATGCGCGTTAAGCATGACAAATAGATATCAGCAGAATCCTAGTAACATTCATTGGATGGTTGTTGAATGTATATTGGAATACCTTAGGAGGACTAAGGATATGTTTCTAATATACGGATTTAATGAAGAGGAACTAGTTGTAAAGGATTACACGGATGCTAGTTTCGAAACTGATCGAGATGATCCTCGATCACAATCGGGATATGTCTCTATTATGAATAGTGTAGCATTGTCCACTACAGAATACGAATACATAGCCGCCTCATTAGCAGCTTGGGAAGCTACATGGATAAAAAGGTTTATCACTAATCTAAGGATGGTCTCTACCATTCAAGACTCCTTAGAAATCTTTGTGATGACGAGGGTGCGATTGTTCAAATCAAGGAACCCCGTGCACGTCAAAAGATTAGGCATAATGAGCGGAGATTCAACTGCATAAGGGATGAAGTTGAAAAGGAAAGGATATGTATTCGCAAAGTTCACTTTGATCAAAACATTGCGGATCCACTCACGAAGCTCCTTGAAAGGGCAAAGCATGAAAGTCATGCTTGTGCCTTAGGACTTCGATATTCTAGTGATTGGAATTGATCTGTTTAGTATTAATATTATTAATATGGAACAATTGAAATACTTAACTTATCTATGTATTTACGATATTTTAAGTAATGTTCCCTTTTAGCATGTTTACATCCATGAATAATTTATTATTCTAAAATGTCCGTAGTCGGTCATATTTGTGGGAACAAATATGAATGTAAGACTATTATGAACTTGGATTGGTGGATATTCATAAGGCATGGATATAGAGCAATTGGTTGCTGCCAAGGTTCATAGATATTCGTGGGATACGAATATTGGACTGACCCGCATCTCAAATCTTACTACATGGAATCTTATTGATTGATCATAAGTAAATTTGAGTAAAGGCGAATATCATTTGGTATCCTCCGACCTGAGATACATATTGGGTTTTGATATTCACCAAGTGTTATACCTTGAGCTAGTTCTTCACTGATATGAGATAATTGTCAGTACATAAGACTATGTTCAGATGTGACATAAGGTGATTGTGAGAAACGTATGTAGTCAAGATGGGATTTGTTCCTCTTATTCGTTGAGAGTACGATGTCTAAGGCCTGATTAAGTTAAATCAACAAGGAATGATCAATCTGTGTCCTTGGATTTAACATGACATCTGTAACAAAAGGATAGATGATTGATTCACCTAAATCATTTCAAGTTGGATACTTGAAGGGGATGATGTTATTGAATGGCTTCTAAGTCACGCGTATTAAGGGTAGTAAACCGTTGTTAGGCGGTATTTACTGCTTGCATCAATCTTCTATGTATCTTGTGCAAGTGGGAGATTGTTGGATTCTGTATGCCCAAGACACATAGAACATTGATGTGGTTAGTACGTTGTGATCCAAGTCGGGTCATACCCAATAACAAGCTTAGCAAACACCAATTAATATTTAATTGATGATATGATCATGCAATTAAATAATTGCACCAATTTAGAAAATGGGTTTTCTAAATAAATTGTATGTGAGAAAGAACAAATTATAAGGATATTTTGTTCATGGATATTATTTGTTATGTTGTTTAAATTAATTAAGCAACAACAAATAATAAATATGTGTGTGTATATTATATATAATTAAGAGGTTAATTATGTATAATACAAAAAAAAAAGTCTTGTAACATTGTTTAAAACTTAAAGGAAATTTTGAGAGGGAAAACCCAAAGAAATGAAAGGGTTCGGCCGCCCAAGGCAGCCATATACCTCTCTTTTCCTTTTTCTTTAGTGTTCTTGGAACACATACTCTCTTGGAACACACATACACTTCATCTCTTTTTCTTCTCACATGCAAGAACCAAAACGAAATGTAATCTTTTCTTCAAGAGATTCACGGGTGAAGATGTTCCAGCAGCATGCTTCAATTCGTTTTGAGGCTGGAAATCGATTTCCAGCAGCTCATTCTCGGTCTTTGGTGTAGAAAAGCCTAGCAAAGGGTGTTGCTAAAGGAGCTTGTGGGTATGAACACTTGAGAGCACCTTCTCTTGGTGTTTTGGTCATTCAATGGCAGCCCCCTTTCAGATAAGTCCACGTTTTTAGTTTTGACAGCTTCTAAATCTTTGGCTGCATGTTCGTTATTGATCACATTTTCAGCATCTTTGTGTGTTGGTTTTTGACAGCATACAAAGAGCTACAAGTTCACTATTGTTCACGTTTTTCAGCAGCTTTGGTTGTTGTTTTTCAGCCACTTTTGACAGCATACAAAGAGCATGAACAAGGTAGTTCATCTTCATCATAGATCCACGGTTTTAACAGCATGCATCACGGTTTTGACAGCCTCTAAAGGTAGTAAATTGTGTTGATTTGGTTGTTATGTTAGCTTCTTGATAACTAATCTATTCACATATATATGATCCTTTGTCTTTGGGTTTGTTGAAACAATATTATGAACTAAAATTTTCAGTTTATTGAACACGAAATTAAGTTCATATTCCGCTGTGTTTTCTTGTTTAAAATGGTTAAACAACATTGTTTAGGTCCAACAAACCCAACACTTTGCACGTATTGAATGGATGAGAGAGGTAAGTGTAAGACTTTTTAATAATGTGTATTCTCAAGAAGGGTGAAGATCCAATCACATGCAAGGGGGGGCAGCCAAAAATGGTTTAAAATGAAAGAGTTTCCCCCCTTAAAACACAATACACATTATTATAAAATAGTCTTTGTCATACATTAAAAAGTCTTCTACTAGACTTATTTAAAATTATGACATATGACATCTCTAATTAAACAATTTAATTAAAGTACAATCACATGTCATTAGTGTTATTTAAACCCTTTTAAATAACAAAATAACAATAAACCCATTAACAAATTATCCTCATAATTTGTTCCATCTCGAATGCCTTAGTTTAGAAAACCCTTTTCTAAACATGGTGCGATTATTCAATTGCATGATCCCATCAACAATTAAATAATTCTTGGTGATTGCAAAGCTTGTTATTGGGTATAACCCGACTTGGATCATAACATACTAACTGCATCAAAATTCTAAGTGTCTTGGGCACACAGAATCCAACAATCTCCCACTTGCCCAAGATTCATAGAAGATTGATGCAAGCAGTAAATACCGCCTAACAACGGTTTACTACCCTTAATACGTATGACTTTTAGCCATTCAATAACATCATCCCTTTCAAGTACCCTACTTGAAATGATTTTGGTGAATCAATCATCTATCCTTTTGTTATAGATGTCATGTTAAATCCGATGACACAGAATGATCATTCCTTGTTGATTTAACTTAATCAGGCCTTAGACATCTAACTCTCAACGAATAAGAGGAACAAATTCCATCTTGACTACATACGTTTCTCACAAACACCTCATGTCATACCTAAACATACCCTTATGTACTGTCCACTATTTCAGGATAGTGAAGAATTAGCTCAAGGTATGACACTTGGTGAATATCAAAACCCAATATGTATCTCAGGTCGGAGGATACCAAATGATATTCGCCTTTACTCAAATTTACTTATGATCAATCAATAAGATTCCATGTAGTAAAATTTGAGATGCGGGTTAGTCTAATATTTGTATCCCACAAATATCTATGAACCTTGGTAGCAACCCATTGCTCTATATTCATCCTTATGAATATCAACCAATCCAAGTTCATAATAATCTTACCTTCATACTTGTTCCCACAAGTCTGAACGACTATGGACTTTTAGAGTAAACATTTTACTCATGGATTAAACATGCTAATTTGGAACATTAATTGAAACATTATAACCAAATAATTTTATTCAAATAATAAAGAGTTCCACATATCTAAATACAAAATTTACAGATCAATTCCAATCACTAGAATATTGAAGTCCCATGGCACAGTATGACCTTCATGCTTTGCCTTTTCAAGGAGCTTCGTGAGAGGATCTGCAACGTTTTGATCCGTGTGAACTTTGCGAATACATATCTTTCCCTTTTCAACTTCATCTCGTATGTAGTTGAATCTCTGCTCAATGTGCCTAGTCTTTTCATGAGCACGGGGTTCCTTGATTTGAGCAATCGCACCCTCGTTATCACAAAAGATCTCTAGGGGGTCCTGAATGGAAGGGACAACCCGTAGATTGGCAATGAATTTCTTTAACCATGCAGCTTCTTGAGCTGCCAATGAGGCGGCGACGTATTCTGATTCTGTAGTTTATAGAGCCACCACATCCTGCTTGGAGCTCTTCCAAGAGACCGTTCCTCCATTCAGAATGAAAATGTATCCCGATTGTGACCGTGAATCGTCACGATCGGTTTGGAAACTCGCATCCGTGTAACCTTTTACAACAAGTTCCTCGTCACCAGATCCATAGATTAGGAACATATCTCTTGTCCTCCTTAGGTACTTAAGTATGTTCTTAAAAGCCATCCAATGACTGTTTCCAGGATTTTGCTGGTAACGGCTTGTCATGCTTAAGGCGCATGACATGTCCAGTCGAGTGCATATCATTGCATACATGATGGATCCGATAGCAGATGCGTATGGGATTGCCTTCATTTTATCTTGCTCATCCTTTGAGCTTGGACATTGAGTCGTACTCAATATCGTTCCTCTTTGAATAGGTACGGTACCTTTCTTAGAGTTTCCATCTTGAACCATTTCAAGATCTTATTAATGTATGCACTTTGATTCAAACCAATCAACCGCCTTGATCTATCTCTATAGATCTTTATTCCCAGAATATAGGCGGCTTCACCAAGATCCTTAATGGAAAAACAACCTCCAAGCCAGTTTTTACACCTTCCAAGGTTGGAATGTCATTTACAAATAGTAGTATGTCATCAACATACAATACTAGGAAAGTTATTGTGCTCCCACTAGCCTTCTTATACACACAAGCCTCATCAGTGTTTTTGGTGAAGCCAAATTTCTTTACTTTCTCATCAAAACGGTGATTCCAGCTTCTCGATGCTTGTTTCAATCCATAGATTGATTTCTTCAACTTGCATACTTTATTAGGATGTTTTGGATCGACAAAACCTTCAGGCTGAACCATATAGACATCTTCCTCAAGATATCCATTTAGGAAAGCGGTTTTGACATCCATTTGCCAAATCTCATAATCATAATGAGCAGCTATGGCAAACAATATCCTTATAGACTTTAGCATCGCAACAGGTGAGAAGGTTTCATCATAATCAACCCCTTGAGTTTGAGTGAAACCCTTTGCTACAAGTCTAGCTTTATAAGTATCCAAGTTTCCATGCATATCGGTTTTCTTCTTGAAAACCCACTTACTTCCAACTACCTTGGAATTAAGAGGTGGTACAACAAGTTCCCAAACTTGATTGTCATACACGGATTGCATCTCAACGTTTATGGCTTCAAGCCATTTGTCACAATCTAATTGGACACTGCATTATGGTATGTGGTTGGTTCATCTGAATCTACCACATAGCATCCATCCATGAAAAATCCCTATCTTCAGGTGGATTACTAGTTCTACCACTTCTGCGAACGTCTTGTGTGTATTGATCAACCCCTTGATCATTCTCAACATCCTCATGTTGAGTGCTAGTTTCAACCAAACGTGCATCGGGTTATGGTTCTTGATCTTCCTCAAGATCCACTGTTGTACTGCTAGCTCCTTCCATAAGGAACTTTGCTTCTAAGAACTCACCCTTTCTGGCAACAAACACCTTTTGTTCCAGTGGATCATAGAAATAATATCCCATAGAATCTCTAGGATTTCCAACAAAGATACACTTGGTGGATCGGACTTCTAATTTGTTTGGGGTGGGAGTCTTAACATAAGCCTCACATCCCCAAACCCTTAAGTATGATAGGGATGGAAATCTTCCATGCCATATCTCAAAAGGTATCCTTTCTACCCTTTTGGTTGGGGCCATATTTAGAATACGGGCCGCGGAGAGCAAAGCTAAACCCCAAAATGATAGAGGCAATGTTCTTCTAGCCATCATAGATCGGACCATATCCAATAAGGTTCGATTCCTCCTTTCAGACACACCATTATGTTGTGGTGTTCTAGGTGGAGTGAGTTGTGAGACAATCCCACAACTCCTAAGATGATCTTGAAAAACATCACTTAGGTATTCACCTCCTCTATCGGTACGGAGAATTTTAATTGACTTATTGAGTTGATTTTATACTTCATTCTTGAAGATTTTGAACATTTCAAAAGCTTCATCTTTGTGCCTTATTAAGTACACATACCTATAACGACTATAATCGTCGGTAAAGGTAATGAAGTGTCTTTCACCATTCCTAGTCATTGGCTTAAAAGGACCACATACATCTGAATGTATGATTCCTAATAAATCTTTTGCCCTTTTGTTAGTTCCACTAAAGGGTGCCTTAGTCATCTTTCCTTGTAAACAAGATTCACAAACATCAAATGAATCACATTCATTTGTTTTTAAAAGACCATTCTTTTGAAGTGTTTGTAAACGTTTCTTGTTTATATGACCAAGACGACAATGCCAAAGATGGGTATCACTCAAGTCCAACTTGAGTTTCTTGGTGTTAGTTTGGTACAATGAACTATTTAAAGTATTTTCATGAACCAATTCATAAGTACCATTAATGGGAATAGCTTTAAAATTTAACATACCATTTAAAGAAACATGAATATCATTTTCAATAAAGAATAATACATAATCATAATGTCTTAATTGGGATACAAAAATAATTTTCCTAGTCAAACTAGGAGCATACAAAACATTCTTCAAAATAACTTCCAAACCACTTGGAAGTCTTAGGATGTAGTCCCCACGAGCTTCAACTAAGACTTTAGTTCCATTGTCCATGAAGAGGCTAACATCCCTTTGTTTGAAGTCCCTACTTCTTGTAAACCCCTGCAACAAATTGCAAATATGAGTTCCACATCCGGTATCCAATACCCATGTGTTAGAAGATGTAACATTAAGATCAATATGAATCATGTATATTGTACCTGAGGTTTGCCCGGCATCCCTCTTTGCTTTCAACTCTTGGAGATGGACAGGACAATTCCTTGCCCAATGTCCTATCTCCCCACACTTGAAGCATGGGTCATTAGTAGCAACCTTTTGCTTCTTCTCTTACGGTTTGGGTGGTACCCTTACCACCCCTTTCCCCTTTCCCCAAACGGGTCCCTTACCCTTGGCAACCTTTGCCTTGGGTCCGGGATGAGGCCTTTTGTTGTTCCCACCTTCATTGATGGTGAGAACGGGTAAAACCCTTTTACCCATGGCCGCCTCGGCCGTTTTGAGCATTGAGTGAAGTTCACCAATGCTTTTGTCCCATGCATTCATGTTGTAGTTCAACACGAATGTCTCGAACTTCTTGGTATGGCCATTTAGGATCAAATCTGTGGCCAATTCCTTTGAGATGGGACAATAAGCCTCTCGAGGCGGTCAATATGACTTTTCATCTTAAGTACATAAGATGAAACAGATTGGTTGTCGTCCATACGACATGCATGGAGTGCTCGAACCGTTTCGAAGCGCTCAACCCTTGCTTGCTGTTGGAACGTTTCCTTCAGCTGGGTTATCATGTCGTAAGCTCCGTGATGTTCATACTCCTTTTGGAGATCCAGAGTCATGCTCGCTAGCATGAGACAAGACACTTGGATGGAGTCCTCAGTGTATTTTAGCCAATCGTTATAGGCCTCCTCATCATCCTCGGTTGGTTGATCGGGGATAGGGTCGTCTAAAACATATGATCTTCTCTCTTTCTTGAGAACGATTCTTAAGTTTGATACCAATCAATAAAGTTGTTATGATTTAGACGTTCCTTTTGGAGGATAGCTCGTAGTGATTGGTTGGACGCGGATGAGTTATCGTGATTTTCATTATTGGTGGCCATCTACAAATTTTAACAAAGATCTATTTTAGTATTTTCGATATTGCTATTTTTAATAATTAATGCCTTTTAAGGTCATTTTTATATTAAAATCTAGAACCCAACATTACATTTAAATTGTGGTTAGGTGACCTTTATCCCACGATTTAAATTAATAAGGTGGTCAACGATTGACGGTTGCAACCACTTGCAACTTCTAGAGGTATGGGATCGACTTTTGAACATCATATGTAAAGTTGGCATGTTAATCCCATCAACACCATTTGGAAACCATATTGTAGGTTATCCATTTAACATGGTTTGCAAATCAAGACATCCTACTTACACACACGTGTGAGTTTGCCAAAATGAGTGGTTAGGTGACCTTTATCCCGCTAATATGGCATTCTCACCTTAAGTCATAAGTTCCCTCAAAGTGGTTAGGTGACCTTTATCCCACTAAGAGTTCCCAAGTGACTTAAGTGTTATGTAAAAGGATGGTGTTGATCTTGTTTTAGAATATTTAGAGGTTTCATATTTCTAGTTTAGAAAACTCTATGTACTTGTATTTGTATGCTTTCAAATACAAGATACCCTATGGTCCTTTGATTAAAACCTATTTTAATCTTTAAAATCATTAAATCATTTTACTAACCTTTTATTACCTTTTAATGATTAAGAACCATCATTTTTATAACTTGTTAAGTTTGTTAATTAGTTTGTAATGCATGTCAAAATTCCAACCATACAATCAAATAACAAACATCCAAACAAGTCGTAAATATAAACAACCACAATGTGCATAACCTTAGCTACTATTGTGACCACACTTGTTTGCCATCACAAGTGTGGTCATTTGGTCTTTCCTAAGGGTTGAATACAACACAAAATTGAGGTCTTGATAGACCCCAATTGAACTTGCATCCATATGCTTCAAGTCCTTCTTTTGTGTCTTCCTTTTGTGCTTCATTCCCGAGCATCTTCTTTTACAAAATATATATCCTAATACATATTTCTAGTAAAAAAAACACTGCTAATCTATTATTACATCCCAATGAATAAATAGACAAATTACATTTTTAAACAAAGCACAAAAGAATAATATTACAATCCCAAATGAAAACAACCAAAACAAACATTGCAAGCATCCAAACAACACAAGGCCAAAAGCTAGGTTATGCACCAACATGAACAATCGTTAACATCATTCAAACATATAATGAAACCCCACTTAAAACCACTAAATTTCAGCCAACATAAACTGAAATTTTGGGTTTTAAACATTGTCCAAACAGTCAACATTCCATAATATATATCTTTCAAGTTCTAATCACTAGCATGTGTGATATGACCTTGAATGTTTGGGGAATCATTCAAACAAAACATAGCAGCCCAAAATCAGCCTATACTAAGTTTATAATCATCCTTTAAAACCAATTTTAAAGGACAAAGCAAGCAAGTCATCCACATAACCGGCTCTTGATGCCATTGTCGGGGTGGCAAGAACATAAAACCAAGTTTAACCATTTAAACATTCAGAAAACGCAGCGGAATAACAATTTTAAAACCGATTTTAAAAGCTGAATATTATGTTCTTTAGGTTACCATATTAGTGTTTAAAACAAACCCATTAACCAAGGATCATATTATGTGAATCAACATGCTATGTATGTACAAAATCAACACAATATGACAACCTCAAAGGGCTGCCATAAACTACCTCTTTCAGCAGTGAAAAGTCGACCAAAGAAAGAAGTTAGAAGGCTGAAATATGGCCAAAGCTTCAAGGTTGGATGTCCTTAAATGTTGACTCCCATAAAGCTCTAAGTAAGCCTCACACTTGCTTGGATTTGGACACCAAAACACCAAGATGGGAGCTGCCAAAACACTTTCCAGAACCGTGAACTTTCAGCAGCTATGTAGATGAGATTGGATATCACAAAAACGGCCAAGGCTCCAAAATAGGACCCCTCAAGCTTGTATACCCCAAGCTTGGTTGCAATCACAAGTCTTGTTAGGAAGAATGAGACCAAATCAACTCAAAAACCCTCTCTATGCTGCTGCCTGGTCCGTAACCTTGAGGAGAGAAGAAGAGAGTTTTTCTTGATCTTTGCATGTATTGAATGGATGAGAGAGGTGAGTGTAAGACTTTTTAATAATGTGTATTCTCAAGAAGGGTGAAGATCCAATCACATGCAAGGGGGGCGGCCAAAAATGGTTTAAAATGAAAGAGTTTCCCCCCTTAAAACACAATACACATTATTATAAAATAGTCTTTGTCATACATTAAAAAGTCTTCTACTAGACTTATTTAAAATTGTGACATATGACATCTCTAATTAAACAATTTAATTAAAGTACACTCACATGTCATTAGTGTTATTTAAACCCTTTTAAATAACAAATAACAATAAACCCATTAACAAATTACCCTTATAATTTGTTCCATCTCGAATGCCTTAGTTTAGAAAACCCTTTCTAAACATGGTGCGATTATTCAATTGCATGATCCCATCAACAATTAAGTAATTCTGGGTGATTGCAAAGCTTGTTATTGGGTATAACCCGACTTGGATCATAACATACTAACCGCATCAAAATTCTAAGTGTCTTGGGCACACAGAATCCTACAATACATACATACATACATACATACATACATACATACATACATACATACATACATACATACATACATACATACATACATACATACATACATACATACATACATACATACATACATACATACATACATACATACATCATACATACATACATACATACATACATACATACATACATACATACATACATACATACATACATATACATACATACATACATACATACATACATACATACATACATACATACATACATACATACATACATACATACATACATACATACATACATACATACATACATACATACATACATACATACATACATACATACATAAAAACATACATAAATACATACATACATACATGCATACATACATGCATACATACATGCATACATACATACATGCATACATACATACCTACATACATACCTACATACATACATACGTACATACATACATACATACATACATACATACATGCATACAGGCATACATACACACATACATACACACATACATACACACATACATACACACATACATACACACATACATACACACACACATACATACATACATACATACATACATACATACATACATACATACATACATACATACATACATACATAGATACGTACGTACGTACATACGTACCTACATACACGTACGTACATACGTACATACGTACATACGTACTGATGGGTTTCTTTGAACACAAAACCAAGTTTAACCATTTAAACTTTCAGAAAACGCAGCGGAATAATAACTTTAAAACCGATCTTATAAGCTGAAAATTATGTTCTTTAGATGACCATATAAGTGTTTAAAACAAACCCATAAATCAAAGGATCAATATATGTAAATGAGCATGCTATGTAAACATTACAACACATAATATGACAGCCACAAGGGGCTGCCATAACTACCTTTCAGGAAGCTACAAATGCCGACAGAAAGAGTAGAATGGATGCTGAAATTCGGCCAAAAGAAGGCTGAAAATATGCCCAAAACTTCAATCTTAGAAGTCTTGTAGTTCTCACTCCCACAAGCCTCTAAGTAAGCCTCACACTTGCTTGGATTTGGACACCAAAACTCCAAGATGGGAGCTGCCAAAAGACCTTTCAGAACCGTGAACTTTCAGCAGCAATGTAGATGAGATGGGAGGATGAAATTGGCCAAGATTCCAAGAGGAGGAACCCTCCAGTGTGTATACCCCAAAGCCTCCTTGCAAAACCCATCTTGTTAGGAAGATTTAACACCAAAATCAGCTCCAAAAACCCCCTTTTCTTGGCTGTTGTTTCCGTAAACAAGAGAGAAGAGAAGAGAGTGTTTTGTTCAAGTTTGCATGTCTTGGGATGGAGAGAAAGAAAGAGTGTGTATCTAGTTAATGTTGTGTATGTCCAAGACATAAAAGGTCCAATAATAATCAAGGGAGGGGGCGGCCAAATGGATTCAAAAACATTTTCCCCCTTAAACTAATAACACAACATATTAAAGCTAGCCATATATCACACATTAATAAGTCATTCTCTATACTTATTTAAGATTTGTGACATATGTCTTCCTTAATTAAAGTACACTCATATGTTATTAATGTTATTTAAACCCTTTTAAATAACAAGAATAACAATAAACTCATCAACAAATTATCCTTATAATTTGTTCCATCTCTTATGCAATTTATTTAGAAAACTCATTTTCTAAATTGGTGTAAATATTTAATTGCATGATCATATCATCAATTAAATATTAATTGGTGTTTGCTAAGCTTGTTATTGGGTACAACCCGACTTGGATCATAACGTACTAACCGCATCAATATTCTACGTGTCTTGGACATATAGAATCCTACAATCTCCCACTTGCCCAAGATTCATAAAAGATTGATGCAAGCAGTAAATACCACCTAACAACGGTTTACTACCCTTAATACGTATGACTTATAGCCATTCAATAACATCATTCTTTTCAAGTACCCTACTTGAAATGATTTAGGTGAATTAATCATCTATCCTTTTGTTTCAGATGTCATGTTAAATCCAAGGACATAGAATGATCATTCCTTGTTGATTTAACTTAATCAGGCCTTAGACATCTTGCTCTCAACGAATAAGAGGAACAAATTCCATCTTGACTACATACGTTTCTCACAAACACCTCGTGTTACACCTGAACATACCCTTATGTACTGTCCACTATTTCAGGACAGTGAAGAATTAGCTCAAGGCATAATACTTGGTGAATATCAAAACCCAATATGTATCTCAGGTCAGAGGATACCAAATGATATTCGCCTTTACTCAAATTTACTTATGATCAATCGATAAGATTCGATGTAGTAAAATTTGAGATGCGGGTTAGTCTAATATTTGTATCCCACAAATATCTATGAACCTTGGTAGCAACCCATTGCTCTATATTCATCCTTATGAATATCAACCAATCCAAGTTCATAATAGTCTTACCCTCACACTTGCTCCCACAAGTCTGAACGACTA
This sequence comes from Flaveria linearis, assembly GCA_024085815.1. Classification (NCBI taxonomy): domain Eukaryota; kingdom Viridiplantae; phylum Streptophyta; class Magnoliopsida; order Asterales; family Asteraceae; genus Flaveria; species Flaveria linearis. The sequence goes on from CM044013.1 coordinate 42,884,012, forward strand.
CGGACATTTAGAGTAAACAATTCACTCATGGATAAACATGCTAAATTGGAACATTAATTGGAACATTATAACCTGATAATTTTATTCAAATAATAAAGAGTTCCACATATCCAAATACAAAATTTATAGATCAAATCTAATCACTAGAATATCGAAGTCCCATGGCACAAGTATGACCTTCATGCTTTGCCTTTTCAAGGAGCATCGTGAGAGGATCCGTAATGTTTTGATTCGTGTGAACTTTGCGAATACATATCTTTCCCTTTTCAACTTCATCTCGTATGTAGTTGAATCTCCGCTCAATGTGCCTAGTCTTTTGATGAGCACGGGGTTCCTTGATTTGAGCAATCACACCCTCGTTATCATAAAAGATCTCTAGGGGGTCCTGAATGGAAGGGAAACCCCTAGATCGGTAATGAATTTCTTCAACCATGCAGCTTCTTGAGCTGCCAATGAGGTGGCGACGTATTCTGATTCTGTAGTTGATAGAGCCACCACATCCTGCTTGGAGCTCTTCCAAGAGACCGCTCCTCCATTCAGAATGAAAATGTATCCCGATTGTGACCGTGAATCGTCACGATCGGTTTGGAAACTCGCATTCGTGTAACCTTTTACAACGAGTTCCCCATCACCAGATCCATAGATTAGGAACATATATTCTTGTCCTCCTTAGGTACTTAAGTATGTTCTTAACAGCCATCCAATGACTGTTTCCAGGATTTTGCTGGTATCGGCTTTTCACGCTTAAGGCGCATGACACGTCCGGTCGAGTGCATATCATCGCATACATGATGGATCCAATAGCAGATGCGTATGGGATTGCCTTCATTTTATCTTGCTCATCCTTTGAGCTTGGACATTGAGTCGTACTCAATATCGTTCCTCTTTGAATAGGTACCGTACCTTTCTTAGAGTTCTCCATCTTGAACCTTTTCAAGATTTTATCAATGTATGCACTTTGATTTAAACCAATCAACTGCCTTGATCTATCCCTATAGATCTTTATTCCCAGAATATAGGCGGCTTCACCCAGATCCTTAATGGAAAAACAACTTCCAAGCCAGGTTTTTACACCTTCCAAGGTTGGAATGTCATTTCCAAATAGTACTATGTCATCAACATACAATACTAGGAAAGTTATTGTGCTCCCACTAGCCTTCTTATACACACAAGCCTCATCAGCGTTTTGATGAAGCCAAATTTCTTTACTTCCTCATCAAAACCGTGATTCCAGCTTCTCGATGCTTGTTTCAATCCATAGATTGATTTCTTTAACTTGCATACTTTATTAGGATGTTTTGGATCAACAAAACCTTCAGGCTGAACCATATAGACATCTTCCTCAAGATATCCATTTAGGAAAGCGGTTTTGCCATCCATTTGCCAAATCTCATAATCATAATGAGCAGCTATGGCAAACAATATCCTTATAGACTTTTAGCATCGCAACAAGTGAGAAGGTTTCATCATAGTCAACCCCTTGAGTTTGAGTGAAACCCTTTGCTACAAGTCTAGCTTTATAAGTATCCAAGTTTCCATGCATATCGGTTTTCTTCTTGAAAACCCACTTACGTCCAACTACCTTGGAATTAAGAGGTGGTATAACAAGTTCCCAAACTTGATTGTCATACATGGATTGCATCTCAACGTTCATGGCTTCAAGCCATTTGTCACAATCCGAATTGGACACTGCATTATGGTATGTGGTTGGTTCATCTGAATCTACCACATAGCATCCATCCATGAAAATTTCGTATCTTTCAGGTGGATTACTAGTTCTACCACTTCTGCGAACATCTTGTGTGTATTGATCAACACCCTTGATCATCCTCAACATCCTGATGTTGAGTGCTAGTTTCAACCAAACGTGCATCGGGTTGTGGTTCTTGATCTTCCTCAAGATCCACTGTTCTACTGCTAGCTCCTTCCATAAGGAAGTTTGCTTCTAAGAACTCTCCCTTTCTGGCAACAAACACCTTTTGTTCCAATGGATCATAGAAATAATATCTTATAGAATCTCTAGGATATCCAACAAAGATACACTTGGTGGATCGGACATCCAATTTGTTTGGGGTGGGAGTCTTAACATAAGCCTCACAACCCCAGACCCTTAAGTATGATAGGGATGGAACACTTCCATGCCATATCTCAAAGGGTGGCCTTTCTACCTTTTTGGTTGGGGCCATATATAAATACAGGCCGCGGAAAGCAAAGCGAAACCCCAAAATGATAGAGGCAATATGCTTCTAGCCATCATAGATCGAACCATATCCAATAAGGTTCGATTCCTCCACTCAGACACACCATTATGTTGTGGTGTTCCAGGTGGAGTGGGTTGTGAGACAATCCCACAACTCCTAAGATGATCTTGAAAAACATCACTTAGGTATTCACCTCCTCTATCGGTACGAAGAATTTTAATCGACTTATTGAGTTGATTTTCTACTTCATTCTTGAAGATTTTGAACATTTCAAAAGCTTCATCTTTGTGCCTTAATAAGTACACATACCCATAGCGACTATAATCGTTGGTAAAGGTAATGAAGTATCTTTCACCATTCCTAGTCATTGGCTTAAAAGGACCACATACATCCGAATGTATGATTCCTAATAAATCTTTTGCCCTTTCGTTAGTTCCACTAAAGGGTGCCTTAGTCATCTTTCCTTGTAAACAAGATTCACAAACACCAAATGAATCACATTCATTTGTTTTTAAAAGACCATTCTTTTGAAGTGTTTGTAAACGTTTCTTGTTTATATGACCAAGATGACAATGCCAAAGATAGGTATCACTCAAGTCCAACTTGAGTTTCTTGGTGTCAGTTTGTTACAATGAACTATTTAAAGTATTTTCATGAATCAATTCATAAATACCATTAATGGGAATAGCTTTAAAATAGAACATACCATTTAAAGAAACATGAATATCATTTTCAATAAAGGATAATACATAATCATAATGTCTTAATTGGGATACAGAAATAATGTTCCTAGTCAAACTAGGAGCATACAAAACATTCTTCAAAATAACTTCCAAGCCACTTGGAAGTTTCAGGATGTAGTCCCCACGAGCTTCAACTAAGACTTTAGTTCCATTGCCCATGAAGAGGCTAACATCCCCTTAATTGAAGTCCCTACTTCTTGTGAACCCCTGCAACAAATTGCAAATATGAGTTCCACATCCGGTATCCAATACCCATGTGTTAGAAGATGTAACATTAAGATCAATATGAATCATGTACATTATACCTGAGGTCTGCCTGGCATCCCTCTTTGCTTTCAACTCTTGGAGATGGAGGGGACAATTCCTCGCCCAATGTCCAACCTCCCCACACTTGAAGCATGGGTCATTAGTTGCAACCTTTTGCTTTTTCTCTTGTGGTTTGGGTGGTACCCTTACCACCCCTTTTCCCTTTCCCCAAAAGGGTCCCTTACCGTTGGCAACCTTTGCCTTGGGTGCGTGATAAGGCCTTTCCTTGTTCCCACCTTCATTGATGGTGAGAACGGGTAAAACTCTTTTACCCATGGCTGCCTCGGCCGTTTTAAGCATTGAGTGAAGCTCACCAATGCTCTTGTCCCATACATACATACATACATACATACATACATACATACATACATACAAAACATACATACATACATACACACATACATACACACATACATACACACACATACATACATACATACATACATACATACATACATACATACATACATACATACATACATATATACATACATACATACGTACATACATACATACATGCATACATGCATACATACATACATACATACATACATACATACATACATATATACATACATACATACATAAATACATACATAAATACATCCATAAATACATCCATACATACATGCATACATGCATGCATACATACATGCATACATACATGCATACATACATACCTACATTCATACCTACGTACATACCTACGTACATACATACATACATACATACATACATACATACATACATACATACATACATACATACATACATACATACATACATAAATACATACACACATACATACACACATACATACACACATACATACATACATACAAACATACATACATACATACATACATACGTCGTACATACGTACGTACATACGTACCTACACGTACATACATACGTACATATGTGACACCCCGTAATTCCAGGTTAACACTATCCAAACCACTGTCGTTATCGTTGGCACATACTCGTTAATACTCGAAACGTATACAAACACCGCCACCGATATCGTTAAATAAGTAATGATAAAAATACTAACACGGGTGTAGAGGTTTCTCATTAACGGGATTTCCTAAGGAATCCTCTTAATTAACATAGCTCGCTCATCTACGTCGTCATCAACCGAAACCATATTGGGAACACGGGACCTAAGTACAGGGACTAAACTTGACAATTGCCAAAATGGGGCTGGGTATAAATACCCATCCACCAGCCAAACACACCACAATCTGCTCTCTTCTCTTCAATCGCCTTCATCTTCACCATTTCTTCATCCAAGCACCAAAATCACCCCGATTGAGCTCGTTTTCGTCGGTTAGACCACGCAACAGCTGAGTAATCACGTTCCCATCAGGTAAGAGACCCTGTACATCCATTTTATTGCTTGTTTCTCTGCTGCAAATTTGGTGTTCGGGTGTTCGGGTTCAACCCGAATGCATGTGGTCGTGGGGGTGCGTGTGAGGTTAATCAGCATGTGCATTTCACTTAGACATGTTAGGAGAGTGTTTCTGGATGTCTTAATTGTGTGAAAACCGAGCACAGGATTGTCGAAGGCTGTTCAGCCCGTCCAGCAGTCGCGATCTGCTACTATCCGCGACTGGGCCAATCATGCGACTGAGTCATGCGACTGGGTCCCTCGTGCGACTGAGTGGTGCGACTGGGGTGAATCGTGCGAATGAGTCCATACGTATGTGCGTGACGTGCGAATGAATGCATGCGATTGAGAGTGTGTGTGATTGAGTCAACCGGATGAAATGTGTGCGACTGAGTACCACCCGACTGAAGGTCCAATCGCACGAATGAAGGTTCAGTCATGCGATTGGTTGTTGAGTCGGGTGAATGGGTGATGTGTGGTACGATTGAATGCTAAGTCGTACGAGTGAGGGTTCAACCGTACGAATGAGGTTGGTTCAACCGGTCATGAGATAGATATAGATCTGATGCCTGTCACACTTGGTAGTTTCAATGTAGTGGTGGGTATGGACTGGCTATCCAAGAATCAAGCTGAGATCATCTGTGGAGAGAAAATCGTTCGTATACCACTTCCTAGTGGTGAAACTTTATCGGTTAAGGGCGAAAGGAGTGGCATGGTCTCTGGAGTCATCTCCTACATGAAAGCTCAGAAGTGTTTGCGTAAGGGTCACACCGCTTTCCTAGCCATGGTCACTGAAAAAGAAACCGAGGAAAAGAAAATTGAAGACATCCTTGTTGTACGTGATTATCCTGAGGTTTTCCCTGAAGACCTACCCGGTCTCCCACCGTATCGCCAAGTCGAGTTCCAAATCGATTTGGTACCGGGAGCCGCCCTATCGCGAGAGCACCATACAGATTAGCTCCAAGGGAACTGCAAGAGCTGTCTATGAAATTACAGGAACTATTGGATAAGGGTTTTATCAGACCTAGCTCATCACCGTGGGGAGCCCCAGTTCTGTTTGTCAAGAAGAAGGACGGAACTTTCCGCATGTGTATCGATTACAGGGAATTGAACAAGGCAACAATAAAGAATCGTTATCCTCTCCCGCGCATTGGCGATCTGTTCGATCAACTACAAGGGTCGAGTTATTATTCCAAGATAGACCTAAGATCGGGTTTTTCATCAACTAAGGATATGAGAAGAAGACATTTCAAAGACTGCTTTCAAAACGAGGTATGGCCACTACGAGTTCTTAGTTATGCCATTCGGGTTGACCAATGCACCAGCGGTTTTCATGGACCTAATGAACCGAGTATGCAAACCCTATCTAGACAAGTTCGTCATTGTCTTCATCGATGACATCCTTATTTACTCAAGGAATAAGGAAGAACACGAAAAGCACCTTAGACTGATTCTGGAGCTGTTGAGACGAGAACAATTGTATGCGAAATTTTCAAAGTGCGACTTCTGGATACGAGAGGTCCATTTCTTGGGTCATGTGGTCAATGAGAATTGGATACACGTTGACCCAGCAAAGATAGCAGCTATCAAGAACTGGTCTACGCCTAAGACTCCGACCAAGGTACGATAGTTTCTCGGGTTGGCTGGCTATTATCGACGGTTCATCGAAGGGTTCTCGAAGATTGCTCAACCTCTTACCGCATTCACTCATAAAGGCACTACGTACGATTGGGGTGATAAACAAGAATCTGCATTCCAGATTCTGAAGCAAAAACTCTGTACAGCACCGATTCTATCCCTGCCTGAGGGAACCGATGATTTTGTAGTTTACTGTGATGCTTCTATACAAGGCCTCGGTTGCGTACTAGTGCAACGCAATAAGGTGATTGCCTATGCATCACGACAACTGAAGATACATGAGAAAAACTACACGACACACGACCTAGAGCTTGGAGCAGTCGTGTTTGCACTCAAGATATGGAGACACTACTTGTACGGTACCAAGTGCACCATTTACACCGATCATAAGAGTCTCCAGCACATCTTTGAACCGAAGGAGCTAAATATGAGACAACGTCGTTGGGTCAAGTTGTTAAACGACTATGACTGTACGATCAAGTATCATCGGGCAAGGCCAATGTAGTAGCAGAGGCCCTGAGTCAGAAGGAAACACCAAGCCAAGACGAGTTCGAGCATTGCAACTCACCATTCACACTGGTTTACCCGACCAGATCCGCAATGCTCAACTTGAGGCGTTAAAAGACAAGAACCTGAAAGCCGAGTCGCTACGAGGCATGGAGAAGCAATTGGAAACCAAGCCTGACGGAATCCGCTACTTCATGGATCGAACATGGATTCCCTCGTATGGAAACCTACGAGAACTGGTAATGGACGAAGCTCACAAATCACGGTACTCAATCCACCCAGGTTTGGACAAAATGTATCACGATCTCAAAGTCCTTTACTGGTGGCCGAATATGAAAGCTGATATTGCCACATACATAGCAGATGCCTAACCTGTTCTAAGGTTAAGGTGGAGTATCAACGACCGTCTGGTTTACTCCAACAGCCAGAAATACCAGTATGAAGTGGGAGCAGATATCTATGGACTTCATCACGAAACTTCCTCGAACTCCCAGCGGATGCGACACCATTTGGGTGATCGTGGATCGCTTGACGAAATCCGCACACTTCCTGGCAATCCGGGAGACTGATCGTATGGAGAAGTTAACTCGTATCTACCTAAGGGAAGTAGTCTCTCGGCACGGTGTGCCGATTTCCATTATCTCTGATCGTGACGCTCGATTCACTTCACACTTCTGGCAGTCTTTGCAACGAGCATTGGGAACGTGGTTGGTTATGAGCACCGCGTATCACCCTCAAACCGATGGCCAGAGCGATGCGAACGATCCAGACTTTAGAAGACATATTACGTCCCTGCATCATAGATTTCGGCAGCAGTTGGGAAACTCACTTACCACTAGTTGAGTTTTCTTACAACAATAGCTATCACACATCGATCAAAGCTGCCCCATTGAGGCACTGTATGGGCGTAAGTGCCGATCACTATCTGTTGGGCGGAATTTGGAGAAAGTCAACTCACCGGCCCTGAAACCGTATGGCAGCAGCCCGTGACCGACAGAAAAGTTACGCTGATAAGCGTCTCCGACGTTGGAATTCCAAATAGGTGACAAGGTGCTTTTGAAAGTGTCACCTTGGAAGGGTGTGATTCGTTTCCGGAAACGTGGGAAACTAAGCCCTAGGTACGTGGGACCGTTTGAGGTTGTCAACGGGTTGGCCCCGTGGCCTATCAGTTGAACCTACCCGAAGAACTCCGTGGAGTACACGATGTGTTCCACATCTCCAACTTGAGGAAATGCCTTGCAGACGAGACTCTATCGTTCCGTTAGACGAGATACATGGGATGAACAACTACATTTCGTCGAGGAACCAGTGGAAGTCATGGATCGACAAGTCAAGACGCTCAAACATAGTCGTATCCCTATCGTCAAGGTTCGTTGGAACTCAAAGCGTGGACCAGAGTTTACCTGGGAACGCGAGGATCAGATGAAGAAGAGTACCCGCAACTGTTCCAAGATCAGGCATCCACCTCTTAGAATACGCAGCAACTCTATTCAACAGGCGTCACAAACCGAGAGCCTTGTACTTCCCTGTAGAACCTCGTAACATGATATGCTAATTTTCGGGGACGAAAATTCCTGCACACAAGGGGATGATGTGACACCCGTAATTCCAGGTTAACACTATCCAAACCACTGTCGTTATCGTTGGCACATACTCGTTAATACTCGAAACGTATACAAACACCGCCACCGACATCGTTAAATAACTAATGATAAAATACTAACACGGGTGTTTGTAGAGGATTCACATAAACGGGATTTCCTAAGGAATCCTCTTAATTAACGTAGCTCGCTCATCTACGTCGTCATCAACCGAAACCAAAATTGGGAACACGGGACCTAAGTACAGGGACTAAACTTGACAATTGCCAAACTGGGGCTGGGTATAAATACCCATCCACCAGCCAAACACACACAATCTGCTCTTTCTCTTCATCGCCGTCATCTTCACCATTTCTTCATCCAAGCACCAAAATCACCCCGATTGAGCTCGTTTTCGTCGGTTAGACCATGCAACAGCTGAGAAATCACGTTCCCAGCAGGTAGGCGACCCTGTACATCCGTTTTATTGCTCGTTTCTCAGCTGCAAATTTGGGGTCGGTGTTCGGGTTCACCCGAATGCATGTGGTCGTGGGGGTGCGTGTGAGGTCAATCAGCATGTGCATTTCACTTAGACAGGTTAGGAGAATGTTTTCTGGAAGTCTTGATTGTGTGAAAACCGAGCACGGGACAGCCGAAGGCTGTTCAGCCAGTCCAGCAGTCGAGATCTGCTGCTGTCCACGACTGGGCCAGTCATGCGACTGAGTCATGCGACTGGGTCAGTCATGCGACTGAGTCATGCGACTGGGTCCCTCGTGCGACTGAGTGGTGCGACTGGGGTGAATCGTGCGAATGAGTCCATACGTATGTGCGTGACGTGCGAATGAATGCACGAGATTGAGAGTGTTTGCGATTGAGTCAACGGATGAAATGTGTGGCGACTGAGTACCACCCGACTGAAGGTCCAATCGCACGAATGAAGGTTCAGTCATGCGATTGGTTGTTGAGTCGGGTGAATGGGTGATGTGGTACGATTGAATGCTAAGTCGTACGAGGAGGGTTCAACCGTACGAATGAGGTTGA
>CM044013.1:42895917-42923417 GCA_024085815.1 Flaveria linearis
TCACTCACGGTTAGTGATTTTGTTTCGTTTTGTTTGAAGTTAGTTATGTTAGATTTAGAAATTAGGATCTGTTGTTATGAAATTGAAGCAAAATTCGTGTGATGTTTAGTTTGGAGATTGAGATGTGGAATTGCAGTCCTTCGAGGCTAGAGTCTGCTCATGGATGTTATTGTTGTGTTAATATAATCTAATTGCACTGTTGTTGATTTTTGTGGCGTAGATGTTGGATTCGAACTCACGATCAGATTTTATGTCATTTTTTTGCATTTGGTTATGTTATTTTAGAATTACGATCCGTTGTTGATTAAAATGTGTTCTTTTGGTATGATTGAAGCAAATTTGTGTGATCTTTTAGTTTTGAAGTTTGAGATATTCAATTACAAGTTACAATACTTCGAGGCTAGAGTTCGCGAATGGATATTAATCAGTAATCTATTCCATTCTTACTATTAGTGGACTGTTGTTGAATTTGTGTTGTAGATGTTGGATTCGAACTCACGATAAGTGATTTTGTTTCCTTCTGTTTGAAATTAGTACACTATATTTAGGAATTATGATTCCTTATTGTTCTGTTATATTGAAGTTTGAGATACGTTTCTGATTGATTTGGGGAACAGGAAGCAGTATGCTTGAATTTTATGATCTGCTGTTCAATCTATGTTATCAGTATGTTATTAGAAGCATAATATAATCTTCAAGCAGCCATAAAACAATCTAACAATTAACATGCAAAGGATGCATGAATGCCCAATCGACATATACAAGAAAATTTCACCTCATCTGATTCTTGATGTGGTTTTGGTTGATAGTTATATTGGGGATAATAAACATATTAGTATTAAGACATCAAATAATGCGATGATGGAAGATTCAGATGGCGGTTAAATGGCTATGGCCTCAAAGTGGAAGAATGCCTAATCTTTTGTGCAAGATTAATCAGTTCGTGTTGGTCCAATCTCTATAGAAAAAATTTATCATTGGGTATCTGCAGTGAAGCATTCTCAGGTTAGTTCTTGGTTGATACTATCTTTTGATGATTTCATGAACTTTCTTATAAGGTGTCTTCCAGTCTTAATTTAATGGCTTCGGTTGCGATTTTACCTCCAATGACCAGGTGTAGCCCACTGCATTGTTTTCTTATCCTTCTTGTTGCATAGAAATATCCGGAGCTAACCTGTCATTGCTGCATACCAAATTTATGAAGCTTATGTGAAAGTCATTGGCTAAATTGAAATTGATGTTCTCATGTGATGGTTCTCATATTGCTGCTAATTGAAAGATCTGTTTAATGGTATAAATACCCTTGATAAAATAAACTAACATTAAACTTAACTCTGTTAGAGTCTTCGAACATAAAAGAAGAAATTAAGATTGAAAATCAAAATCCAAACATCAGGGACCAAATTCAATTTTGATTAAATTACAAGGACAAAACGTGTACTTTGCTCAAAACTTAAATTGAAATGGTGAAATGAGGATTCAACATGGGTTTCTTCAAATTAACAGGGTGCGTGGCTTGATGCGCCTATGATCCTCTTTTTGTTTTATTTTGCAACACACAAGCGGCAAAGTAGAAAAACAATTATCATGATGAGAGGAACTCAGGGGAACTCACATTTGATGATGATGATGATGATGATGATAATCTGATTATCAATGATGATTATCATGATGATGATGATCATGATGATGAGTACTATTACGATTGTAGCGCTGAAGAAGACTATTCTGACGGGGTTGAAGTTGAACCGGGGTTGAAGTTGACCGTCGTCACAATGAAGTTGTTGCTTAGTATCTGAACATGCAGCCTTTATACAATAATATGAAAGTTCAGCTATGACTTATGGCACATAGGTTTTGATACAAGTTGAATATGTAATAACTGTTATGAAGTTTCTGCATAGGCCATAAACTTATGGCCTCTTAACTTATTTAGTTAATATGACTAAGTTACATAATTCTCCTTTTGTAGCATGGAAGTTGTGATGGTATTTTAAATATAACGTGTATAATTTTGTCATTCATTCAGCAGCTAAAGTAATAACAAGTTTATATATCCCTTTAAAACTTGATATGATATCAATTATCAAATAAAACTTGATATGCCTTCAACGATTCACTATTTACATTACTTTTTTAGAAAGTTTTTATGCGTAAAATATAGTTTAGATGACTTACGTTGTGTCTAATCTTTACATAAATTTCCCATTTATATGAACCCACGGATCACAATTGTCATTGTCGCAACAAAATTATTATACAAAATGTCATAAGAAGATTAATAAAGTAATAAAAATCAGTACTGTGTTGTAAATTATTGTCGCCGCCGCATCGCGCGTGTACACTACTAGTACTTACATACGAACATACAGACCTACATACGTATATACATACATACACACACAGACCTACATACATACACACATACACACATACAGACCTATATACATACATGCATACATACACACATGCATACATACATACATGCATACATACATACATCCATACATACATACTACATACATACATATATACATACATTCATACATACATACATACTTACATGCATGCATACATACATACATACATACATACATACATACATACATCTTACATACATCATACATACATACATACCTACATACATACATACATACAGCATACATACATACATACATACATACTATATACATACATACATACATACATACATACACATACATACATACATTCATACATACATACATACATACATACATACATACATACATAAATACATACATACATCATAGATACATACATACTTCATACATGCATACATACATCCATCATACATACATACTGCATACATACATACCTACATACATACCTACGTACACATACGTACGTACATACCATACATACATACGTACATACATACATACATACACCCTACATACAAACATACATACATACATACATACATACATACATACATACATACAACATACATAATACATACATACATACCTACATCATACATACTAAGTACGTACGCACGTACTACGTACGTACGTACATACGACATACATACATACTACTACTACATACATACATACATACATACCTACTTACATACATAAATACATACGTACATACACGTACATACATACCTACATACATACATCTAACACCCGAAAGTTTGACTTTTTGAGTGCCATGCGCTGGAGGCTCAGTCGCATGAAACTCATGCGACTGGAGGTCCATCGCATGATGTTCAGGCGGCCGAAGGTCCAGTCGCTTGGAGTCAGGTGACTGAACTGTAGTTTAAGGGAGGGGCAGCCATCTCCCCTCCCCACACTTGCAAAATTCAGTCAGAAAGAAGAGCAGAGAGAAAGAAGAGAGAAAGAAGAGAAAAGGAGAGAAAAGTGCTGATTCGGGCTCGAAACTCGTCGAGTGACTAGTCCAAACGAAGCTCTTCATCATCTTCTTGTTTGTGTGAGTTCTAGGACCCCTCATTTACTTGTTTTCAAATGATTTTAGGGCTGGAACACATGTAAACCCGTTTTTGAAATGTGTGAGTTTGACCCATTTGGGTGTATCGTGTATAGTGTGTTTATAGTGTGATTTTGGACTTGTATGTGCTTGTATGATGTCATAGTATGATTCCCTAAGGTTTAGGAGGGCTAATTTGGGATTGAAATGAGTTAGGGAGAGTTTGAAGGCCGTAGGTCGCGGTTGCAGTTTGGGATAAACTCGAGTCGCTGCCCAGTTAGGGCTAGGTGACTGAAGGGCCAATCGGACAATTGAGGGACGACTGAGACTCAATCACACGACTGAGGTTCAATCGCACGACTGGAAGCCCAGTCGCATAGATGCTCAGTCGCCTAGTGCTCAATCGTATGACTGAGAGTCCAGTCGCACAGGTGCTCAACCGCACCAGTCCCAATCGCATGATGTCCAATTGCCTAGTATTCATTCGCACGATTGTATGTCCATTCGCATAGGTGCCCAATCATATGATTTAGTCACGTGGAGGTCATGCGACTGAAGCATGCCTAATTGCCCAAATAGGGCTATTGTAAAAGAGTAGAGATGTGTATGTAAGATATATTTATGATAAGTATGACGTAGCCCTATATGATGGTAATTACTGATGATTTGTAAATATCGATGTTCCTTGTGTCGATGTATGTTTATCTTTCCGTGACTTTACGTGCTATGTTAATGAATGAAACGAAAGTAATAAGAGTGTAAAGTGAAAGATAATGAAAGAGGAACATGATGAATGAATGCATGTAATAATAAATGAACGGATGAATGTAAGAAAAGGCTTGCAAGCAAATGTATGGAGGTGCACACCCATTGCAGGTGTTAGCTCAACGGTGTGCGGGTTAGCTACCCCGAAGGATCACATTGGGGTCAGTCTTTATGATTGACCATATGTATGGGATCCTTGCCACTTACCCTAGGTGACTGGATCAGCAGTAGTGGATAATGTTCATGATTAATCATCACAGGTCCAGCACCAGCAGTAGTGCACAATGTTCGGGGTATAGCATATGGCATTGATCTAGAATGAAAGAGGAAAGATAAGTGTGCGTGTACTTTCCCTAGGTGACTGGATCAGCAGTAGTGCACAACGTTCGTGGTTAATTATCACAGGTCCAGCACCAGCAGTAGTGCACAATGTTCGGGGTATTGTACATGTCACCGAATGTAATGAACGTACGAATGAACGTACTGAACGTATGAATGAATGTAATGAACGTACTAATGAATGCAATGAATGTATGAATGAACGCAACGAACGTACGGTCGAATGTAATGAATGTATGAATGTATGTAAAGACGTATGAACGCAAGCAAGAATGTGACTGTTAATAATGAACAGTACACGAACGAAAGCTAATGAATGAATAATGAATATAATAATAAGATTATCTATATGTACGTATGTTGTGTGATTGTATGTATGTAGGAACGGTTTTAACGGAAGAAAAGTATGTTTTATTACAAACTAGAACTCACTCAGCAACGCTGACTTTTTATGTGTTTCCAGTTGACAGGTAGTGTTGCTGAGGATGGCACGAGGCTGCTACTCAGCTCTTTTGGGATGGCATTCCTTTGTTAATATTTTTGTAATGTATTATATTGAATGTATTTAGAAAACAAAGTGGTGTTTGTTGAGGATTCAGATAAACGGGATTACTTAAGGAATCCTCTCACTACTAAAAGTCACTGTTTATGACTATTTTGTAATTGATTAACAATGTATTGCTTTGCAAAAGCTTTTATGATGAAATGAGATGCCTTTTTTGAATGTTTCCACTGCGAACGTCTATTTAAAATAATTAAGAATGTATGTTTTATGTGCAATGATTGACCAGCTGTAAGCGTCCTGGGAACGGGGCCTTACAAGTTGGTATCAGAGCCAAAGTTTAAGTGAAACGGGTAAATTTTCAAAATAAACGTTAACTTAAACTGAGAATGGGATGGAAAGGGAAGGAATGCCAGTCTGAGTAGCTGCGTGCCATCAGGTATTTTCTTAATGTTAACCAGAATTATGTGCGCATGTTATGTGTTTATGTGTTACTGTTAGATTTAGATACTAATGTAGTCAGGATTGGAAATGCTCGGGGTACGAAGAGTAATGTGATTGGCTAATCACAACTGGCCACTGTAATTAGGGACTTACTATACTTGACATAAACTGAGCTATTCCCTTGAATGACCGTGTTGGTGTTTGAATCTTTTAATGTGTGATAGAGAATGGCTGGTGGTAGATCTTCTAAGGCTTCACGAGGTGGAGGTGGTGGCAGACGTGGTGCTGAACCACGGGCCACAAGAGGAAGACCTAGGGTGGAGAAAGTGGTTCATGAAGAAACTGAGACCCCTCATCAGGAGGGTGTAGACGAGAGCGCCAATTTGAGAGCCTCGGTAAAGGAGGTAGTGGTTGAAGAGGTACATCAGGTCATGCAGACGATCTTACCGTCTGTGGTGACCGAAATGATAAAGGATGTCCGGGAAGGTGAAAGAAAAGAGAGGAACAGGTCCTCAGGAAGGCAGGAGCAAGCAGGGCCGGAAACGGTTCTTTCTGATGATGAAGAGGAAGAGGAGGAGGAGCCTGCGCATGAGACAGCGCGAGGCTGTAATTACGGGGCGTTTATGAGGTGCAAGCCCCCTACTTTTGACGGTAATGGCACTGCTGCTGCTGCTCATCATGGGTGAGAGAAATGGAGGGTGTCCTCGATATCAGCGAGTGCCGGGAGGACCAAAAAGTGAAGTTCGCTACCCACTCTTTCACAGATTCGGCTTTATGCTGGTGGGACAACATAGTCCAAGCCGAGGGTAGCCGGGCCATTGGAAGAATGAAGTGGTCCGAGCTCAAAAGGTTGGTGAGCGAGGAATTCTGTCCTCATCGAGAAATGGATAAAGTTGAGAGACAGTTCCTGCAGCTGGAGGCGGGGACGATGACCCACCAACAGTACACCACGAAGTTCAACGAAATGGCATGTCTGGTGCCGGATCATGTGACACCTCTGTCGCGAAAGATCAAGAGGTATATTCAGGGTTTGCCGGCGGATGTTCGAAGGCATATGATCGCCGCCCGACCAATCACCTTTAGGTCGGCGGTGGACTTGGCGGGGAGACTGTATGATGAAAGTGCAGTGGTGGTGGTGGCTGATGGTAGTAGGAAGGGTGGTGGTGAAAGGATTGGAACGGGAAGAGGTTTGGCCAGGGTAATGACAAGTAACAAGAAGGCCCGGATGGATGACGTCGTATAGCCACCCCGGATACGGGACTGAAAAGGTGTAGTAAATGTGGGAAGGAGCATAGCGGGGAGTGTAGACTGGGGTTGAACATCTGTTTCAAGTGTGGAAAGCCTGGTCATATGGCTAGAGAGTGTAGGAGCATGAGGTGCTTCAACTGTGGGGAGAGTGGTCATATGAATAAAGACTGCATGAAGCCGAGGTCTGAGAGTTCCGGCGTGAAGAAGACGGGGAATGAAGGATCGAGGGCAAGCGCCAGGGCATTCACGATGACGCAGGAAGAGGCTAGGACGGACCCTGATGTTGTGTCCGGTACGTTTCTGGTGAACCCAACTTTAGCCTCTGTATTATTTGATTCGGGTGCAAGTAGAAGTTTTATTTCTGCTGCTTTCTGTGCCAAACTGACTGTTTGTAGTAGACGTGTGGACGTACCGTTTGATGTAGAAACTGCGATAGGTAAGTCTACCAGGATTTCCGAGGTGATAGAGGGTTGTGATATGGAATTAGAGGGCCATAAATTTCCGGTTAGACCATTCGCGATGACTTTGGGTGGTTTTGATTTGGTGGTTGGGATGGATTGGTTGGCGGACTTCAAGGCGAATATAGTATGTCGGAAGAAGATGATTCGTTTGATAGCGCCTGACGGGAGTTCGGTAACTGTTCATGGGGATCGGGTCACGACAATCCCGAAGGTGATCTCAATGGCGGTGGCGGGAAGATGCATGAGGCGCGGATGTAGCGCCTACTTATGTTATGTAAAGGATGTGGAAATGCCAACACCACAACTATTTGATGTCACTGTTGTGTGTGACTTTCCAAATGTGTTTCCCGAAGACTTATCGGGAGTGCCACCTGATCGAGAGATTGAGTTTCAGATTGATTTGATACCAGGCGCCCAACCTGTTGCCAAAGCACCATATCGATGGGCCCCCATGGAAATGAAAGAGTTGATGGAGCAGTTGCAAGAGTTGCTAGATAAGGGGTTCATTACACCCAGTATCTCACCTTGGGGTGCTCCGAACCTATTTGTAAAGAAGAAAGACGGTAGTATGAGGATGTGTATCAACTACCGTGAGTTGAACAAGCTGACGGTGAAGAACAGATACCCCTTGTCGAGAATCGATGATTTGTTTGATCAACTTCAGGGTGCCAGTTGGTTTTCAAGGATAGATCTTCGATCGGGCTACCATCAACTGAAGGTAAAAGAGCAGGATATCCCTAAAACAGCTTTTCGCAAGCGCTACGGTCACTACGAGTTTCTTGTCATGTCTTTTGGTTTGACCAAGGTGCCAGCTGCTTTTATGGATCAGATGAACCGGGTGTGTCGGCCGATGTTGGATAAGTCAGTGATTGTGTTCATTGATGATATCTTGATTTATTCGAAGAGTGAGACTGAGCATGCCGGTCATATTCGAGAGGTTCTGGAGACGTTGAGAAGGGAGAAGTTGTATGCTAAATTCTCCAAATGCGCATTCTGGTTGCGTGAAGTTCAGCTCTTGGGTCACATGGTAAATCCGGAGGGGATTATGGTTGATCCAGAAAAGATAGAAGCGGTGATGCAATGGAAGTCTCCAAAGACGCCATCTGAGATCCGAAGTTTCTTGGGTTTGGCGGGCTATTACAGGAGATTCATTCAAGATTTCTCCAAAATCGCTTCTCCACTAACCAAGTTGACCCGGAAAGATGTAAAGTTTGTATGGGGTCAAGCTCAAGAGAAGGCGTTCGAAGAAGTGAAGGCGAGATTGACCCAAGCTCCTGTTCTGTCATTGCCCAAGGGAAGTGAAGATCTGGTGGTTTATTTTGATGCTTCCTACTTGGGATTGGGGTGCGTGTTAATGCAGAGGGGAAAAGTTATAGCCTATGCATCCCGGCAGTTGAAAGTTCATGAGGTTAACTATTCTACTCATGACTTGGAGCTGGCAGCTGTGGTCTTTGCATTAAAGATTTGGAGGCACTATCTCTACGGGACAAAGTGCACCATCTTCACCAACCACAAGAGCTTGAAGTATTTCTTCGAGCAGAAGGATTTGAATATGAGGAAAAGGCGATGGTTGGAGCTTATAAAGGATTATGATTGTGAAATCCATTACCATCCGGGCAAAGCCAACGTGGTGGCGGATGCCCTTAGCTGAAAAGAGAGGCCCGAGCCGGTTCGGGTGAAGACGTACCAGTTGATTATGACCTCAGACGTGATGAAGCAAGTCAAGGAGTTTCAAGATGAGGCACTGAAGGAAGATCATCTTAACTCTGAAAGAATGAGAGGTCTGGTCGTGGAGTTGGGTGAAAACACAATTGGTGTTAGAACCCGATTCGGGCGGATGTGGATTCCTCGTTTTGGGGATGTACGGGTAAAGATCATGGATGAAGCTCCCACGACTCGATACTCCATTCATCCCGGTGCTACCAAGATGTACCAAGACTTGAAGAAAGATTATTGGTGGCCGGGTATGAAGCGTGATGTGGTGGAGTATGTGAGTAAGTGCCTTACTTGTCTGCAAGTGAAGGCCGAGCACCAGAAGCCATATGGGAAGATTCAACCTTTGGATATACCGGAATGGAAGTGGGAACACATCACCATGTATTTCATTACGAAGCTTCCACGTACTCCGAAAGGGTATGATGCTATATGTGTGATCGTTGACCATTTGACAAAGAGTGCTCACTTCCTACCGATGCGCGAGACGTATTCATCCGAGAGGTTGGCCGATCTTTTCATCAAGGAGATTGTGACTTGCCATGGTGTACCGGTGTCGATTGTGTCTGATCGTGACACCCGGTTTACATCCAAATTCTGGAAGAAATTCCACGATGCCATGGGGACGAGGTTACATATTAGCATGGCCTATCATCCTCAAACTGATGGTCAGTCGGAAAGTACCATTCAGACCTTGAGGACATGCTCCGGGCATGTGTTATTGACTTTGGGGGAAGTTGGGATGACCACTTACCGTTAGCTAAATTCTCATACAACAACAGCTATCATGCCAGCATCGGCATGCCACCTTACGAGATGCTATACGGTAGGAGATGTAGGACACCCGTTTGTTGGGGTGATATTGGTCAGAAGGAATTAGGGAGCATCGAAGTGATCGAGGCTACGACTGAAAAGCTTGAAAGGATCAAGGCCTATATGAAGGCAGCCAAAGACAGACAGAAGTCGTATGCTGATAAACGACGCAGACCGATTGAGTTCCAGGTGGGTGATCGGGGTATGTTGAAGGTCTCACCATGGAAGGGTATCATTCGGTTCAGAAAGCGGGGCAAGTTGCCCAAGGTATGTAGGCCCCTTCCGAATCATTGCTCGAGTTGGAGAGGTGGCCTATAGGTTGGAGTTACCAGATGAGTTAAGTGGGATTCACCCGACTTTCCACGTATCTCATCTGAGGAAGTGTTTGGCGGACGAGGATATGATTGTCCCACTGGAGGATATTGAGGTAGACAAACGGCTCAATTATGTGGAGCAACCAGTGGTGATCATCGATCGAAAGGAGAAAAGGCTAAGAAATAAAGTGGTTCCGCTTGTGCGTGTACAGTGGCAGCACAGGAAGGGATCCGAGTCAACTTGGGAAACCGAAGAAGAGATGAGACAACATTACCCACGTTTGTTCGAGGAATGATAGGTTTCGGGGACGAAACCTAAATAAGGGGGGTGGACTTGTAACACCCGGAAGTTTGACTTTTTGAAGTGCCATGCGACTGGACGCTCAGTCACATGAAACTCATGCGACTGGAGGTCTAATCGCATGATGTTCAGGCGGCCGAAGGTCCAGTCGCCTGTAGTCGGGCGACTGAACTGTAGCTTTAAGGGAGGGGAAGCCAACTCCCCTCCCCACACTTGCAAAATTCAGTCAGAAAGAAGAGCAGAGAGAAAGAAGAGAGAAAGAAGAGAAAACGAGAGAAAAGTGGTGATTCGGGCTCGAAACTCGTCGAGTGACTAGTCTAAACGAAGCTCTTCATCTTCTTCTTGTTTGTGTGAGTTCTAGGAGCCCTCATTTACTTTTTTTCAAACAATTTTGGGGCTGGAACACATGTAAACCCGTTTTTGAAATGTGTGAGTTTGACCCATTTGGGTGTAATCATGTATAGTGTGTTTATAGTGTGATTTTGGAATTGTATGTGCTTGTATGATGTCATAGTATGATTCCCTAATGTTTAGGAGGGCTAATTTGGGCTTGAAATGAGTAAGGGAGAGTTTGAAGGCCGTAGGTCGCGGCTGATGAACTCTAGTCGCTGCCCAGTTAGGGCTAGGCGACTGAAGGGCCAATCGGACGACTGAGGGATGACTAAGACTCAATCGCACGACTGAGGTTCATTCGTACGACTGGAATCCCAGTCGCATAGATGTTCAGTCGCCTAGTGCTCAATCGTACGACTGAGAGTCCAGTCGCACAGGTGCTCAACCGCACCAGTCCCAATCGCTTGATGTCCAATCGCCTAGTATTCATTCGCACAATTGTATGTCCATTCGTATAGGTGTCCAATCTCATGATTTAGTCACGTGGAGGTCATGCGACTGATGCATGCCTAATTGCCCAAATAGGGTTGTTGTGAACGAGGAGAGATGTGTATGCAAGATGTATGTATGATAAGTATGATGTAGCCCTATATGATGGTAATGACTGATGGTTTGTAAATATCGATGTTCCTTGTGTCGATGTATGTTTATCTTTCTGTGACTTTACGTGCTATGTTAATGAATGAAACGAAAGTAATAAGAACGTAAAGTAAAAGATAATGAAAGAGGAACATGATGAATGAATGCATGCAATAATGAATGAACAGATGAATGTAAGAAAAGGCTTGCAAGCAAATGTATGAAGATGCACACCCATTGCAGGTGTTAGCTCAAAGGCGTGCGGGTTAGCTACCCCGAAGGATGCACATTGGGGTCAGTCTTTGTGATTGACCATATGTATGGATCAGCAGTACTGGACAACGTTCATGATTAATCATCAAAGGTCCAGCACTAGCAGTAGTGCACAATGTTCGGGGTATAACATATGGCATTGATCCAGAATGAAAGAGGAAAGATAAGTGTGCGTGTGCTTGCCCTAGGTGACTGGATCAGCATTAGTGCACAACGTTCGTGGTTAATTACCACAGGTCCAGCACCAGCAGTAGTGCACAATGTTTGGGGTATTGTACATGTCACCGAAAGTAATGAACGTACGAATGAACGTACTGAACGTATGAATGAATGTAATGAACGTACGAATGAATGCAATGAATGTATGAATGAACGCAACGAACGTACGGTCGAATGTAATGAATGTATGAATGTATGTAAAAGACGTATGAACGCAAGCAAGAATGTGACTGTTAATAATGAACAGTACACGAACGAAAGTTCATGAACGAATAATGAAGATAATAATAAGATTATCTATATGTACATATGTTGTGTGATCGTATGTATGTATGAACGGTTTTAACAAAAGAAAAGTATATTTTATTACAAAACTAGAACTCACTCAGCAACGCTGACTTTTTATGTGTTCCCAGTTGACAGGTAGTGTTGCTGAGGATGGCACGAGGCGGCTACTCAGCTCTTTTGGGATGGCATTACTTTGTTAATATTTTTGTAATGTATTATATTGAATGTATTTAGAAAACAAAGTGGGTTTGTTGAGGATTCAGATAAACGGGATTACTTAAGGAATGAATCCTCTCACTACTAAAAGTCTCTATTTATGACTATTTTGTAATTGATTAACAATGTATTGCTTTGCAAAAGCTTTTATGATGAAATGAGATGCCTCTTTTGAATGTTTCCGCTACGAACGTCTATTTAAAATATTTGTGAATGTATGTTTTATGTGCAATGATTGACCAGATGTAAGCGTCCCGAGAACGGGGCCTTACAGTACATACGTACATACAAACATACGTACATATGTTCATACGTACTTACGTACATACGTACATACCTACATACGTACATACGTACATACGTACATACGTACATACATACCTACATACATACATACATTCACACATACAGACCTACACACATACAAACATACATACATACACACATACACACATACAGACATGCATACATACATATATGCATACATACATACATGACATACATACATGCATACATACATACATGCATACATACATACATGCATACATACATACATACATACATACACACATACACACATACATACATACATACATACATACATACATACATACATACATACATACATACATACGTACGTACGTACGTACGTACATACATACATACATACATACATACATACATACATACATACATGCATACATACATACATACGTACGTACATACGTACATACGTACATACTTGTACATACATACCTACATACGTACATACGTACATTTAGGATTCTATATGCCCAAGACACATAGAATATTGATGTGGTTAGTACGTTATGATCCAAGTCGGGTTATACCCAATAACAAGCATAGCAAACACCAATTAATATTTAATTGATGATATGATCATGCAATTAAATATTTACACCAAATTTAGAAAATGGGTTTTCTAAATAAGTTGCATATGAGATGGAACAATTTATTAGGATATTTTGTTCAATGATATTATTTGAAGTGTTATTTAAATTAGTTGTATAACACCAAATAGTAATGAGAGTATACTACTTATACAATTAATTGGTTAATTGTATAAACTAGTTAAAAGACTAGACAATATTTATGTGTGTGTAAATATTTGTTTTGTGAGAAAAACATCTATTTTTCTTCTTGTGGCCATCCACCACAACACACATACATGCATGTATGAGAATGTGTTTTGTTAAAAGAAAAACATCCTTCTTTTAACAAAAAAAAACCGTCCACCATCACAAGGGTATATGAGATTCTCTTGGTAAGAACATGCATGTGCATGTTAGTGCTTTGCCTTTGTGTCTTGAGAAGAACACACAAAGCATTCTTGTCTCCACTAACTTGTCTTTGGGAAGAACAGGTACATGCACCATTGTCTAGCACTAACTAGCATATAGTACTCTTCTTCTCATCAAACAAAGGATGCAACTAACACAAAACAATCAGCTCTCTCTCTCTCTCTCCTTCTAACTTACGGTTTTCAGCTGCTGAAAAGTAGGGTTTTCAGCAAGAAACAAGCTGAGTTTTGAGTTGTTCTTGGTATAGAATCTTCCTAACAAGAAGGTGTTTGCAAGGAGGCTTGGGGTATACTAGCTTGAGGACTTCTACTCTTGAAGTTTTGGACATTTCAGCATCATTATAGCTCTTCTTTTGGTCGTTTTTGGCTGCTGCAGTAAGGTATATCACAGCTCAATGAAGCTGTGATTTTATGTAGTTTTACATATGTTCATAGCTTCTTAATTACATAAATGATCCTTTGTTCTTTGGGTTTGTTTTATACATCAATATGGTCATCTAATGAACATATTTTTCAGCTTATAAAAGGGTTTATAAAGTTGTAATTCCGCTGCGTTTTCAGAAAGTTTAAATAGTTAAACTATGATTTTATGTTCTAACAAACCCAACAATGGTATCAAGAGCCGGTTATGTGAATAGTTTGCTTGTTCTTATCCTTTAAAAATAATTTTAAAGGATGTTAATCAACTAATTAGGGGCTGATTTTGGTTGATTTAATAAACCACAAGTCTTTCAAAGTTATATCTTCATGCTTATGATTAAACTTTGAAAGATAGGAATGTCAATTGGTTGATATGTTTGGTTGTTGTTTGTTTGGACAAACAAACCCAAATTTTCAGTTTATGTTGGCTGAAAATTTAGGGTTTGATGGGGTTTATTTTGTTTATTGAATAATGTTTATGATTGTTCATATGATAGTGCATAACCTAGCCTTTGGCCCTATGTTATTTGGATGATTGGAATGGTTGTTTTAATTCATTCAATTGGGTTGTAATATTTATGTTTATTATTTGGGTTGTAATTATTTATTCATTTGGTTATGTAATAAATAGATTAGGTGCATTTCTTTTATTAGAAAAATGTATTAGCATATAATTTTTGTAAAAGGAAGATGCACAAGAACAATACCCAAAGATGGACATCAAAGACATGGACCTTGAAGTGTTTGGATATGGATTCAAGTGGGAGTCCATAGACACATATGTGTCATTACAAACCCTTTAGAAAGACCTTATGACAACACTTGTGATGGCAAACAAGTGTTGTCAACTTAGTAGCTATGGTTATGCACTCATGTTTATATATTTATGCTGGTTTGAATGTTTGTTGTTTGATTGTTTGGTTGATATTTAGACATATATTACAAACTCATTAACAAACTTAACAAGCTGAAAATTGATGGTTCTTAATCATTAAAAGTTAATAAAAGGTTATTAAAAAGGATTAATGATTTTATAATAAAATGGGTTTTATTAAAAGAACCATAGGGTATCTTGTATTTGAAAGCATGCAAATACAAGTACATAGAGTTTTCTAAACTAGAATTATGAAACCTCTAAATATTCAAATCCCTTTTAAAATAAGTCAAACACCATCCTCTTATACAACACTCAAATCATTTGAGAACTTGATGTGGGATAAAGGTCACCTAACCACATTAGAGGGAACTTATGAGTTTGAGGTGGGTTTGCCATATTTATGGGATAAAGGTCACCTAACCACTAATATTAGCAAATCCACACGTATGTCTAAGTAGAATGACTTAATTTGGAAATCATGCATTAGGATCACCGAAGCATGACGTACAAAGGGTGTTGATGGGATAAACATGCCAAACAAACATAAGATGTTTAACCGATCCCATACACTAGAAATTGTAATAGGTTACAATTGTCAAACGTTGACTACCTTGTTAATTTAAATAAAGGGATAAAGGTCACCTAACCGATATTTAAATGTAACGTTGGATTCTAGATTTTAATTATTAATTGTCTATGAGACGTAAAGGGTACTAATGATTAAAATGTAATTTTTTCAGAAATACTAATAAGAACTTTGTTAATTTTGTAGAATGGCCGCAAACAACAACAACACAAACCGGACCGTCCATAACCTATCACTAAGAACAATCCTTGAAAAGGAATGTCTAAACCATGGGAACTTCATGGATTGGTACCGAAACTTGCGAATCGTTCTCAAGCAAGAAAAGAAGTCCTATGTGTTAGACGATCCCATTCCCGATCAACCCGATGAAAATGACGATGAGGCCTTTGCCGAGTGGGTCAAGTACACCGAGGACTCTGTGCAAGTCGCATGTCTCATTCTAGCAAGCATGATTCCCGATTTGCAAAAGGACTTTGAGAACCATAATGCCTATGACATGATCACCCAGTTGAAGGAAATGTTCCAACAACAATCAAGGGTGGAGCGCTTCGAAACGATTCAAGCACTCCATGCATGTCGAATGGACGAGACCCAATCGGTGTCATCTTACGTTCTTAAGATGAAGAGCCACATTCATCGCCTCGAAAGGCTTAACTGTCGTGTGTCTAATGAGTTGGCAACGGATTTGATCCTCAACTCTCTATCCAAGAAGTTTGATAGCTTTGTTATGAACTATAACATGAATGGATAGGACAAGAGCATTGGTGAGCTTCACTCAATGCTCAAAACGGCCGAGGCGGGCATGGGTAGAAAGGTTCTACTGGTCCTTACGATCAATGAAGGAGGAAGTAGGAAGAGGCACCTCCCCGATCCTAGGGCAAGTGTTGCAAGAGGGAAGGGGCACATCAAGGGGAAGGGAAAAGGAAAAGCAAAAGTGGAACCGCCCAAACCAAAAGAAAAGAAGCAAAAGGTTGCTCAAAATGACCCGTGTTTTGAGTGTGGTGAGGTAGGCTAGTGGAAACGCAATTGCCCGGTCTATCTCAAAGCATTGAGAGAAAAAAGGGATGCGGGGCAAACTTCAGGTACAATATTTACGATACATGTTGAGCTAAATGTTATTTCTTCTAACACATGGGTACTAGATACCGGATGTGGAACTCATATTTGCAATTTATTGCAGGGGTTCAAAAGAAGTGAGCATTATGCAAAAGGGGAAATTAGTCTCTTCATGGGGAATGGTGCAAAAGTTCACGTGGAAGACCAAGGAGACTACATTTTGAAGCTTCCAAGTGGTTTGGAAGTTATTTTAAAGAATGTTTTGTATGCTCCTAGCTTGACTAGGAACATTATTTCTGTTTCCCGTTTAAGACAATGTGATTATGATTTCAAGTTTGTTGACGATGATATTCATGTTTCTTTCAATCATATGTTTTATTTTAAAGCTATACCATGTAATGGTATATATGAATTGGTTCATAAAAACACAACATATGATAGCTCAATGTACCAAGCAAGCACCAAAAGGCTCAAATTAGATTTGAGTGATTCCTATCTTTGGCATTGTCGCCTTGGTCACATAAACAAGAATCGTATGCAAAAACTCCAAATGAATGGTCTTTTGAAAACTAATGAAAATTATTCATTTGATGTATGCGAGTCTTGTTTACAAGATAAAATGACAAAGGCCCCTTTTAGTGGGACTAATGAAAGGGCAAAGGATTTATTAGGAATCATACATTCAGATGTATGTGGACCTTTTAAACCAATAACTAGGAATGGTGAAAGATACTTCATTACCTTTACCGATGACTATAGTCGTTATGGGTATGTGTACTTGTTAAGACACAAACATGAATCTTTTAAAATGTTCAAAATCTTCAAGAATGAAGTAGAAAATCAACTCAACAAAACGGTCAAAATTCTTCGTACAGATAGAGGAGGTGAATACCTAAGTAGTGAATTTCAAGAGTATCTTAGAAGTTATGGGATTGTCTCACAACTTACTCCACCTGGAACACCACAACATAATGGTGTGTCTGAGAGGAGGAATCAGACTCTATTGGATATGGTTCGATCTATGATGGCTAGAAGTACACTACCTCTATCATTTTGGGGTTTCGTGTTGCTCTCCGCGGCCCGTATTTTAGATATGGCCCCAACCAAGAAAGTGGAAAGGACACCTTTCGAAATATGGCATGGAAGGGTTCCATCATTATCATATTTAAAAGTTTGGGGGTGTGATGCTTATCCTAAGCAATACACTCAAAACAAACTAGAAGCCCGATCCACAAAGTGTATCTTCATTAGATATCCTAGAGATTTTATTGGATATTATTTCTATGATCCGACAGAATAGAAAGTGTTTATTGCTTGAAAGGCAGAGTTCTAGGAAACTAAGTTTCTTTCGGAAGAAACTAGTGGAAGAGCAGTGGAACTTGAAGAGGTTCAAGATTCACAAGACGATACACAATTGGTTGATACTAACAATCAACATGAGGATGTTGAGAATGATCATGTGGATGATCAAGTTACACAAAATGTTCACAGATCTGGTAGAATTAGTGTTCGTCCTGAGAGATATGGATTTTTCATGGATGGATGCTATGTGGTAGATTCGGATGAACCAACCACATACCAAGAGGCAATGTCAAAACCTGATTTTGACAATTGGCAAGAAGCCATGAACATTGAGATGCAATCCATGTATGATAACCAAGTTTGGGAATTGGTTACACCACCTCTTAAGTCCAAGATAGTTGGAAGTAAGTGGGTTTTCAAGAAGAAAACCAATATGCATGGAAACTTGGATACCTATAAAGCTAGACTTGTAGCAAAAGGTTTCACTCAAACTCAAGGGGTTGATTATGATGAAACCTTTTCGCCTGTGGCAATGCTAAAGTCTATCAGGATGTTGTTTGCCATAGCAGCATATTATGACTATGAGATTTGGCAAATGGATGTCAAGACCGCTTTTCTTAATGGATATCTTGAGGAAGATGTCCACATGAAACAGCCTGAAGGTTTTGTCGATCCAAAACATCCTAACAAGGTATGCAAGTTAAAGAAATCAATCTATGGATTGAAACAAGCATCAAGAAGTTGGAATCACCATTTTGATGATGAAGTAAAGAAATTTGGCTTCATCAAAAACGCTGATGAAGCTTGTGTATAAAAGAAAGCTAGTGGGAGCATTATTACTTTCCTTGTATTATATGTCGATGACATTCTACTAATTGGAAATGATATTCCAACCTTGGAAGGTGTAAAAACCTGGCTTGGAAGCTGCTTTTCCATTAAGGATCTTGGTGAGGCCACCTATATTTTGGGAATAAAGATCTATAGGGATAGATCAAGGCGGTTAATAGGTTTAAACCAAAGTACATACATTGAAAAGATCTTGAAAAGGTTCAAGATGGAGAACTCTAAGAAAGGTTTGGTACCTATTCAAAAGGGGACTATATTGAGCTCATCTCAATGCCCTAGTTCAAATTTTGAACAAGAAAGAATGAATGGAGTCCCATATGCATCTGCTATAGGATCTATCATGTATGCAATGATATGTACTAGGCCGGACGTGTCATGTGCTCTAAGCATGACAAGTAGATATCAACAAAATCCTAGCAATAGTCATTGGATGGCTGTTAAGAGTATTTTAAAATACCTTAGAAACACTAAGGATATGTTCTTAATATATGGATCTGGTGAGGAGGAGCTTGTTGTAAAGTGATACACGGATACGAGTTTCCAAACTGATCGAGATGATACTCAATCATAGTCGGGATATGTCTTCATTATGAATGGAGGAGCAGTCTCTTGGAAGAGCTCAAAGCAAGATGTAGTGGCACTATCTACAACAGAATTAGAATACATCGCCGCTTCATTGGCAGCTCAAGAAGCTGCATGGCTTAGGAAGTTCATTGCTGATCTAGGGGTTGTTGCTACCATTGATGAATCCCCTAGAGATCTTTTGTGACAACGAAGGTGCTATTGCTCAAATCAAGGAACCTCGTGCTCATCAAAGACTCGGCACATTGAACGGAGATTCAACTACATTAGGGATGAAGTTGAAAAGGGGAAGATATGTATTCGCAAAGTTCATACCGATCAAAACATTGCGGATCCATTCACGAAGCTCCTAGATAGGTCAAAGCATGAAAGTCACACTTGTGCCTTAGGACTTTGATATTCTAGTGATTGGACTTGATCAAAATTTGTATTTGAATATGTGGAACTCTTTATTATTTGAATAAAATTATTTGGTTATAATGTTTCAATTAATGTTCCAATTTAGCATGTTTAATCCATGAGTAAATTATTTACTCTAAATGCCCGTAGTCGTTCATACTTATGGGAACAAGTGTGAGGGTAAGATTATTATGAACTTGGATTGGTTGATATTCATAAGGATGAATATAGAGCAATGAGTTTCTACCAAGGTTTATAGATATTTGTGGGATACAAATATTGGACTAACCCGCATCTCAAATTTTACTACATGGAATCTTATCGATTGATCATACGTAAATTTGAGTAAAGGCGAATATCATTTGGTATCCTCCGACCTGATATACATATTGGGTTTTGATATTCACCAAGTATTATACCTTGAGCTAATTCTTCACTATCCTGAAATAGTGGACAGTACACAAGGGTATGTTCAGGTATAACACGAGGTGTCTGTGAGAAACGTATGTAGTCAAGATGGAATTTGTTCCTCTTATTCGTTGAGAGTTAGATGTCTAAGGCCTGATTAAGTTAAATCAACAAGGAATGATCATTCTGTGTCCTTGGATTTAACATGACATCTGTAACAAAAGGATAGATGATTGATTCACCTAAATCATTTCAAGTAGGGTACTTGAATGGGATGATGTTATTGAATGGCCATAAGTCATGCGTATCAAGGGTAGTAAACCGTTGTTAGGCGTTATTTACTGCTTGCATCAATCTTCTATGAATCTTGGGCAAGTGGGAGATTGTAGGATTCTATGTGCCCAAGACACATAGAATATTGATGTGGTTAGTACGTTATGATCCAAGTCGGGTTATACCCAATAACAAGCATAGCAAACACCAATTAATATTTAATTGATGATATGATCATGCAATTAAATATTTACACCAAATTTAGAAAATGGGTTTTCTAAATAAGTTGCATATGATATGGAACAATTTATTAGGATATTTTGTTCAATGATATTATTTGAAGTGTTATTTAAATTAGTTGTATAACACCAAATAGTAATGAGAGTATACTACTTACACAATTAATTGGTTAATTGTATAAACTAGTTAAAAGACTAGACAATATTTATGTGTGTGTAAATATTTGTTTTGTGAGAAAAACATCTATTTTTCTTCTTGTGGCCATCCACCACAACACACATACATGCATGTATGAGAATGTGTTTTGTTAAAAGAAAAACATCCTTCTTTTAACAAAAAAAACCGTCCACCATCACAAGGGTATATGAGATTCTCTTGGTAAGAACATGCATGTGCATGTTAGTGCTTTGCCTTTGTGTTTTGAGAAGAACACACAAAGCATTCTTGTCTCCACTAACTTGTCTTTGGGAAGAACAGGCACATGCACCACTGTCTAGCACTAACTAGCATATAGTACTCTTCTTCTCATCAAACAAAGGATGCAACTAACACAAAACAATCAGCTCTCTCTCTCTCCTTCTAACTTACGGTTTTCAGCTGCTGAAAAGTAGGGTTTTCAGCAAGAAACAAGCTGAGTTTTGAGTTGTTCTTGGTATAGAATCTTCCTAACAAGAAGGTGTTTGCAAGGAGGCTTGGGGTATACTAGCTTGAGGACTTCTACTCTTGAAGTTTTGGACATTTCAGCATCATTATAGCTCTTCTTTTGGTCGTTTTTGGCTGCTGCAGTAAGGTATATCACAGCTCAATGAAGCTGTGATTTTATGTAGTTTTACATATGTTCATAGCTTCTTAATTTACATAAATGATCCTTTGTTCTTTGGGTTTGTTTTATACATCAATATGGTCATCTAATGAACATATTTTTCAGCTTATAAAAGGGTTTATAAAGTTGTAATTCCGCTGCTTTTTCAGAAAGTTTAAATAGTTAAACTATGATTTTATGTTCTAACAAACCCAACAGTACATACGTACATACGTACATACATACATAAGTACATACGTACATACCTACATACGTACATACGTACATACGTACATACATACATACAGACCTACATACATACATACATACACACATACAGACCTACATACATACACACATACATACATACAGACCTACATACATACATCCATGCATACATACATACATGCATACATACATACATACATACATACATACATACATACATACATACATACATACATACATACATACATACATACATACATACATACATACACACATACATACACACACACATACATAGAGACATACATACATACGTACATCCATACATACATACATACATACATACATACACACATACATACATACATGCATACATACATACATACATACATACATACATACATACATACATACATACATACATACATACATACATACATACATACATACATACATACATACATACATACATACATACATACATACATACATACATACATACATACATACATACATACATACATACATACATACATACATACATACATACATACATACATACATACGTACATACCTACATACACATACATACATACCTACATACATACATACCTACATACACACATACATACATACATACCTACATACAACATACATACATACATACATACATAAATACATACATACATACATACATACATACATACATACATACATACATACATACATACATACATACATACATACATACATACATACATACATACATACATACATACATACATACATACATACATACATACATACATACATACATACATACATACATGCATACATACATGCATGCATACATACATGCATGCATCCATACATGCATGCATACATGCATACATGCATACATGCATACATGCATACATGCATACATGCATCCATGCGTACATGCGTACATGCATGCATGCATGCATGCGTACATGCATGCATGCATGCATGCGTACATGCATGCAGGCATGCATGCAGGCATGCATGCATGCATGCATGCATGCATGCGTACATGCATGCCTTCATGCATGCATGCATGCATGCGTGCGTACATGCGTACATGCACGCATGCGTACATACCTGCATACGTACATACCTGCATACATACCTGCATACATACATACATACATACATACATACATACATACATACATACATACATACATACATACATACATACATACATACATACATACATACATACATACATACATACATACGTATTACATACATACATACATACATACATACATACATACATACATACATACATACATACATACATACATACATTCATACATACATACATACATACATACATACATACATACATACATACATACATACATACATACATACATACATACATACGTAGATACATACATACATACATACCTACATACATACATACAAACATACATACATACATCTATACTATATATATATTCATTTGAGGAGGGCAAACATGTCATTTTACACAATCTCTTAAAATTATGAGTTTTACAACATGTCATGCTTCATGTACAAGCTTGTAAAGCATATTTAGCCTTTTACGGTTCTGGTAAGGTTTACAAGGTTATAAAGCATATAAGAAGGTGGCCATTTATACTTTAAAACAATTCAAACACACACACTACACAACACTCACCAACAGCAGAAGAGAGAGAGAGAGAGAGAGAGAGAGAGAAAGAGCTGCGGTGTGCCGGTTTTGGAACCGTCAGTGGTGGAGGCAGTGAGAGAAAGAGACCAGGTGGTGGAGACGGCGGCGGTGTTGTGATGGTTTGATGGGAGACGATGGTGGTGGAGCCGCTACTGATTAACCCTTGCCACTCTTAGATCTAGGGTTTCTACCTTCGAATTAGGACTTGGTACGTTCAACTTATTCTCCAGAGAAGTTCTTTCTTCTCAGGTATCCACTCAAATTTGTGATGTTGAACGATGGTTTGCTTATAAATCTAATTCTTAGTTTTTGAAGTTTTGCTGTGTGATTTGTTTGTGATTATCTTCTAATTTTGAAATATGAAATATTCATGGATCTTTGCAAGTGCTTCTAGCTTGTTTAGTTAATAGACGGTCTTGTAAAAACTTTTAGCATAAATCATCAAGTAGCTTACCCCCCTTTGCATTCTATAATCAGATGAACCTTACTCAGATGAATGATTATTACTCCATTTTCAAACCGGTAGGACCCAACACCAAGCTCCAAAAGAAGCAGTCAAGCTACAGTAGACGACTTTTCGCTATAACATGCGACCCTTTTCATTTGAATTTTAAATTCTCACAAATGGGTTATCTTGAGTAAAGATATCTTAACTAAACCCTTATCTTGATCCGTTTTACTTTCCGGGTTGTCTTTTGGCAAGGGGGAATCGACGTGTCTCATGACTTCTTTATCTTTTGCCTCTGGGATGCCCATTGAATCCAACAACAATGTAAGTGTTAACAGATTGTGGGTTTTGGTTACTGAGCACCAAGTGTTTGTTGAAATGCTTTAATGAATTGAGTTTTTGTGTAATGTGTAATTGTGTCATGTTGGGTTGTTGCTTAGATTAAGGATGATAAATATGGGTATGGATGCTATGAATTTACACAATTTGGTGCTTTTTGGGTTGATTGATTGTGGTTTCTGATGTTGTTTGAATTTTGTTATTCAAGGAAGCCATGTACATGCTCTTAGGGATTCTGTATCTTTTGGGAGGTTCACATTAGAGTCATTAGCTTGAGAAAAGTGGTCAGCTTTTCGTCACAAGCGATACGTTGAAGAAGGATCCAAAATATGAAATATGAATGTGCATTGTATTTTAATACAGTCGCCTTCTTAAACTTATGACTTTTTATGATAATTTTTTGTGCTTTTTGTTATTGTTGTTTCGTTTGGTTATTCAGGGTGCAATGGTTTCAGAACACTCCAAATGGAATGTATCAGTATTTCATCAAGGTTAGTTTCCTATAGTGAGTCTACAAGTCCATTTATGCACATACATACATACATACATGACATAAACTTACATACATGTACATACATAACTTAAATTCTGTAAAAAATGTAGGTTGTGCCAACCGTGTACACTCCTCTTAGAGGCAAGGTTATTCGGTCAAATCAGGTAGATGAAATTTTAAGATGAAATTTCTTGTCAATTTTTATGTTATAAAACTCATGGAATTTCTATCCTGCAGTTCTCTGTGACAGAACATTATAAGGCTCCAGAACTAGGTCAACGTGCACCACCTGGAGTCTTTTTCTATGATCTTTCTGGAAATGAGGTATTTTACATTTCTGTAGCCATAGCTATTAGGCATAAGAAAATATATAAACATGCGATCTTATTGGTTTTAGCCATTTATCATTTTCATTGTGTAAGTTCCATTCTTATGTTATGAGATCACTTAAATTAAGCAAAATCTCCTACTTTTTACAGTATTGTTCTTTTTTGTGGATTTTGCAGGTGAATTCACAGAAACTCATACGTCCTTCTTACACTTCTTGACCAATATTTGTGCAATAGTTTGAGGTATATGTCTAATTATGTTCACAATCCTAACCCATACAATTAGAGATGGTAGTTTTGACCCATTCATTTATAAATGGGTTTATTTTGGTTATGTTTCAACTCAAAGGGTCATATGAGTAAAGCAGTATTTTTATTCAAAAAGTTACAATATAATTATAATATAGTTTTTGTATCTATGTGTAACACATTAATTATTTATACATTCTTTATACGAATGAACATAGAATTGCAACCCGAAACGTTCCTGTTTTGATCTGCCCATTTTCTACCTCTAATCCTGACGCATACAATTCATACTTATATCCTTCATTATATTCTCTTGTTGTATTCAGGTATCTTCATAGTTGCAGGAATTGTTGATTCCTTTATTTACCATGGTCAAAAGGCTTTGAAGAAAAAAAGAGAAATTGGAAAATTAGGGTAAAAATTACAATGGTCTCTTTG
This sequence comes from Flaveria linearis, assembly GCA_024085815.1. Classification (NCBI taxonomy): domain Eukaryota; kingdom Viridiplantae; phylum Streptophyta; class Magnoliopsida; order Asterales; family Asteraceae; genus Flaveria; species Flaveria linearis. The sequence goes on from CM044013.1 coordinate 42,921,595, forward strand.
CTTCAAACCTTTGCCACATAATCCAGGTTCAATTTACTTGGATATTGACATTGTAATTATCTTGACTATTTTTTCTCTCAAGTGTATATAGTTCATCATAACAGGTACAATTTTAATAACATTATTTTTCTTTGTAACAATATAAAATTTTTGGTTGTTAATATACTAGAGAAATATCACACGCGACCTCAGAGTTTGCTTCCGGGTTATTCACCAACAAACAATTACACACAGGTCACCTCCTTTTAAATAATCTCACTAATGTTTATATTAAATGATGCGTTTTAACTGTCTAATGTTGTTTCATGACTTGCTGGCAAAAAGCACCCTGATCAAATTGATTGGACTGAGCGAATAATAGGGGTTATTGCTTCATTATTAAGCTCTCCCATTATAGATTACTGAAAGGGTAAGAGTAATCAAAATCCACTGGAGATGGTACTTATTTAGTTTATTGAAAGTGACATTTGTTTTATGTTAATCTAACAGGGATAATAGTTCATTGTGGCTTTGTATGTATAGACGATCTTGGCATTGGGTGAAAAAATCTATTTTATTATTATGTGAGCTAAAATAGATTAAAAGACTATATATGGTTTAAACCATGTATTTCATAAAGTGATGATACATTTAAAAGAAGAAAGAATGTAGCTGCACTGATTATAAAACCTGATAATTTACTTTCACGTTCATGTTATGTCAGGAATTGACGCCTCTATTTCTGTTTTTGTTGGCCTACATTTTGTATAAATGAACCAGGTTGCATACTTGGATCATGGATGGTCCTTTTTAATTATTATTATTTTTATTGAGTTCCACATAATACTAAAGTAATAGTTTAATTTTTTCCATAGTCTGATAGTCATAACTAATATGTAGATTGCAGATTACACCATCTAACCCAACTTGACCCATCTGACCTGAATATAATTTCTTATTATAGTAAGATTTTAATCCCTTATATGTTGTTAGTGACATTGATTTCAGTTCAACGTTTCCTCCATTGTATCATTGTTGAGCAGTGACTTGGGTTGACCCAAAAGATATGTTACAAGTGCTTTGTTTAATACTTTGATTCATTATTAATTGTTAATCAGTTTTTTCTTCCAAATTACATATTCATAGTACTTTGTTCAATACTTCAACCGAATAGACTATTTCAATTTTCAATTGAGACTTTCTTTAATAGACAAGCAAAAGAACTATAAAGACATGAAATCAAACTCAGAAAGGTTGGTGTTTCATACTATACTGATTAAACTTATTTGAATTAGGTTAATTACTAATTGAACTAATTTGAATTATGTTTCAGTACACTTTCATTTTTTCAATTAGGTTGCTTCACACCTTTAATTAGATTAAATATTATGAATATTTTTGTATATGATATCTGTTTTTATGACTGTAAAGTAAAATTTTGACGCATAGGCTTGCTTCCAATTATTTTCTTTTTAGATTTGTTCTGTAGAAATAATTTTACATGAAATCTGTACTGTGACTAAATAAATGTTTACAAACTTCAAGGGGGCTAATAGTTTTAAGGTTTACACCTTCATTAAAATGACATATTTCAATAAATTTAAATCAAATTCTTGAAACTTTGATTTTCTAGCATTTTGTACTAGCAGCAGAACCAGAATTCTTTCATTTGAATTCAAAAGTATCAACCTCATGACTCCCTTTGTACCTTTAATGGCAAGTATTGTCACTTAGCAGGAGAATGGTCGAGTTTTTAATGTAATATCTTATTATACAAGCTACTAAAATCCACATTCACGGTTTAACCTGACGCAATGCGCGAGCCCTATTACTTATTAAACAAA
>CM044013.1:42933417-42983417 GCA_024085815.1 Flaveria linearis
AACCCCTGTCGCGTGACATCTCCAATCGCGCAACACTCCTAATCGCGTGACATCCTCTGTTTCGCACCCACCGACAGTCGCGCGACACAACCGCGCGACTTGCCTATTCGCTCATGTCTCAAGTCTCGCCCACATGCAGTCGCACCCCCTTTCGCGTGCGACAACTCCATTCGCGCCATCGGGAGTCGCGACGGCAGTGAGTTTCAGGTCGGCCTTCGGCTGCCCGATCGCGAGTGTTACCCAACCAGAACCTCCAGAACTCGTTTTCTAACCCATCTAGCCAAGAAACACGCTCAGAAACAAGACATGCAAGTCCACACGACCTCTTGTGCTCGGATGAACCCGAGCACCCGAAAACCCTCGAATGCAGCTGTAAAACCGAGTTATAAACGAGGTAGTGAGGTTGTCTACCTGCTAGGAACTAGTATTCACGATGGTGCTCGAGATTTGGTGACGAAAACGTGAGAAATGGTTCGGTTTTGGTGTTTGCTTCTAGAGAGAGAGAGTAGAGAAGGAAGTTGAAGTGATGAAAGGGTGAAAAGAAAGAAAAATGGCTGTAAGGGGTATTTATACCCTGTCTAGTTTGCCAAAATTTCAAGTTTAGTCCCCGCACTTTGCCCCCGGTTTCCTGAAATTTGTTTCGGTTGAAAATGTTATAATTTAGTCTTGTTTTATTGATGATAAAAATGTTATTAATGTTATTCATAAATAAATAAAATGATTTCAGTCGTGATAATTATTTTATTATAAAATGACGTGTTTGATGTTAACGGGGCAAATCTCGGAGAAGGTCTTAAGATACTACACATATAAGGCAATCAAGTAAAGCAAATATGGTTTTCACGTAATTGGTTCGTCAAAATAAGGAATGTCTGTAAATAAAGGCTAAGTAAAACACGTTAAATGACGGACCTTTGGTGACGGATGTCACAGTATCCCCCAGTTGAGGGAATTTCGTCCCGAAATTCACTGGTGCTAGGCCCTAGAACGTCATCCGCGAATAATTGTGGATATTTGAGTCTCATCTGATCTTCACGTTCCCATGTAAACTCTGGCCCTCGTTTGGAATTCCATCTCACACGGACGATAGGTATCTTGCTGCGCCTTAGCTTTTTGACCTTTCGGTCCATGACCTCAATAGGTTCTTCGACAAAGTGAAGCTTTTCGTCGATCTTGATTTCCTCAATTGGTACGTGTAAGGACTCGTCCGCCAAACACTTTTTGAGGTTCGACACGTGAAAAGTATCATGCACACCGCTAAGTTCTTGTGGCAACCTCAATCGGTAAGCCACCGGACCGATTCTTTCTGTAATCTCGAATGGTCCTACGTATCGAGGGGCTAACTTCCCTTTCTTACCAAATCGTACGATCCCTTTCCAAGGAGAGACCTTAAGTAAGACATGATGTAACACCCCAACCCGGAGAGGCTGACGTGTCACTATTACAGATATCAAATCAAAAACCAAATCCATAATATTAAAGAGATAATTTCAAACAAACCCAGATAATCCGAGAGAACCTAATTAAGTTATTCATTACATCAATTAAAGTAAAATACAATCTTGATCTTCAACCACTCTTCACTGATTTCCCAGAACCCCTTGATTACCTACAATCAAATAAGAAAACACCACAAAAAGGAAATACGGCTGAGCCAAAAGTTGCTCAGTGACGGAATTAACAATAGTAATGATAAGAAGCATAACATACTGATATCTGATACTGAACTGATCATATGATATGGAAAACGGAAATCTGAATCTGAACATATAATACTGATACTGAACTGAACATGTAATACTGAACTGAACTGATCTACACGACGCGTATATACAAACAAAATAAGTCGTGTAATATAAGAAGTACCCAGAGCCAAAACTGAACTGATAAGTACATAGCTAGCTAGACTATGCATTAATGAGATGGTGTGTGGGGCGTACACACATGATTCCATCCCCCGGAACTGAACTGAACTGAACTGAACTAGGATCGATCCATCCGCCTCCCAGATATTATGGCCAAAGTACTACCTGAGTACTAACGTGTTAACGGAGACGCCGTGAACTATTTATTACACACCGTCACGAAAAGTGTCATATCATTGACGCCACAATGATATGTCGGAGAGCTCGGGTAACAGAGTATCAAATCAAATGGTAATACAACTACCAACATAGAACATATCAATAAAACATTTATAGGAACATGCAATAATGAGCACAATTCATAAAATATATATTGCATGCTACAGGTGTCAATAAATAACACTAATGAGTCGAATGAATCGGAGCATAATCAAATAATATGGATATACGAACAATAAAGGCTAAACGATTCATATTAACGGAAATAACGTATCAAAAATCCGTACTACAAAGTAACGGAACAGAATTTATACTATGACAAAGATAACCAAGAATCCGTACCTTATACACGAATGACAATAATCAGAAAAAAGGTTTAGGCTCGGTTAACGCCGCGAGAACCTACGATAACGTAACGCAAATTATAATCTGAAAAATTCCAGTTCTGCCCTTGTCTTTTCGCACTCGTTAAATATACTAAACGACGTTTAAAAATTCTGAAAATCTCCAGTTTACTAGATTAGTGATTTCTAAACAACTTTCATTTAGAAAAGTTTCTGATTTGGATTACCGAAATATGAGAAAAACGTGGATCTTTACAGCTGCGCAGAACTGCTAGCTGTTACGAAAACGACTATTTGGAGGTCTAAACGAATGAGTTTTTCGATGTTTTATATATCAACAGATTCGTCTTTCGACGAACTTCGTCATGGACATAAGGTTTAACTGATTTGAATCTGTTATGCAGAAGTTATGGCCTCTGTAAGTTGGCTGTAAAATACGGCCTAATTCAACTATTTAAAGCTTATTTTTAAACGAAATAAACTATTTATAACGATATAAACATAAATTGTTAAGGTTTTTAATAAGTTAATTTACAGAAACTAATTAGGCACTTTTAAAAAATAAGTCTTATATTTAATCTGATTTTTACCATTTATTTAAAAGAATCCATAAAAGAATTAAACTAATTGTCTTTGTTATATAATTTTTATAAAGGTTTAAACTTAAAGAAAATTACAGAAAATTAAGTTGATGATTTAAAAATAAACAGGGATTATAAAAAGGATTTTTATAATTTTTAGGAATTTTTACAAAATTTTGAAAGGTTATATAAGGCTTAAAAAAATATGGAGAGGCTCGGGTTCGAACCCGGGACCTCCAACACTTCAACCCACGCACCAACCACTGAACCAAAGGCCTAAGCCGCGTTATAGTTCTGCTTTTAATTCCTAAAAACAAACTTAACAATTTTCCCCAATTTCCAACATAAACCCTAGTTCAATACCCGATCAAATTGAAGTTCAATTCAACCTTGTGAGTGATTGGAATCATGGGGCTTTCGATCCCCATGTAAAAACGAGTAAGTAGGCATGTTTAATTACCTGTTTGGTGACGGATTGAAGACGGTTAGAACGAAGAACAGGTCGCGGCCCTTTTGATCGATTGATGCTTCAATACTTGATGAATATCAAATTAAATCGACAGGAAGCTTCGTATATTGCTATAGATCAAAAGCCCTATATCAATTTTAGTTAAAATCGATCGGAGATGGGTTCACAATCAAGTTGCAGGTCGCAACCGAGGATGTGGATTGAACAGGGTGAATTCGTGGATTGCAGGTGAAATTGAAGGTGTAGGTAGATTAGGAATTCGTATATGATTGATTAGGTAGCTTTTATTTCAATTATTAAGTCCGTTTAGTGCGATTTTGGCGTGTAAAGTGGCCGAAAGTTTCAATCCCACCAAACCGACTCAAATCATCGAATTGATGTGGGGTACTATGTCGAATCATTCACTCGAAGGTGTCGGGAAAGTGTAATCGAGTCAAACCACGTTAATTTTGACCGTGGAGGCTCGCCGGAGGGCCGCCGGCGTCGGCCGGAATAGTGGTGCGACGGGACGGGGAGAGAGAAGACAGATTTTTTTTTTTTTTTTTTTTTGCTGCTTATTATAATTCTACCCCCCTTAAAACAATTTCGTCCCCGAAATTGCTAGATACAGATCAAACAAGATATGACATAACGTACGCGGAGTACTGTGATGTTCAAGAAACAGATAACTGACTTCATAACTAATAGCAGAAACATATAACAGATAATACCTAAGAGGTAAACAGATACGGATATTGAGAACGGATTTCATCTTCTATCTCCCATGTAGCTTCGCGTTCGGAATGGTTTTTCCATAATACTTTAACAAAAGAAATAGTATTCCTACGCATAATGCGTTCTTGTCGGTCAAGTATAGCTTCTGGTTCTTCTTCGAATGATAAATCCTCACGAATCAAATGAAGTGGATAGTTAACCACGTGAACAGGATGATAATTGTATCCCCTTAAAAGAGATACATGAAAAACGTTATGCACATGTGACAGTTGAGGTGGTAAAGCCAAACGATACGAAACCTCGCCAACTCTTTCTAGGATTTCAAAGGGTCCGATAAACCGTGGACTAAGTTTCCCTTTTAGACCAAAACGTCGTACACCTTTGCAAGGCGAAACCTTCAGGAATACTTTGTCACCGATCTTAAACTCCAAAAGTCGACGGTGTCGGTCTGCATAGCTTTTCTGTCTACTTTGAGCTTCTTTTAACTTTTCTCTAGCAATAGCAACTTTTTCATTCGTGATTTGAACTAACTCAGGTCCTTCGATGACTCTTTCACCGACTTCTTCCCAACAAATAGGTGCTCTACATTTACGACCATACAATAATTCAAAAGGTGCCATGCCAATGCTAGCTTGCCAACTATTGTTGTAAGCAAACTCGACCAAACACAAGTATTCATCCCAGTTCCCAGTCCACTCTAAGGCACAAGCTCGAAGCATGTCCTCAAGTGTCTGAATAGTACGCTCCGACTGACCGTCAGTCTGAGAATGAAACGCCGTACTAAACCTCAACTTGGTACCCCATGCAGCTTGCAAACCCTTCCAGAAACGAGAAGTGAATCTCGGGTCTCGATCAGACACGATAGAAACCGGAGTGCCATGAAGTCTAACAATCTCTTGCGTAAACACTTCAGATAGCTTGCTAACTGAAAATCCTTGCTGAATTGGGAGAAAGTGAGCCGACTTTGACAATCTGTCAACTACAACCCATATTGTATCATTCTTCTTAAAAGTTCTTGGCAAACCTGTCACAAAATCCATGGAAATATCATCCCATTTCCATACAGGAATAGGTAGTGGCTGAAGCAAACCACTAGCTCTTTGATGCTCAATCTTGACCTGTTGACAAGTAAGGCAACGGCTAACAAATCTAGCCACGTCTTCTTTCATACCATTCCACCAGAAATTCTGACGAAGATCACGATACATCTTGGTAGATCCTGGATGAATAGAAAACGGAGAACTACGTGCCTCAGCTAATAACGATTCTCAAAGAGAAGAATCATTAGGCACACATAAACGTTTACCACACCAGATTACTCCGTGCTCATCCACTCTGAATTCTGATTGTTTACCAATCTCCACATTCTGTAAGATTGCCCAGAGTTCACCATCGTCTTTCTGTGCGTTCTTAATCCGGGATATTAAGTCTGACTCAATCTGGAGTGCTGCGAGATATCCGTTGCTCTTGCCAATAAGTAGGCCAATACCCAATCTATCAAGATCAGTAACGTTGTGTGGTTGTAGCTGTAGGGAGGCTACTGTTCCTGAGCTCTTCCTGCTAAGGGCATCAGCTACCACATTGGCCTTTCCCGGATGATACTGAATATTGGCATCATAATCTTTTAACAACTCTAACCATCTTCTCTGCCTCATGTTTAGTTCCTTTTGTGTGAAGATATATTTCAAGCTCTTGTGATCAGTAAAAATATCACAAGTCTCTCCGTAAAGATAATGACGCCATATTTTCAACGCGAAAATAACAGCAGCGAGTTCAAGATCATGCGTCGGATAATTAACCTCGTAAGGTTTCAACTGTCGTGAAGCATAAGCAATGACCTTACCATGCTGCATTAGTACACATCCAAGTCCCTTTTTAGAGGCATCGCTGTAGATCTGATATCCACCCGTGCCCGATGGAAGTGTGAGAACAGGAGCAGACACCAATCTTTTCTTGAGCTCTTCAAAACTTTTCTCTCGTTCGTCATTCCAAGAGTACTTAACCCCTTTCCTTAACAGTTGCGTAAGGGGTAAAGCTATAACAGAAAAACCTTCAACAAATCTGCGGTAGTAACCAGCAAGGCCAAGAAAACTACGGACTTCTGTGGCTGAGGTCGGTCTAGGCCACTTAGTGATCGCCTCAACTTTAGCAGGGTCCATCATAATACCCTCCGCAGAAACAACATGACCCAAAAAGGCTACATTGCTCAGCCAAATTCACACTTTGAAAATTTAGCATAAAGCTTCTTTTCGCGTAGTGTTTCGAGCACGATACGAAGGTGATTCTCATGCTCCTCCTTACTTTTAGAATAAATTAAGATGTCATCGATAAATACAATGACGAACTTATCGAGGAACTTGCGGAAGACTCGGTTCATTAGGTCCATGAATACGGCCGGGGCATTAGTTAACCCGAATGGCATAACCAGGAACTCATAGTGACCATACCGAGTACGGAAGGCAGATTTAGGACGTCAGAATCCTTGATCTTTAACTGATGGTAACCAGACCTCAGATCGATTTTAGAGAAACACTTTGCACCCTGAAGCTGATCAAATAAATCATCAATACGAGGCAGAGGGTAACGATTACGGATAGTGATCTTGTTGAGTTCTCTGTAGTCAATGCAGAGTCTCAAAGAACCATCTTTCTTCTTCACGAATAGGACTGGTGCGCCCCAAGGCGAGACACTTGGTCTAATAAATCCCAAATCTAGTAATTCCTGTAACTGCTCCTTTAACTCTTTAAGCTCCATAGGTGCCATACGATACGGTGCCTTAGAAATCGGCTCAGCACCTGGAATAAGATCAATAGTGAATTCTACTTCGCGATCTGGTGGAAGTCCGGGTAACTCCTCAGGAAATACGTCAGGAAAATCACATACAATCGGATAATCAGATATGTTTAGCTTTTCAGAAGATGTAGTTTTCACTGAAGCTAGGAATCCCACGCAACCATGCGACAAGAGTTTCTGAGCTTTAAATGCAGAGATGATTTTCAACGATTTCCGAGGCTGAGTCCCTTGATAAACGAGTTCAGGGCATTGAGGATTTCCAAATAAAACACGACGAGTCTGGCATTCTATAGTAACGTGATGTCGAGTTAACCAGTCCATACCAAGTATGACATCAAAGTCACTCATTTGCATAGGAAACAAATCAGCTTTACGAATAATAGACTCGATTCTGATCGGACAATCTCTATAGACATGCGAGATGATAGTCGACTCCCCTAATGGAGTCGTAATAGCCAAAGCGTTTTCTAACGTAGTCGGTGTAGTCCTTAAGTACTTAGCAAACAAAAGTGATACGACAGAATGCGTAGCGCCCGTATCAAACAAGACATAAATATCCCGCTTCCCAATGCAAAGGGTACCGGAGATCATACCTAGGGTGTTTATTATCAGTATCGGATAAGACATATATATGCATATAATACGTTGCTAACTAAGGGTGTCAGAAATATACCTGGTGCGTTAGCCGCTTCATTTGCAGTGAGTGCAAAAACTCGTCCTCCAGTTGCAGGTTTAGCTTGATTCCCTCCAGCGTCATTACGAGGGTCACGCTGAGGGCAATCCCTAATCATGTGTCCTGCACGTCCGCATCTGAAACATAATCCTCCGGCCAGACGACAAACTCCCTTATGAAGTTTCCCGCATGTGTTACACGGAGGGATAGCATTCCGATCCTGATTAGGGTGCTGCTGATTTGGTGGTTGAGCACGAGTAGGAGCCTGCTGAGTCTGATTATGAGTTGATTTCTGGTTCTGGTTTCGATTTTTCCATGATCGGGAGTTATTGTTGTTGTTGCGATCGAAACGGTTTCGACGGTCTCGTGGTGGTGAAGACTGATTCTTATTCGTATGAGAAGATGACTGATCATGGTCATTCTCTCTAGGCCGCTTACGGTTATCATCATACGACTTCCTTCCATTCTTTTTATCATTATATAGGTTTTTAACAGCATCAACCACTTCATTAATATCTTTAAACCGATGATTCAATATAAACTTTCGATCCCTTTCACATATGGCCCACTGAAAATTTTCTGTCTGCTCTTGCGGTGAGCCTGCAGATACACCAAGAAAACTCACCAATCGCGTAAATCGTGTCTTGAAATCTGTTATGTGCTCGTCATCCCTCTGTCTAATATTAGCATATTGTCTACGATACTCAGTGCGGTCAGCAGCAGTGAAGTATTCCTCATAAAACATTCCTCGGAATTTATCCCAAGGAAGTGTAGCTGCATATTCGTTTCCTCCTCTAGCCTGTTTCACAGTCGTCCACCATCTGTGAGCATCATCTTCTAACTTGTATGTAGCCAACCTTACTTTGTATACGTCCTCAACACCAAGTACCTCAAACAATTTCTCAATATGACTGATCCAGTTTTGCACCTCGACCGGATCATTGGAAGTACTGAAAGACTTAGGCCTTTGCTTCTGGAAACGTTCCAACCAGACATGAATACCATCACGGGGTGGTGGTGTATTATCACTGGAAGGTGCTCCTGTGTTGTTCCTGCCAGAAGGTGGCTCTGAGTTATTTACACCGGGTGGAGGTCCTGTGTTGTTTCCCTCCGAATTTGCCTGTTGCATCTGCTGGATGACTGTTTGAGCAGTCTGAGTCATCAGGTTAGGGAGTATCCCAGAAATAGCAGCGTTTACGGCATTAGCAACGAGAGTTTCAAGAGGAGTATCAGATGAGGGGCCATTCGAGTTATTGCGGTTGTTCACACGTCTCTTAGGAGCCATCTGAAATGAAGATACACGTGTGAATACTGGAATTTTGATTGGGAACAAAATTAGATCCTAACCCAACGTCTACCCATTACCTCACAAGTTTATTATTAATGTTTAAGTTTTCTACAGGAAAGAGCCTTTGCTTTGATACCATAACTGTAACACCCCAACCCGGAGAGGCTGACGTGTCACTATTACAGATATCAAATCAAAAACCAAATCCATAATATTAAAGAGATAATTTCAAACAAACCCAGATAATCCGAGAGAACCTAATTAAGTTATTCATTACATCAATTAAAGTAAAATACAATCTTGATCTTCAACCACTCTTCACTGATTTCCCAGAACCCCTTGATTACCTACAATCAAATAAGAAAACACCACAAAAAGGAAATACGGCTGAGCCAAAAGTTGCTCAGTGACGGAATTAACAATAGTAATGATAAGAAGCATAACATACTGATATCTGATACTGAACTGATCATATGATATGGAAAACGGAAATCTGAATCTGAACATATAATACTGATACTGAACTGAACATGTAATACTGAACTGAACTGATCTACACGACGCGTATATACAAACAAAATAAGTCGTGTAATATAAGAAGTACCCAGAGCCAAAACTGAACTGATAAGTACATAGCTAGCTAGACTATGCATTAATGAGATGGTGTGTGGGGCGTACACACATGATTCCATCCCCCGGAACTGAACTGAACTGAACTGAACTAGGATCGATCCATCCGCCTCCCAGATATTATGGCCAAAGTACTACCTGAGTACTAACGTGTTAACGGAGACGCCGTGAACTATTTATTACACACCGTCACGAAAAGTGTCATATCATTGACGCCACAATGATATGTCGGAGAGCTCGGGTAACAGAGTATCAAATCAAATGGTAATACAACTACCAACATATAACATATCAATAAAATTTATAGGAACATGCAATAATGAGCACAATTCATAAAATATATATTGCATGCTACAGGTGTCAATAAATAACACTAATGAGTCGAATGAATCGGAGCATAATCAAATAATATGGATATACGAATAATAAAGGCTAAACGATTCATATTAACGGAAATAACGTATCAAAAATCCGTACTACAAAGTAACGGAACAGAATTTATACTATGACAAAGATAACCAAGAATCCGTACCTTATACACGAATGACAATAATCAGAAAAAAGGTTTAGGCTCGGTTAACGCCGCGAGAACCTACGATAACGTAACGCAAATTATAATCTGAAAAATTCCAGTTCTGCCCTTGTCTTTTCGCACTCGTTAAATATACTAAACGACGTTTAAAAATTCTGAAAATCTCCAGTTTACTAGATTAGTGATTTCTAAACAACTTTCATTTAGAAAAGTTTCTGATTTGGATTACCGAAATATGAGAAAAACGTGGATCTTTACAGCTGCGCAGAACTGCTAGCTGTTACGAAAACGACTATTTGGAGGTCTAAACGAATGAGTTTTTCGATGTTTTATATATCAACAGATTCGCCTTTCGACGAACTTCGTCATGGACATAAGGTTTAACTGATTTGAATCTGTTATGCAGAAGTTATGGCCTCTGTAAGTTGGCTGTAAAATACGGCCTAATTCAACTATTTAAAGCTTATTTTTAAACGAAATAAACTATTTATAACGATATAAACATAAATTGTTAAGGTTTTTAATAAGTTAATTTACAGAAACTAATTAGGCACTTTTAAAAAATAAGTCTTATATTTAATCTGATTTTTACCATTTATTTAAAAGAATCCATAAAAGAATTAAACTAATTGTCTTTGTTATATAATTTTTATAAAGGTTTAAACTTAAAGAAAATTACAGAAAATTAAGTTGATGATTTAAAAATAAACAGGGATTATAAAAAGGATTTTTATAATTTTTAGGAATTTTTACAAAATTTTGAAAGGTTATATAAGGCTTAAAAAAAATATGGAGAGGCTCGGGTTCGAACCCGGGACCTCCAACACTTCAACCCACGCACCAACCACTGAACCAAAGGCCTAAGCCGCGTTATAATTCTGCTTTTAATTCCTAAAAACAAACTTAACAATTTTCCCCAATTTCCAACATAAACCCTAGTTCAATACCCGATCAAATTGAAGTTCAATTCAACCTTGTGAGTGATTAGAATCATGGGGCTTTCGATCCCCATGTAAAAACGAGTAAGTAGGCATGTTTAATTACCTGTTTGGTGACGGATTGAAGACGGTTAGAACGAAGAACAGGTCGCGGCCCTTTTGATCGATTGATGCTTCAATACTTGATGAATATCAAATTAAATCGACAGGAAGCTTCGTATATTGCTATAGATCAAAAGCCCTTTATCAATTTTAGTTAAAATCGATCGGAGATGGGTTCACAATCAAGTTGCAGGTCGCAACCGAGGATGTGGATTGAACAGGGTGAATTCGTGGATTGCAGGTGAAATTGAAGGTGTAGGTAGATTAGGAATTCGTATATGATTGATTAGGTAGCTTTTATTTCAATTATTAAGTCCGTTTAGTGCGATTTTGGCGTGTAAAGTGGCCGAAAGTTTCAATCCCACCAAACCGACTCAAATCATCGAATTGATGTGGGGTACTATGTCGAATCATTCACTCGAAGGTGTCGGGAAAGTGTAATCGAGTCAAACCACGTTAATTTTGACCGTGGAGGCTCGCCGGAGGGCCGCCGGCGTCGGCCGGAATAGTGGTGCGACGGGACGGGGAGAGAGAAGACAGATTTTTTTTTTTTTTTTTTTTTGCTGCTTATTATACATGATCTCCAACATTGAATTCTAGAGGCTTCCGACGGTTGTCGGCATAGCTCTTTTGGCGATCTCTAGCTGCTTTAAGTCGGTCTTTGATTTGGAAGATCTTATCAGTGGTTTCTTGGATGATCTCTGGGCCCGTAAACTGGCTTTCACCAACTTCAGCCCAACATACTGGTGATCTACATTTCCGGCCATACAATGCTTCGAATGGTGCACATCCAATGCTAGTATGGTAACTGTTGTTATAGGAAAACTCGATCAGTGGTAGATGAGTATCCCAACTGCCACCAAAATCAATGACGCATGCTCTCAGCATGTCCTCAAGCGTCTGTATCGTTCGCTCGCTTTGGCCGTCTGTCTGGGGGTGATAGGCTGTACTCATGTCTAACCGAGTGCCCATCGCTTTCTGTAACGTTTGCCAAAAGCGTGAAGTAAATCGACTGTCTCGGTCGGATATGATTGACACCGGCACCCCGTGCCGTGTCACGACCTCTTTGATGTACAACCTTGCCAGCTTATCCATCTTGTAGTCTTCTCGGATAGGCAAGAAGTGAGCGGATTTCGTCATTCGATCCACCACGACCCATATCGAGTCGTGCCCACTTGGCGTTCTGGGGAGTTTGGTAATAAAATCCATAGTGATGTTCTCCCATTTCCACTCGGGAATTTCAGGTTGTTGCAATAATCCTGATGGTTTCTGGTGTTCAGCCTTGACCTTTGAACAAGTCAAGCATTTGCTCACGTATACAGCAACATCTTTCTTCATACCTGGCCACCAGTATAGTTCTTTCAGATCGTGGTACATCTTGTCTGCACCAGGATGAACAGAGTATCGAGTCTTGTGTGCTTCATCCAAGACTAATGTGCGTACACCTCCCCATTTGGGGACCCATATACGGTCTATGAAGTAATGAACACCGTCATCCTTGCGAGTCATTTGTTTATCCAACCCTCGAAACTCTTCCCCCGCAAGGTTCTCTTCTTTCAACGCCTCGTTTTGTGCTAATTGAATCTGAGCCTTTAAATTAGTTTGAATAGTTAAACCTAGCGCTCGAGCACGTAACGGTTTCACACGTTCTTTGCGGCTTAATGCATCAGCCACCACGTTAGCTTTCCCCGGATGATACCGGATTTCACAATCGTAGTCGCTAAGCAGCTCTACCCAGCGTCGCTGCCGCATGTTAAGTTCTTTCTGGTTCATGATGTGTTGAAGGCTCTTATGATCTGTATAGATGATGCATTTGGTTCCGTATAGATAATGCCTCCATATCTTGAGTGCAAATACTACGGCACCCAACTCCAAGTCGTGAGTTGTGTAGTTCTTTTCATGCACTTTGAGTTGTCGCGAAGCGTAAGCAATTACCTTATCTTTCTGCATTAGCACACAGCCCAAACCTTGATGTGAAGCATCACAGTACACCACAAAATCATCGGTTCCGTCTGGAAGGGACAATATCGGTGCGTTGCATAACTTCTCTTTTAATGTTTGGAACGCCTGTTCTTGTGCTTTCCCCCAATCGAACTTCTTGTTTTTCTGAGTCAGCAAGGTTAACGGTTGGGCAATCTTGGAGAAATTGGCAATGAAGCGTCGATAGTATCCGGCCAATCCCAAGAATTGCCGTATTTCTGAGGGTGTTTGGGGAGTATCCCATTTCTTCACAGCTTCAATCTTACCGGGATCCACATGAATTCCATTTTCGTTGACTACATGACCCAAGAACTTCACTTCTCGAAGCCAGAATTCACACTTCGAGAACTTGGCGAAAAGTTTCTCTTCCTTCAACAGTTCTAGAATTGCTTGGAGGTGTCTTTCGTGATCCTCTTTTGAACGAGAATAGATGAGTATGTCGTCTATGAACACGATCACGAACTTATCAAGATAAGGCTTACACACCCGATTCATTAAGTCCATAAAGACAGCTGGAGCGTTGGTCAATCCGAATGGCATGACCAAGAACTCATAGTGCCCGTAACGAGTTCTGAATGCTGTCTTTGGGATATCGTCCTTGAATACTCTGAGTTGATGATAACCAGATCGAAGGTCGATCTTAGAGAAATACGAGGCTCCTTGCAATTGATCGAACAGGTCGTCGATTCTGGGGAGAGGATACCGATTCTTCACGGTCAATTTGTTCAGCTCCCTGTAGTCGATACACATTCGGAACGACCCATCCTTCTTCTTGACAAATAATACCGGTGCTCCCCACGGTGATTGACTCGGTCGGATGAAACCCTTCTCCAGTAGTTCCTGTAGTTGGCTGGACAACTCCTGCATCTCTGAGGGTGCTAACCGATAAGGTGTCTTTGCTACCGGTGTAGCTCCAGGAACCAGTTCTATATGGAATTCCACCTGTCGTGGAGGAGGCAATCCAGACAGATCATCAGGGAACACCTCCGGATAGTCCCGTACAATGGGAATGTCTGCCAATTTCGTCTCTTCTTCTTTCTTTTCTACGATGTGAGCTAGAAAAGTGTAACACTGCTTCCGTAAACTTCGGCGGGCTTTCATGCAAGAAATGAGCTTTAGTGTTCTTCCCGGTCGCTCTCCTTGAATCTTGAGTACCTCCCCGTTTGGCATGGGGATTCGTACTACTTTCTCCCGGCAAACGATCTCGGCTCCATGACTTGACAACCAATCCATGCCCACTATCACATCGAAGCTGCCTAACTCGAATGGTATCAAGTCTATGCTAAAGGCCTGGTTTTCTAACGTTAGGGTGCAATTCTTAATAATCTCGTCTGCTTGTTCAACCCTACCATTGGCCATTTCTACGGAGTAACTAGTTTCTAGCCTACTAGCACTTAAACCAAGCATATGCACGAACTCAGAGGATATAAAGCTATTGTCTGCCCCAGTATCAAATAGTATGGATGCAAAATGGTGATTGAGCAGATACGTACCCGTAACAACGTTCGGGTCCTGACGGGCATCATTAGCTCCAATGACAAATGCGCGTCCCCGTGCAGCAGTTCCTTGGTTTCCATGACCTTGAGCGCCTGCTATGGCCATCACCTGCTGTTGATTATCCCCCTGTTGGCCCGGTGCCCTGTTCAGTCGGGGGCACATGTTTCTGAAGTGTCCCGGATTTCCACATTCGTAACAGACTCTGGCATTCCCGGCGGGTTAACCGCGTTGATGGGTGCAACCAGATTTGGTGCCACTCTACAATCTCTTGCTAGGTGCCCCGGGCGCCTACAGTTTGCGCATACCCGGCACTGCGTCTCTGGGGGGTGATGATAGCTGCATCTGTCACATTTGGGATATGGCCCAACATATTCCCTCTTCCCCTGAGTCACGGCCGCAAAGTTTCTGGTGACCTTGGCTCTTTTATCGGATTTGCCGACACTCGACCGGCTTGTTTCCCCAACATCCTTTCGCTTCTCTGATCCCTTGCCCAATACCCCTGTTCGTACCATCTCATCGGTCAGAGCGCCAGCCTTCAGAATTGCGCTCTGAATCGTCGGAGGAGCAGCTGCAGTTACCATTGCCCGTATTTGAGGCGCAAGTCCCCAAATGTACCTCTCAATCCTCTTAGATTCCGGAGTGACCAGGTGTGGAACTAGTCTGGCCAACTCGTGGAATCGGTCAGTGTAAGCTGCATGCCCCGCCCCCACCATGGCATGATTCCAGAACTCTTGCTCCAGCTTTTGCATCTCGTTGTGAGGGCAGTACTCCTCGGTAATCAAAGCTTTAAATTCGTCCCATGTCATCTGCATCGCAGATTCCCTTCCTCTCGCTTGAACCTGGGTGTTCCACCAGGTTAGTGCTCGGCCCTGCAGTGAGCACGTAACATATTTGATGCGTTGGCTGTCGAGGCATTCGCTGATGTCAATCACGGCCTCCATTTTCTCGAGCCATCTGATCAGGGCTATCGCCCCACCTTTCCCGTCGAATTCACGGGGCTTACAGGCCACAAACTCCTTGTAAGAACAGCCCCGTTTAGTATTAGCAACCCCAGTTCCATTACCGGCCGTTCCACCATCTCCGGTCTCTTGATTGCTTTCATTCCCATTCGTGTTCCCATTACTCCCGTTCTCGTTACCACCATCCCCATGGGAGTGGTTTTGTTGTTGCAAGGCATCGCTCACTTGAGCTACAATAGTGGGAATCAAGGCAGTCAGTTGTTGAGCAATCAGGGTTGCCATGTCAGGACTTCCAGTCCCTTGAGTATTGCCGATAGGACCCTCATTTGTTCCTAAAGATCTGCCTCTGCCTCTGCCTCTCGGGGCATCACTTCCGCTACTACTTCTGCGGTTAGATCTTCGAGGCAGCATGTTCTATTCATAAGAGAGGCAACATATAAGCTTTAGTCACCTTATGATAATCAAGTATTCCACTTATCAAGTTCCAACATTCGATGCTCCGGTCGGTCAAGACCACCATGCAGCCATTTTAAGCATATTCTCGGTATACCGGTGATGCTTATATATAGGGTTCCCCGCAGCGTTCCCACCACACCCACGATGTACCGAGAATGATGCCTAATCCGGTTACATGACATCCGACCTTCCTTCACATCATATCCATAATAATCCATCAAATCGACTGAGAACCAAACATGTAATCACGTATAGTCTTGCGGAGGTTGTCTATCTCGCGTCCTTAAAAGGACTCAGACATAGCCTCCTCGGGTCGGTCTCAGTATCTGAGGTCAAGCGCAATGTAAGATCTATGTCGATCTGTTCGGGTTTCGATTCCCGAATTTGGTTATGATAACTTGGCGCACAGAGGGAACGGAAGATCCAATAGGAAGCACCTCATCAGTGACGAGCACAAGGCTCAAGCACAAGGTGAAGGATAACATAACAGAAGGATAATCAATCATGTAAGGAGGAACACATACACGAGATATATAAATGCACACAAGCTTAAGCATGCAAATCTACATGAAGGTTCCTAGGTTATAGTCTAGGTCAAGTGTAATTGCCTAATTCTCTATAACCAATGGCTCTGATACCAGTCTGTCACACCCCCCGCTAAAGCGGAAACACGAGGAATGCGAGCTAGACGGGATCGTCATAACACATGGTATATGATAGAGTAGCAGTAAAATATGATGACAAGCGTGTCATGACGACACCCGAACACAGTTGGAGACTTGTGTCGTGTATAATCAAGTTCACGACAGCATAGCCATAAGCACAACAAAATGATCGCTAAAACATTGATAATAGCTTGTGATGTAATATTCCCACAACATGGGAATAAGTGTACAAAAGATCATATTCATGTTCAAGCTTTACAAAAGAATATACACAAATGCATCCTAGGGTCTCCTCTACAAGGCAGCACTCCTAGATCTTCAGTTCTCATTGTTACCTGAAAAATATGCTCAAAATGGTCAACGATAATGTTGGTGAGCTTCGCAGGTTTAAATTGTAAACTTGTAATTGATGCTGTATATTGTTTGTAGTGGAATACCGTGCATACAGTTATAAGTAAGCAAAATCACATACCATGAGTTTTATACAACCAAACCTAATGACGTACACAAAGAAACTTGTCAGAATATATTCACCCCAGGCCCGATCCTGGCAGTATGGATGGTACTCACAAGTAACCATCTCGTCAAGGGTGGGGGTGTCAACCCAGTAGTACTACTAATACCTATCTGTTGGTTCCAACACCGGAATTAATGGTTGTAAGACAGTCCACACAGTAACATCATGTATGTATCAGATAAGTACTCACAAGACAGTATCACGTTGATTCCAAGTATAAAATTTGTATGTATAATGTACAGCATTGAAAATATGTGAGCATACTCTTCCCCCATGTTTGTAAAAGATTGAAACAATGTATAAACGTAAAAAGGGGCCACGAAACTCACTTGTTAAGTGGTAAGTATGTCTGATGAAACTTCCCAAACTTGTATGTATGTATGAACAGTCAATCACCTATTGACAGTTATGTTAAGAATTAATCTTGTGGACTATTGTTAATAATATTGTTTAATTGAGTCGGGTCATTTCGGTTCGGTCGTGAGTAGTACACACAAGCAGTCACACACATCTTAGACTAGATTGTTTTAAATAGTACGTGCCTGTTAATGGCGTTGATTTTAATCTTTGTGATCAAGCTATGACACTTAATTGTATTTTATTATCGTCGTGAGATCTCCGAAGAGGGGATCCACACACGCCTTTAAGTCATATAGTAGGATCGGACGCACGACTGACACCCCATTCACGCGAGTGGACTTTCATTCGTACGAATTAGCTACTTTCGTACAATTGATCCTCCATTCGTGTGACTAAGCCTTCAGTCGTACCACGCAATACCAGTCGCACGACCCAACAGCCAACCACGCGACTTGAAGTCCCTCCGCGCGAATCAGCTTCATTCGCGCGAGAAGACCCCCTTTCGCGCGACAGGCGTCTGACCGTGCGATTTCACACACTCGCACACAATCCACATTCGCATAGTCCAGTCACGCGACAACCCCTGTCGCGTGACATCTCCAATCGCGCAACACTCCTAATCGCGTGACATCCTCTGTTTCGTACCCACCGACAGTCGCGCGACACAACCGCGCGACTTGCCTATTCGCTCATGTCTCAAGTCGCGCCCACATGCAGTCGCACCCCCTTTCGCGTGCGACAACTCCATTCGCGCCATCGGGAGTCGCGACGGCAGTGAGTTTCAGGTCGGCCTTCGGCTGCCCGATCGCGAGTGTTACCCAACCAGAACCTCCAGAACTCGTTTTCTAACCCATCTAGCCAAGAAACACGCTCAGAAACAAGACATGCAAGTCCACACGACCTCTTGTGCTCGGATGAACCCGAGCACCCGAAAACCCTCGAATGCAGCTGTAAAACCGAGTTATAAACGAGGTAGTGAGGTTGTCTACCTGCTAGGAACTAGTATTCACGATGGTGCTCGAGATTTGGAGACGAAAACGTGAGAAATGGTTCGGTTTTGGTGTTTGCTTCTAGAGAGAGAGAGTAGAGAAGGAAGTTGAAGTGATGAAAGGGTGAAAAGAAAGAAAAATGGCTGGTAAGGGGGTATTTATACCCTGTCTAGTTTGCCAAAATTTCAAGTTTAGTCCCCGCACTTTGCCCCCGGTTTCCTGAATTTTGTTTCGGTTGAAAATGTTATAATTTAGTCTTGTTTTATTGATGATAAAAATGTTATTAATGTTATTCATAAATAAATAAAATGATTTCAGTCGTGATAATTATTTTATTATAAAATGACGTGTTTGATGTTAACGGGGCAAATCTCGGAGAAGGTCTTAAGATACTACACATATAAGGCAATCAAGTAAAGCAAATATGGTTTTCACGTAATTGGTTCGTCAAAATAAGGAATGTCTGTAAATAAAGGCTAAGTAAAACACGTTAAATGACGGACCTTTGGTGACGGATGTCACAGTATCCCCCAGTTGAGGGAATTTCGTCCCGAAATTCAACTGGTGCTAGGCCCTAGAACGTCATCCGCGAATAATTGTGGATATTTGAGTCTCATCTGATCTTCACGTTCCCATGTAAACTCTGGCCCTCGTTTGGAATTCCATCTCACACGGACGATAGGTATCTTGCTGCGCCTTAGCTTTTTGACCTTTCGGTCCATGACCTCAATAGGTTCTTCGACAAAGTGAAGCTTTTCGTCGATCTTGATTTCCTCAATTGGTACGTGTAAGGACTCGTCCGCCAAACACTTTTTGAGGTTCGACACGTGAAAAGTATCATGCACACCGCTAAGTTCTTGTGGCAACCTCAATCGGTAAGCCACCGGACCGATTCTTATCTAACAGAAAGCTCTCTGCTTGAACCTCGTATTCGTGGGACTCACACTCCACACAAGGTATTAACTCACACATAAACAGCTTCTAAATTACTCAACAATCTGATTTTTACACTCCTAATAACCTGCTAGATGTGCACGTATGACTCATGACCTTTAGACGTATGTAAACCATGCTAAATCGACCGGTTTTGGGCCATAATCATAATGTATGGATTTTCCCGAGTGCTAGATCGACATATTAGGAGGTTTTAGGCAGAATGACTGGGTTGTTGTTGGCTGAAAATTTCGAGGAACTAAAGTGGCAATATCGAACTTAATACGGGGACCCGAATGGAAAGGAAAACCTATTAAAAAATAATAATAAGTACTTAGAGACCTAAAAACGTTTTTAAACAGAATTCCAGGCTCAAATTAAATATTTTGAAGATGAGAAGCTGATTTTTGAGGTTAATTAAATTAAAAAGGATTTTAAAGAATTATTAAATGAAAGTAAGCCTAAACCGAATGATTTTTAGAGAAAATATTTAAAAATGGGAAAAAGGGCATAGAAACTATAAAAACTTAACTATTTCAGTAAGTTAGAACTCCAAAAAAGATATTTTGGTGAAAATGTGAAATTGGCAAACTTTGGGGTAAAAATCATAAATTTTGAAACCTTAGGGACTAAAAGTGTAAATTCTGAAAACATACTAAAAATGCCCCAAAAGGCTGAAATTATTTGATAGACTTAATCCCATCTTAATAAACCGCTCATAATTATGAAAACTTGATATTTCGATAAAGAAACGCAAACTTTCCTAAAAAGGGAACTTTTTAACTCAAGTGTGCTAATTTAAGACCTAGGAAACATTTAACAAGTGTTAAGCAACCATGAACACCCATAATGATCCTTGAACATATAGCTTATTGCTTGAAACTTGTTGATTAGGGTGCTAGGACCGCGTCACACTTTTCCATTTACAAGATATACTCCTGCTTATAAGGTGAGTTCTCGTGTTCCCCTTTTTACTTTGGTTTTTGAGATGAAGCATGCTCTTTTAAACTGAAACTTTTATTTGTGATACTATGTGATGCTTATGTTGTGGATTTGATGATACCTGCTGATACTTGAATCACAATCATCAGTTCTTTTGTGAACCGCTTGTTTTATATGGATAGATCTATTTGAGGAATCCCCTACACACAGTGGCTCCCGCTACAGGGAGGTACCCCACTGAGATCCTGAGGGATCGTTTGTGGCATGTTACAGGTTTTTATAAGATACTAAGGTGAACCATCCTGGCAGGTATGGTTCACTGTTTTGAGGCTCAGTTCTCCCTTCGGGGATAACCTGTACAACATAACTTTAGAAGAGGCTAGCCGGGACTGAGTGCAGGGTTGATTGTGACCCCACAACAACTATTATATATACTAAAACTTTAACATGTGGACTTTAGGAGTCCCTTTTTTTTGTTTCTCTGAAACTATAACCGCTTGAACTCACCAAGTTTTTAGTTGACACAAATCTTTTTGAGCATGTTTCAGGTAATCTTTGATGGAAGTCTAGCTTGTTTTGGAAGATGCTTGGATGACTTAGAACCCTGACCTCATGGCATTATAGACTCTACTTTGAACTTTTGGACAATTTGTAATGAATGATGCTTTAAAATTATGTACTTTTGACGTGAAACAGTTGATGTAACCGAGCTAAGCTGTTTAGTCTCGGATTTCATTTAAGTAAATATAATGCCATGTAATTTCTCTATTAGTGTGCTCTTATGATGGTTTGTTTCTGCTGCCACATCCGTTGCTAGTCTGTGACGCCCCACCCTCCTTGGGCCCGGGGTGTGACAGATTGGTATCAGAGCCACAGGTCGTAGAGAAATCAGGAATACCTTAGTAGACCCTAGGCTACAACCCTGATACTGTAGGACTGTCCTTGCTTGGGTAAATGTTGGGGTAAGCGGGTTGGATAAATTGATGATTACACTTGATCAACGTAATCATGAATTTATCGGACGCGTAAATTCCAGCACAAAGCCTAAGTGTGACCTTTGGATTAGATGACTTGAGGAATTCTTTTAACACGGTTAAAAACTAAATTTAGTTGAACTTTTATGTTCGTTATTTCTTGATGATACTACCGCTCATTGATACTACTGCTTACTGATGCTACTACTAATGGATACTACTTTATGAGATACTACTGCCATCACTACTATTACTAGTACTATTACTATGATCATGAGCTATGAGAAACAAAATTACTCATGATAATTTTTGCAGGATAACTAGACTATGGCTGACAGAGGTAAAGCACCTGCACGCCCTGTTGATGAGGCTACTCCTGTTGGGACCCTTAGGAGGGTGAAGCCACAGACAGAGTACAAGGCATACTTGCGGAGGTACGGACACCCAGGCTGGCTATCCGCGACCTCTGACGACACCGAGTCATCTGAAGAGTCGTCCCCGACATCACCAGCTAGGAGCCGAACGCGCTCCAACTCACCACATGTTGCAGCTCCTACCCACTCACCTATTCCACCTATTAGGAATATGGGTGCTCGTGTTGTCACTCGGCCTAGGAAGAGTGCTAGACCAGGACCTTCTGTTTCTTTTAGGATGCCTCCTCCCCCATCTCCTCATGCTAGGAACCCGACACCAGCACCTGCTACACTCGCACCACCTAGACGTCTGTCTCATGATGAGTACTGGATGCCACCTAGGCATAGTATGTATGATGGCACTAGCGTGCTCGCTGGAGATCATCACTCCCAGTCTAGCCGTCGGGCTAGTGACTTCGGTCCATCAGACCCTACTTTGAGCGAGATACTGAAGACTATCCAGCGTCATGAGCTGACCCTACAGCATGCCACACGGACCTCCTAATCTGCCCAATTCCAGGCAATGATGGCGTCTCACAATGTTCAGCGCCTAGAGCAGGAGCAGAAGAGAAAAACTCAGGATGGTTCGGATGGTTGAAGAAGAAATGGCAGGGGTGATTTAGCTGGTATTTGAATGCATGGCAGTAGGCCACGAGACTATCTGAGAAACTATCTATCTATTTATTTAAGAAACTATTTCTATTTATGGGGGTGATGGAACCTTCCAATTTGTGAAACAGTGACACTTATTTTTATTATGTATGGTTGACTTTATGTTTGAGTTATCTATGAAACTATTGATTGATGACGCTAACTTTGCAGGGTGAGTTATTTGAAAGTGTGCCAATCTTTGTGTTGCGAGATTGATATTTACTTATTGGTAGTTATCTTTGAATACTTTGAATGAAATATAAGTGCGTGATTGTAGTGCATAATAGGAATTATGAGATACAATGGGATACTAGAAACAAAAATGTATGAGATGCTAAACAAATTTATCTATGATACTATCAGAATGCCGCCAAGACGAGGAACTCGTGCCGGAAGGAGAAGTGCTACCGGAGGTGGGAACCAACCACCTACTCCACCAGGAACACCACTTGGGGGAACGCCCACCAAGCGAATGATGAAAGGATTGCCAACTTGGTAGCACAGCAGATCACTAACATGATCCCGACGATAATCGCCTAGATCAACGCCGATCGAGGAAACACCACCGGGACTAATGGACCCAATAACGATGAAGGCAACCATGAGGAAGCCGAAGCTATCAGGAGTGGGTGTTCCTATAAAACATTCATGGCTTACAAGCCAAGGAACTTCTATGGCACCGAGGGTGCAATTGAAACATATAGGTGGTTGGACGAAATCGAAGCTGTGTTGGACATCAGCAAATGCAAGCTGGAGCATATGGTGAGATTTGCTTCTCAGTCTCTCAAGGGACCAACACTTGAATGGTGGAAAACCATCATTCAGCCTCGAGGCCAAGATGCCATTGGTAGAATGAACTGGTCTGAGTTCAGGGAACTAATCACCAACAAGTACTGCCCGATCAACCAGCTAGAGAAACTGGAGGCTGAATTTCTGAATCTGGAGATGAAAGGCCCAAACTACATTGAATACATCAACTGGTTCCTTGCATTGTCCCGACTGGTACCACACTAGGTGATGCCAGAATCCAAGGGCGTGGCCCGCTTCATCTGGGGGTTACACCCAAGGGTGAGGGGCATTGTTCGGTCTTCCAGGCGTATAACCCTACAGGCTGCAGTCGACTTTACTAGTAGTCTGACCGACGACCTAGTTAGAGCTGGGTGGACCGAGCATGGGAGAACCGAGGATAAGAAGAAGGCTGTGGAAGAGAAGAGGAAGTTGTTTGATACCAGGAGGGTGGTCGGCAGTAGTAGCGGTTCAAGCAAGAGACCTGGAGAAGAAGCAAGATGAAGTGACCATGGTGGAAAGGCTAGGAGGTTGTAGCTAGGCACAAGCCCCTTCTATAATAATGCAAGCTTCATCACCAAGGGGAGTGCAACCAGATGCCTTGTTATCGGTGCAAGAGACCTGGTCACCTGATTAAAGACTGTACCTATGAGCCTGGAAAGCAATGCTATGAATGCGGAGATCCAGAGCATATGAGGAACAAATGCCCCAAGCTAGCAAGAGACAAAGACACTCGAACCAACAAGCCCAAGGGAAGAGCATTTGTGATGGATCCGAATGGTGAACGTAAAGAACCTGATGTGGTGAACGGTACGTTTCTTGTAAACAATCATCCTGCTACTGTGCTATTTGATACTGGAGCAACCGCTAGTTTTGTTTCAACTACTTTTAGGTCTTTGATTGATTTGACTGCTTGTACTTTGACCGAAACATTCACCGTAGAACTAGCTGACGGTAATATAATAGAAACTAACGAAATCATCAAAGATTGCAAGTTGATTCTAGAGGGTAATTCCTTTGATATAGATTTGATGCCTATTAAATTAGAAGGTTTTGACATAGTAGTAGGAATGGATTAGCTGGCTATAAATAGGGCTGAAATTGTATGTGTTGACCGTTTTATTAAGATACCAATAGCCAGCGGGGAGATGTTGGTAGTCGATGGAGAGAGACACCACCCACTGTGGCCTATGATATCCCACCGAAGGCTACACAAAGCATCAAGAAAGGACACGCAACGTTTATACTATATGTGATAAAGGTCAAAGAGGAAAAGAAGATTGAAGACATACCTGTGGTGTATGAATACTTGAAAGTAATTCTGGAAGACTTACCAGGACTCCCTCCAACCCAACAAGTCGAATTTCAAATTGATTTAGTACCTGGCGCCGCACCGGTGGCCAAAGCACCTTACCGACTCGCTCCGCCCGAAATGAAAGGGCTGATGCTACAAATCCAAGAATTGCTTGACAAGGGGTTCATACGACCCAATGTCTCGCCATGGGGTGCTCCGGTGCTATTTGTTAAAAAGAAGGCCGGAACGCTACGAATGCGTATCGATTATAGGGAACTAAACAAGCTTACTGTGAAGAGCCGATACCCTCTTCCCAGAATGGATGACCTATTCGATCAATTGCAGGGAGCAAGCTTCTTCTCTAAGATAGACTTGCGATCGGGGTATCACCAACTAAAAATAAAGGAAGAGGACGTTCCTAAAACAGCTTTTAGAACCTCATATGGACACTATGAATACCTAGTCATGCCTTTTGGGTTGACTAACACACCCGCAGCATTCATGGAACTCATGAACCGTGTGTGCCGTCCGTACTTAGACAAGTTCGTGATCGTATTTATCGATGACATCTTGATCTACTCACGAAGCAAAGAAGACCATGAGAAACATCTCCGATTAATCCTTGGACTACTCAAGAACGAGCAATTATACGCAAAATATTCCAAATGTGAGTTTTGGATGGTGAAATTCAATTTCTTGGTCACATAGTGAACAAGGATGGAATCCAGGTTGATCCATAAAATATAGAAGCTATTAAGAACTGGAAGATCCTGGAAACTCCTACCGGGATCCGACAATTACTTGGCTTGGCTGGTTACTACCGGAGATTTATTAAGGATTTCTATCAAACAGTTCAAGATAACGCTTTTAACCTATTAAAGGAAAAACTCTGCAGCGCGCCTATCCTTACCCTACCAGAGGGAACTGAATACTTCATAGTCTATTGCGACGCCTCGCGTCAAGGATTTGGTTGCGTATTAATGCAGCGGGGAAAAGTGATCGCGTATACATCCAGATTGCTGAACGAGCATGAGAGGAATTACACGACACACGATCTTGAACTGGGTGCCGTGTTGTTTGCACTCAAAATATGGAGACACTACCTTTATGGTACTAAGTGTGTCATCTACACTGATCACAAAAGCTTGCAGCACATCTTAAATCAGAAAATGTTAAATATGCGCCAAAGAAGATGGGTAGAGTTACTAAGCGATTATGAGTATGAAATCCGCTACCATCATAGAAAGGCAAATGTGCTAGCTGATGCCTTGAGTAGAAAAGAACGAGAAAAACCTCTTCGCGTTCGTGCCCTAAAAATGAGTGTGTACACCAGCCTCGTTGCTAAATTGAAGGAAGCACAAAGGGAAGCTTTCAATGAGAATAACCTGACGGGTGAGATGTTAACGGGGATGGAGAAGCATCTGGAAATGGACAACGATGGGCTATACAAATGCGAAGGAAGGGCGTGGATACCTAATCATGGCGGAATTAGGACTATAGTCTTGGACGAAGCTCACAAGTCTAGATATTCAATTCACCCGGGAAGTGATAAGATGTATCAGGACTTGAAAGCACTTTTCTGGTGGCCCGGACTAAAGAAATCTATCGCCACCTATGTGAGCAAAAGTTTGACATGTGCAATGGTAAAGGCTGAAAACCAAAAACCATCGGGGACCCTACAACAACCGGAAATCCTTGAATGGAAGTGGGATAATATTACAATGGATTTCATCACGCAGTTACCAAGAACCACTCGTGGACACCACGCAATTTGGGTAATTGTGGATAGACTTACCAAGTCAGCCCACTTCTTACCGATCCGAGAAGATTATGACATGACGAGATTGGCTCGACTATACATAGATGAAATAGTAACCCGGAAAGGGGTGCCACTATGGATTATCTCCGACCGTGATAGCCGTTTTACATCACGATTTTGGAAATCTCTGCAACAGGCTTTGGGAACCTGACTTGACTTGAGCACGGCATACCATCCTCAAACTGATGGACAAAGTGAGAGAACCATACAGACCTTAGAGGACATGCTAAGGGCATGTGTAATCGATTTCGGTGGAAGCTGGGATAACCATCTTCCCCTGGTAGAATTCTCCTACAACAACAGTTATCACGCAAGTATTCAAGCAGCCCCGTACGAAGCCCTGTATGGCAGGAAAAGTCGATCGCCACTAAGTTGGAACGAGGTTGGTGACAGCCAAGTAATTGGCCCCGACATCATAGTAGAAACCACGGACGAAATCAACAAAATTAAGGAGCGATTGAAAACCGCTAGAGATCATCAGAAGAAATATGCTGATAGGAGACGAAAGCCATTGGAATTCCAAGTAGGGGATAGGGTGATGTTAAAAGTCTCACCATGGAAGGGAGCCGTGAGATTCGGTAGAAAGGGCAAGCTAAGCCCACCCTTTGAAATATTGACAAGAGTTGGTCCGGTAGCGTACCAACTAAGGCTACCACAAGAGTTGGGTTATATACATAACACCTTCCATGTATCGAACCTGAAAAAGTGTTTGATAGACAAAACCCTAGAATTGCCAATAAAGGAAGCCAAAATTGATAGCAAGCTAAACTTCATTAAGGAACCCATAGAGATCACTGATAGACTGGTCCAGAAGCTTAGGAGAAGTCGTATACCCAAGGTGAAAGTAAGGTGGAACTCTATACGAGGACCGGAGTTTACTCGGGAACGAGAAGATGAAATGAAGAGGGATTACCAGCATCTCTTCAAAACAAACCGTTCTAATGCATAATTGAAGCATAATTTCGAGGACGAAATTTCTTAATCGGTGGGAGAATGTAATAGCCCTCTCAGAACCAAAGTATGTTATGAAATTGTAAAAATAAAAAAATAAAAAAAACCTAAGTGTGGGCGCATAAACAGTGCTCATGTGCCTGAACAGTGCTAATGTGCCTGAACAGTGCTCATGCGCCTGGGAGTTTCGTTGGAAAATAGCTAAGTGCGCTGATGCACCTGAATAGTGCTCATGCGCCTAAACAGTGCTCATGTGCCTGAACAGTGCTAATGTGCCTGAATAGTGCCCATGTGCCTAGGAGTTTTGCTGGAAAATGGCTAAGTGTGCTGATGCACCTGAATAGTGCTCATGTGCCTGAATAGTGTCAATTTGCCTAAACAGTGCTCATGTGCCTAAATAGTTGCCATGCGCCTAGAATTTTTACTCTGTTATTGTATTATTACGAATTTTGTTATTATTAATATTGATACTAAATTATGATTTATTCATTAATTTCCGGTTTTTAGTCGAGTTTGTAGAGTTTTAATTAGTTTCGATCGTGAATTTTTGTTTTTAGCAATAATAGCCAATTGTGTTCGGGTCTATGTTCAACACTTAAACCACTTTGGGTAAAAATATACCCATCCACATCTGCGTAGAACAAACTCAATAACAATAATAATAGTAATAACAATAATAATGATAATAGAATACAAACAAAATAAAAGTAATCTTCTGCATGGCCGCCCAACCCACCAACCAAATGGGTTCTGCGAAACCCCATAATCCACTATAATACACAACCTTTTTCCCACTTCTCAATACATGCAAACCATCGATTATTTACACTTCAATATCTCTCTCTCGGATTTCTCTCCACTTTCTTTTTCTCTCAACCGAAATACACACACACACACAAATCTTCTTGTTCATCTCAACAATCCGAAGAACTACAAGATTCCCAGCTGAGTTTGAAGATCTTGTGCTCGTTTTAACCTTCTAAACCCTCTCATACGTAAGTAATATTAACTTTTTACTAATTAAACTTTAGCAAACTCATTCTTATCTTGTTGTAAACACTATCCTCACTTATCTAACAGAAAGCTCTCTGCTTGAACCTCGTATTCGTGGGACTCGCACTCCACACTAGGTATTAACTCACGTAGAAAAAACTTCTAAATTACTCAACAATCTATTTTTACACTCCTAATAACCTGCTAGATGTGCACGTATGACTCATGACCTTTAGACGTATGTAAACCATGCTAAATCGACCGGTTTTGGGCCATAATCGTAATGTATGGATTTTCCCGAGTGCTAGATCGACATATTAGGAGGTTTTAGGCAGAATGACTGGGTTGTTGTTGGCTGAACATTTCGAGGAACTAAAGTGGCAATATCGAACTTAATACGGGGACTCGAATGGAAAGGAAAAACCTATAAAAAAAATAATAATAAGTACTTAGAGACCTAAAAACGTTTTTAAACAGAATTACAGGCTTAAATTAAATATTTTGAAGATGAGTAGCTGATTTTTGAGGTTAATTAAATTAAAAAGGGATTTTAAAGAATTATTAAATGAAAGTAAGCCTAAACCGAATGATTTTTAGAGAAAATATTTAAAAATGGGAAAAAGGGCATAAAACTATAAAAATTTAACTATTTCAGTAAGTTAGAACTCCGAAAAAGATATTTTGGTGAAAATGTGAAATAGGCAAACTTTGGGGTAAAAATTGTAAATTTTGAAACCTTAGGGACTAAAAGTGTAAATTCTGAAAACTTACTGAAAATGCCCCAAAAGGCTGAAATTATTTGATAGACTTAATCCCATCTTAATAAACCGCTCATAATTATGAAAACTTGATATTTCGATAAAGAAACACAAACTTTCCTAAAAAGGGAACTTTTTAACTCAAGTGTGCTAATTTAAGACCTAGGAAACATTTAACAAGTGTCAAGCAACCATGAACACCCATAATGACCCTTGAACATATAGCTTATTGCTTGAAACTTGTTGAATAGGGTGCTAGGACCGCGTCACACTTTTCCATTTACAAGATATACTCCTGCTTATAAGGTGAGTTCTCGTGTTCCCCTTTTTACTTCAGTTTTGGGGATGAAGCATGCTCTTTTAAACTGAAACTTTTATTTGTGATACTATGTGATGCTTATGTTGTGGATTTGATGATACCTGCTGATACTTGAATCACAATCATTAGTTCTTTTGTGAACCGCTTGTTTTATATGGATAGATCTATTTAGGGAATCCCCCACACACAGTGGACTTTAGGAGTCCCTTTTTTTGTTTTTCTGAAACTATAACCGCTTGAACTCACCAACTTTTTAGTTGACACAAATCTTTTTTAGAATGTTTCAGGTAATCTTTGATGGAAGTCTAGCTTGTTTTGGAAGATGCTTGGATGACTTAGCACCCTGACCTCATGGCATTATAGACTCTACTTTGAACTTTTGGACAATTTGTAATTCATGATGCTTTAAAATTATGTACTTTTGACGTGAAACAATTGATGTAACCGAGCTAAGCTGTTTAGTCTCAGATTTCATTTAAATTAATATAATGCCATGTGATTTCTCTACTAGTGTGCTCTTATGATGGTTTGTTTCCGCTGCCACATCCGTTGCTAGTCTGTGACGTCCCACCCTCCTTGGGCCCGGGGTGTGACAAATTGGTATCAGAGCCACAGGTTTTAGAGAAATCGGGAATACCTTAGTAGACCCTAGGCTACAACCCTGATCCGTAGGACTGTCCTTGCTTGGGTAAATGTTGGGGTAAGCGGGTTGGATAAATTGATGATTACACTTGATCAACGTAATCATGAATTTATCGGACGCGTAAATTCCAGCACAAAGCCTAAGTGTAACACGGTTAAAAACTAAATTTAGTTGAACTTTTATGTCCGTTACTGCTTGATGATATCACCGCTCATTGATACTACTGCTTACTGATGCTACTACTAATGGATACTTCTTCTATGAGATACTACTGCCATCACTACTATTACTAGTACTATTAGTATGATCATGAGCTATGAGAAACAAAATTACTCATGATAATTTTTGCAGGATAACTAGACTATGGCTGACAGAGGTAAAGCACCTGCACGCCCTGTTGATGAGGCTACTCCTGTTGGGACCCTTAGGAGGGTGAAGCCACAGACAGAGTACGAGGCATACTTGCGGAGGTGCGGACACCCACGCTGGCTATCCGCGACCTCTGAGGACACCGAGTCATTTGAAGAGTCGTCCCCGACATCACTAGCTAGGAGCCGAGCGCGCTCCAACTCACCACATGTTGTAGCTCCTACCCACTCACCTATTCCACCTATTAGGAATATGGGTGCTCGTGTTGTCACTCGGCCTAGGAATCGGGATCCATAGACGTTGTAAGT
The DNA here is from genome assembly GCA_024085815.1 of Flaveria linearis. Classification (NCBI taxonomy): domain Eukaryota; kingdom Viridiplantae; phylum Streptophyta; class Magnoliopsida; order Asterales; family Asteraceae; genus Flaveria; species Flaveria linearis. The sequence goes on from CM044013.1 coordinate 42,964,142, forward strand.
TCATATTTTTGTCTTGAATCTCGAAGGTTAGCTTTTCTCGGCAATTATCCCTGGCACTCGAATCTTTAACTCCGAAGAATCTGGATTTTAGAACGAGGATTCATTTTCTACGTAATCTGGTGCTTAGAAATTTACCAACAACAAGGTCGGTTAAATGCATGGTTAAGATAACTTAATTTAAGTTTTGAGTGAAGATTGTCATTAGGTGACTAACGGTTGAAGATGATGAAAGATTTCACGAGCGTAGTATTAAGAAAGGTGATCAACCACAATCGGAGCTGATATTAAGAATATTCCTTTGAGTTAGGTGGTTCCATTACAATGAATAGGTAGAGAGAAGTCATATCCCTCAAAGGCTTTGAGAAAATAATCAGAGGAATTCTAGAATCCAGAAGATCCTATGAAGTGTGAACTACTAAGAAAGAAAGAAGTGGCAAGTCTTCTATGTCATTGATCATAAGAGGCGTTTCTCGAAAATTTATTACTCTGGTATGTTCTCCGTTGCTTGAGCCTTGTTAGAGAGTCTTCGACTATGTTAAAGAAGTTTTGACGGATTCAATGTTGGGTAGGAAGGAATTTTTAGGCATCGCTCAAAATAGTATGGCTAAAGTACACGCATAAGGAGGTGGAGTGCCATACTCAGCACGAGACCAGTTAAGTTTGAGAACATCATTTAACGATCTTCAAAGTTTGATGGTCTCATCATTATAATTCTAATAGGAGAGTAGAATAAAAGAAAGAGAAGAACAGAAAGGAATAGTTACTGCAACATCATCCTTGGTAGCTCTTCAAGTGTCAAATGGCTTTTGCCCAGCATGAAAGTTTTAATCCTGAAATTATTGAATATATTCCAATATTTATGTTTATTCTTGTATTTATTGGTTCTTTAAGTGTTTTACATTGATATTAGTTTACATGACAGGGCCCACCAGAATTCAAGTGTACCTGTAAATTCACCATTACGTGTGCACCCGTAATCGTCAATTTACCTTACACTATCATTCTAGTCATTCCCATCATAAGTTCTAAATTTTGTGCATTCAGGTCCTGGAGTTAAAAATTTTCATTTAGTCATCATTTGCAATTAAGCACACTTAGATTCCAATTATGCTAATCATTCAAGTTAACCCAGAAATTGTTTCAAAGTAAGTTTAAGCAAATCAAGCAATAAATGAGCATTCAGGTACATGCTATCCTAGGGAGCAGAACAAACAAAAGGCATCATGGTTAATATCTTATCCCTAAATTCCAACATGTATCATCTTACAAATGAGGCATAATAGCAAGTATCATCATTTCAAACAAGTATCAGTATAACAGTTGTCTCAGGTAACGACACAAGTTGTATCAAGTGTATAGCTAACAACAGTTGTTTCATATAGTGACAAAAGTCAACTGTGCAATCAGATAAGCATCTCTCCAGGATTTAAGTCCTAACTTATATGCACACCTTTGGTTTCTAACATTCTTAGTACTTGACATTCAGTAATCCTAATAGCCAACTCCAAATGATTCAATGCTTTCTTGGTTTACTCGGGTGCACCTATCATAGGTAATACCCTAATGTATCAAGGTTTCTTATGGGGTAGAGAATTCTTGATGGGGTATATGTAATCCTTAAGGTATACAAGTTAAAGATGGGAGTTCTTAAGGAAACCAATTCTTGCTGCAAACCTTGGATCACTGGATCATGGAAACAACCTACCATGCCTGTCATATTTATGGTTACAGCTTAGGTATTGCAAAGCAAAACCCACATTTCTACACTCTTGGTTCAGCAAAGCTCAGAAGAGTCATCTTACTAAGGTGGTCCTATGAGGTTCATATGGTTGTAGTTTAGGTCTCGCGAATCTGACCTACTTCGCTACAACCTTTGGCTCTGATACCAATCTGTCACCCCCGGGCCCAGAGAGGCGGGACGTCACGATTAGTAAACAACAACCAAAATGCAGCGGAAACTAAATGGTTTATTACAAAGTGTCACATGATATTTACATTAAAATATTGGCTTTGATTCCAATTCACAAGGTGCTTCGACCTACAATCTATAGGTGTCGTGATCAATCTCTCGGTAAATACTTCTTGAAGCTTCGGTAACTAAGGCTTCTAGGCTCAACCTCTGTCTTTAACCTCTACCCTCGTGGCTTGCTTCTGATTTGGGTAACTTCTATAGCTCAACTATTCTCCCTAGTTGTACCTGAAGACATGCTCAAAAGATTTTGTGTCAACATATAGTTGGTGAGTTCAAGTGGTTAAAGTTCAAGAAAACAAAAGTCTCTTTAGAATCCATTAGTATATTTCAAAACATTTGTGCTTTAAGTCTGAAAACAAAAGGGACACTGAAAGTCCACATTTAGAAGTTTAGAATCAAGTGTAAAAGCTTATGAAAAATCTCATTTGATTTTAAAAGCATCATTATAGTTTCAATCATCGTAGGGTATCACAATCAACCCTGCACTTGGTCCCCGATTGGCCTCTTCTAAACTTGTGTTTAACCGGATATTCCCGAAGGAAGGAACCAAGCCTCAAATCAGTGAACCAATCCTGCCAGGATGGTTCACCATAGTTTCTTATTCAAAACCTGTTACATGTCACAAACGACCCCTCAAGATCTCAGTGGGGTACCTCCCTGTAGCGGTAGCCACTGTGCGTGGGGGATTCCCCAAATAGATCTATTCACATAAAACAAGCGGTTCACAAAAGAATTAATGATCATGACATAAGTATCAGCAGGTATCCAAAAAGTCCCACATACAAGCATCAAATAAAGCACAATCATAGTTCATAACAAAGAGCATGTTTGTTGGATCATGATGAGGCTGGTGCAACCAAAACCACTTCATAGTCATTTTTGGTACTACATTCAAAGGCTTCCGAAGCTGAGTAAGAGATCTTCCGAAAGTCTGAAGAACAACAGCTGAAGATATCTACTGAAGGCAAAAGCTGAAGTCAACTGCTGAAGACAACAGCTGAAGCCAACAGCTGAAGATATCTACTGAAGGCAAAAGCTGAAGTCAACTGCTGAAGACAACAGCTGAAGCCAACAGCTGAAGATATCTACTAAAGGCAAAAGCTGAAGTCAACTGCTGAAGACAACAGCTGAAGCCACAGCTGAAGACTATCTTCCGAAGACAAAGTCTGATGAAAGAGCTGAAGACAAAGTCTGAGCTTTCGAAGACAAAGTCTGATGAAAGCACTGAAGACAAAGTCTGAGCTTCCGAAGACAAAGTCTGATCAAAGAGCTGAAGACAAAGTCTGAGCTTCCGAAGACAAAGAAGACTACAAGCCTCGGAAGAAGCAGTCTTCCGAAGTATAAGTGGCTTCGGAAGAAGTTATTCTTCTGAAGGACTTTATCCTTCGGAAGACAATGCTATGTCCAGCAGATAAAAGTATGGTCCCTGACAGTCCGCTGCAGACCTCTGATACAGCATGGCATCTTCCTAAAGAGCCATGTTATTGACCATACTTTATTCTACTGTTCACCTTTTTATGATAGTACATGTTACCAACTTTAGTTGGTGACAAAAGGTAAGTCAGGGACATGTCCTGACTACCAACTCTCAGGCAAAATGTCTGAAAGACCTCACCTAGAGTCTTGTAGTATAGATGTAAGATTAGAGGTGTCCAGCTGGTATCAAAGTATACCCGGCTGTAGGTAGTATTATATATATCTTCTCCTTGTAACTCTTTAGACAAGCGATTTGAGTACAAGAGTCTTGTAATCCTTTGAGTTGAGAGGCAATATGTAAAAGTACCTTGAAAATTTACTTGCTGTGTTTATTTTCTTACTGCTTGCTAATTGGTATATTGTGATCAACTCTTCATAGACTACTTGCTGAGTGTTATTCGCAGTGAGTTGAGAGAAAAACCACCCATAATCGATCCTGCAATTGGTATCAGAGCTCTAGGCTCTTGATTGTGAGATCTTACCATCCAAATCAACCTGTTTTTCACTACTCACTACAAACCACTCACTCAAATGGCTGCTCTCTCCAAGGCTGATATGGAAACCGGTACCATGACCAAATCCCCACTGATCACCCCTGAAGACTTTGACACATGGTGTATCAGAATGGAAGGCTTCATCAAGTGTCAAGATTCAAGGATGTGGGACTCCATTGTCAATGATCCTTTCATACCAAGCACCACTTCTGCCACTGGTAATCGCATCATTCCAAAAGATGTTGATGATTACTCAGAAGAGGACAGGAAGAGAATAGAGCTGGATAAAAGGGCTATGACTTCTCCTCAAACTGCTCTCCCCAACTCCGTCTACAGACGCTTCAAGAAGTGCAAGACTGCTAAATATTTATGGGAAGCTTTGAAGCTGATGTATGAAGATCCAAGGAAACCCAAGAGAACAAGAAGGATCTCTTGAAGCAGTAGTTTGAGAACTTTACTTTCAAGGCCGGTGAGACCTTGACTCAACAATACTTCAGGTATGTTGAGCTAGTAGATACTCTAGAGGATATTGGAGTAGCTCTTGAGAACAAAGACATAGTTAGGAAGTTCATGTCTTCACTTCCTAAACTATGGATACATTACTATGTTGTAATCAAGAGAACTCGGACCTTAAGACTCTTACTCTGACAGAGTTGTATGGTATCCTAAGTGCATTCCAGATGGAGATGAACATGCAGAACTCCTCTGGTCACTCCAATAACCAACTGAGTTCAGCCCTTCATGTGGTTGAAAGGGAAATCACAGAATCACAACATCAATTGCTGTGTCACCCTGACAACTCACACAGCGGACCTTACATTACTCTACCTGAGACTCCAAAGTCTCAAAAGGTTCAACACAACTCCTCTCAGGATAGATGTGCCTTTGTCTCTGGAAGTGGACACTCTGGTGATTTTCAATACTGCTTTGATGATCTTGAGTGCTTCAGTCCAGATGATGTGGAGTATATGGATATTGTCCAACAGATGGCTCTTTTAACTTACAGAGCGAAGAAGTTCTTCAAGAGAACTGGAAGGCAATTCCCTCAAAACCTAGTCAACAGCAGGTTTGGGTTTGACAAAAGCAAAGCAAAGTGTTACAACTGCAACCAACTTGGTCACTTTGCTAGGGAATGCAAGGCTCCCAAGAACAACCCGGGAACCCCACAGGCCTCCACACATCCCACTGCTTCAAAGCATGAAGAGAAGTCAACTAAAACAGCTGCTGTGGCTCAAGAAGTTAACTAGAGCTTCATGGTACAGGATGTGACTCCTGCTCAAGAAATCATGGCCGGAACAGATGATGATCAGGTATATGAAGATCTTTGTACTGCTGCCTGTATTGCTAAAGTTAAACTTTATAAGGATTATATTTCGGAAATCAGATCTGAGGTTGAGTCTTTAAATGTGCTAAAATCTGATTTTAAGAGAGCTGAATCTGACTATCAAAAGAAAATTGATGAGTTAGAGAAAACTGTCTCTTTTAAAACATGAAAAGACCAACTATAAGAATCAAATCAAAGATCTGATATCCAAACTATCTGACGTTCAAGCCCAGTTGGTCACAGCTGAGGCTCAGGCCAGGAAGCAAGCTATTGCTGAGCAAAGCTTCCAAACTATTCTTGCCTCAAACTCTCATTCCAAAATGTTTTATCAAAACAAAGAAGGGTTGGGAACCAATGAAATAGCTCCACCACACTCTTATAAGTCTATTAGACTACCTAGATGTGGTACTGAAGAGCAAGAGATTCCAACTGCTGACTCTTTTCCATTGGAACTAAAGGATGAGGCAAAAATAGTGGCCACCATAGGGGAGAAACAGGAGGATACACTCATCTCCACCTGTGAAGACCAAATCCTAACCACCAAGGCAAGAAGAAGCAGAGCTAAAGCTGCTACAAGGACTACCAAGAAGGTTGCAGAGTCCAAGCTTAAGATCGACCCAAAGCAAAAGGGTGTCTTCATTTCTGCCGGATTTCAAGTGGTAGGTACTTCTGATTCAGGAAGGGAGTGTAATACCAGCACTCCTATCCTACTGAAGGATCAGAAGTTGAAAGGGAAAGTTGCTGATGAAGAGAAGAAACCTAAGAAACAGCAACCTGCAAGTTCCCAGAAAACTAACATTACATGCATAATGTGTGGTCTGCACAACCACATGGCTAAAGATTGTTGCTACAATCCAGCAAGCACACATTATGCAAATAATGTTAGAAAAGAAGGAGTCAGAGAAGGTTTCTCAGTTGGACCACTTCAAAAGGTCCAAATGATGAAGAAGGGAAAGTTGGTCTCGAAAGCCAAGTTGCTTTCGGAAGAAACTACTTCTTCCTAAGGGAAAATAGCTTCGGAAACCAAATCTCCTAAGGTTCAGAAGAACAAGAAGGCTCCCTTGAAACCATCTCAGAAGAAGACTACTTCGGAAGAAAAGGTGATGAAGGCTTCTTCCGAAAAGGAAGCTTCGGAAGAAGACCATGCTGCAAAAGCTTCAACAAGCTCATCCTCAAAGATCAACCAAGGGATGGATTGGAAGATCAAGGAAGATGCTGCAGCCCAAACCTCTTCTTCAACAACGACCTCTATTGAACCCCAATGCATATCTTTTGGTTCAATAATGTCACTATCTTTGGAAGAGCCCAAGACCAGCAAGGCTTGGGCTTCCAAACAAAACTAACCATCTCATCTTATGTGCAGGGACGTCCATTTGACAAGAACAACAATGTCTGGATTGTAGATAGTGGATGCTCCAGGCACATGACAGGGAACAGATCTCTCCTTCAACAATTCCAGAACTTTGATGGAGGGCCTGTCCAATTTGGAGGTGAGGCCGGAGGATATATTTCTGGCAGAGGAAGTATGTCTAATGGCAGAATAAACATTGACAAAGTTCACTTTGTCAAACAGCTTGAACACAATCTGCTAAGTGTTTCTCAATTCTGTGACCAGAAGCATCAGATGCTTTTCACAGAACATGAGTGCATTATCCTCAAACCAGGGATGACAATTCCTCCAGAATTGGTGCTTCTTAGATCTCCCAGGAAAGGGGATATGTACAAGCTGGATATGAACAATGCTTCTCCTATGGGTGAAGTATCATGCTTTCTTTCCAAAGCTGATAGTGATGAGTCAACAATATGGCGTAAACGCATGTGTCATGTGAATTTTAAAACAATGAATAAATTGGCTAAAAATAACTTGGTACATGGTTTGCCTAAAAAGGAATTTTTCTGCAAAGATAACTGTGTTGCATGTCTGAAAGGGAAACAACACAGATCATCTCACAAATCCAAATGTGTTAACTCTATCACTACTCCATTACACTTATTGCACATGGATCTCTTTGGTCCCACAAGTATAATGAGCATTGGAAGGAAATCATACTGCCTTGTGATACTTGATGATTTTACAAGATTTACATGGGTATTCTTTTTAAGAAGTAAAGATGAAACTGCTGAAACTTTAAAATCTTTTATTCTTAAAATAGAAAATCAAAATTGATCATAAGGTTAAGATCATTAGAAGTGATCAAGGGACTGAGTTTAAGAACTTCATTCTTGACTCATTCTGTGACTCAAAAGGGATTGCCAGACAATACAGTGCTCCCAGAACTCCTCAACAAAACGGTGTTGCTGAGAGGAGGAACAGGACACTTATTGAGGCTGCTCGGACCATGTTAGCTGATTCAAAGCTGCCTCTAACATTCTGCGCAGAGGCAGTCAGCACTGCATGCTATGTGCAGAACAGGGTTCTTGTAGTTAAGCCCCATGGAAAAACCCCTTATGAGTTATGGAACAAGAGGCCACCGTTCATTGGCTTTCTGTGGTCCTTTGGCTGCAGGTGTACCATACTTAACACAAAGGACAACTTAGCAAAGTTTGCTGAGAAGTCGGATGATGCTATCTTTATTGGATACTCTTCTAGCTCTAAAGCTTATAGAGTATACAATATCAAGAATCAACAATTTGAGGAATCATCCAATATAGTTGTTAATGAGCACACTCCTTGTGTTAGGGGGAATGGACCTGAGTATATCTTTGATTTAGAATTGTATCCAAACTATTCTAAACCATCTTGTGAGAATGTTTCAGCTGGAACAGGTGCTCAAGAGAATGCTGATGCTGATGCTGATGCAAGTCAACTGTTTGAGCTTCCCAGACCTCTTCTAAATTCTCCAAGAGCTGAAAGGCAACAAGCTTCAACCATTCACAGATCTGATAGTGTAACTATCTCCAGGAATAATGAAGCTTCAAAAAGTGAATCACTTGATCAACCTCAAAGTTCTTCAGGTCATCCATTACAACACCAGGTTGAGGGAAGTAGTATTCTGAAGGAACAGGCAACTGTTAATCCTACTTCACAACCAACCATTGATGATGTTTCTCAATCATTCAATCAGTCGTCATTGAATGACTTTGAAACAGCAGTTGGACAGAGTGATCCAGTTCCTGATCAGAATATGTCTAACCTAGACTTATCTCTGCAACTGGAAGTGATTCCTCGTCTTAGGATTCACAAGACTCATCCAACTGAGAACATCATAGGGAATGTCTCTGAGGGTGTGAGAACAAGAGGACAAACTCATCATGGGAATGTTTGCTTGTACTCATGCTTTTGTCTCAGATGGAACCAAAGAAGGTAGAAGATGCCTTAAAGGATAGTAGTTGGGTTGAATCGATGCAGGAGGAGCTGCTTCAATTCAGAAGACAAAAGGTCTGGAATTTATGCCCACTACCATCTGGTCAAGTACCCATAGGCACTAAACTATTAACCACCACCAACAGCCTTTGTAACCATCGTAGCAACTGACACCCACGAAGCCACGATTACAACCACAACCAACAACCACACAACCACGATTTCAGCCACCACCATCACCATAACCGACAACCCATCGCGAAGGCCCACCAAACTGCCACAAATCGAGCCAACGTCAGGTGTAGGACTTGTACCAAACCATGAACCACCACCCTTAACAGTCTCCATTGTCACTCCTCTGCACCATACCCGCAACCAACACAGCCACCACTCACAGCCACGACCAACAGCCCTTCGAAACAAACCCAGCTGCTGATACCTTCTTTGCCTCATAACTTTCAATCTGCTACGAGTTAGAGGGTGAGGCTACCACCATTGGAAAGGCCTCGTCGAGACGAAGAAGACCATGGGTGGCACTCACCGCCACTCACCGCCAGCCGCCGGCTGCGGCGGCTGGAACCTCGCTGGAACCCTAGCCGCCACTCCTCCTTCTCTCGTACATAACTTCCTCTTCGTTGCAAATCAGAAGAAACCACCACTGCCATCGTGTTCGTCTTTCCAAGAGCTTCGATTTGATGTATGGTACTCACTGGAACGTCGCCGGAATGGCCGCCGATGGCCGGAACTTCGCCGGAGATGAGAGGGAGACGGGGGATCCGCGGCTGCCTCTCTTTCCACTTCAAATTTATGTTGTGTAAACCCTAAAATGGAGATTAAGTTGCTTATATACTAGGGTTAGATGATGGGTTCGAATAAGGGTCGGTTCGTACACGTTCGATTAAGTTTTCGCGCAACGTTAAACTTTTCTTTTCCCGTTAGATTCGGTTATACAAAACGTTATAAATATTCCAAGATTATTAATTTTTATCGTATTAAAAACATATCGAATGATTAAACGAGGTTGTAATTTGACGCGTATTTAACAAGTTTTACGGTTTTACGCGTTTTTATCGAATGAGCGTTATCATTAACAGTTTGGTATTAAAATATATGCAATTAAGTATAAAAATGATATTTTGTTCATTAACTTCCCAGGTCGGTCACGTTAAAACATTATCTGACGAATTCCCGGGTTTTGACCTAATTCTAGACCGATGCACGTCACGGTCGCGTTTCGGAACGCAGTTATTCCGGACAACGTACCACTTATCAAATTTAATATGTTATGATAATAAACAATGATTAGATAAATATTTTCGGAGTTACGAGGCTCGATGGTCATAACAGGCGTCAGTTAAATGCCGGCAGAAACCGGTATTCGCGTTTCGCTTACGTATTTCCATTGCTTATGCATGTTTGATGAAAAATCTTTTAGCAAGAATTATTTATGATTTTAGTTAAGGTTATGTAAGGCCCCAATCCCGGGAACCCTACAGTCGGTCTTTCATTGCATATATTTTACATAAAACAACGCATATATTATATGATCATAACTTTATAGTTGAGCAGTTGCAGCGGAAACATTAAATCATAAACTTTTACTATGAATACTTTTGCCATTTAATACAACGTAGTCCATTTACAAAACATCTGTTGTTGCATTACATTACAAAAGCGCTATTACAAGCTTTCTTTACATCGCCTAGCTTTACTATGATTGCTGCTGAAGCATATGAAACCTTTGATTACGTAAGTAATCTCGTTTACTCGAATCCTCAGCAACCATAGGGTCATACAACGACCTCTACTGAAAGATGAAAACAAAAAGAAAATATGTTTATCTTCGAAAAGAAGATATTAGGTTCAAAAATATATAAAGGAGATTTCTCAAGTAATCCCGTTTATGAGAATCCTCAAGAAATCTCATAATGGCAGGCAACGTGACATGTTGCGTGCATTATGGGCCCGCAACACATGACGTTGCAGCATTATAAAATGGAGAATGCCCTCCCAAAAGAGCTGAGTAGCCGCCTCGTGCCATCCTCAGCAACACTACCTGCGAACTGGAAACACATAAAAAAAGTCAGCGTTGCTGAGTGAGTGCTAGTTTTATAGGTAGTATATAAAAATACCCTTTTTCTGTATCATACTATACTGTACTGTATATGCGAGCACGCATCAACTGTGTGAACAAATAACGTTCGTTCTCTGTACTATATGCCTTGTCTGTAACTTTATCTTTATGTTTCACTTTCTATGTGGACCAGTGAGCGATACCCCAACTATGTGCGCGATGGGAGAATGGATGTCGGCCCATCTATATGCCCCGAAGGGCCAACTGTGTTCCCTCGAAAGGGCTATGTGTATTCCCCCGAAGGGTTCAACTGTATCCCCCGAAAGGGCTATGTGTATTCCCCCGAAGGGTTCAACTGTATCCCCCGAAAGGGCTATGTGTATTCCCCCGAAGGGTTCAACTGTATCCCCCGAAAGGGCTATGTGTACTATGTACAAGGCCGACCCGAACATCCGGGCACGCCACAAAGTCCTGCCAATCTCAATTGATTGACCCTGTGTGCGTCAATGGGTAGCTAGCCCGCAACACAGTTGAGCTAACGACACATAGTCGTGTAACTCCTATAGGCTTGCAAGACTTGTTACTTTCATTAATGTTCCTTTCTCTTTCTTTATTACTCTTTCTCTGTACTTTACATAATACTTTCATTTCATCAATTAGTGATAACATGTAATACTATGGAGGGATAAACATGCATCAAATCAAGGAACATCGATATTTACAGATCATTAGTATTCACCATCTATCATGGCAACATCATACCTAGCACACATACATCATACATTCACTTCTTTATTAATTCACATCAGCCCTATTCGGGCGACTGGACATACACCAGTCGCATGGCCTCCATGCGACTGAGTCATGTGAATGGGCTTCTATGCGACTGAATCCTCAGTCGTGCGTCTGTACTACTATGCGAATGGGTCTATGCGACTGAACCCTCAGTCGTGCGTCTGTACTACTATGCGAATGGGTCTATGCGACTGAACCCTCAGTCGTACGTCTGCACTGCTATGCGAATGGGTCTATGCGACTGAACTACTCTGCGATTGGGCTTATGCGACAGAAACCCTCGATCGCATAGCCTATCATGCGACTGAGGCTCGATCGTGCGTTTGAACCTCAATCGGGCGATTGGACATCAACTGACACTCATTCGGCCGAATGGCCCTTCAGTCGCATAACCCTAACTGGGCAGCGACTGGAGTTCTTCATCAACAGTAGTCGCGAACCATGGTACCCAGACTCACCTTAAACCTGTTTTTAACCCAAATTGACCCTCCCAAACCTCAGGGATTCATACTAGGACATCATACAAGCATGTGTAAGTCCTAAATCATACTTTAATCACATTATCTGAGATTTCATCAAATGGGTCAAATTCACACTTTTATAAAACTAGGGTTTATATGTGATCCAGCCCCAAAATCAGTTGAAAATATGTAAATGAGGGGTCCTAGAACTCACATTATCAGGTAGGAGTTGGTGAGCTTCGATTTGGCTAGCCTTTCGACAGATCTTGAACTTGGCAGCACTTTCCCTCTTTTCTTTCTTTGGTCTCGGTCGCTCTCTGCTCTCTTCCCGACTGAAATGTGAAGGTGTTGAGGAGGAGAATGGAGCTGCTCCCCTTTTATACCCATAGCTCATTCGCATCTGGTCCAGGGGCGACTGGACCTTCAGTCGCATCAACACTATGCGATTGGACCCCAATCGCACGTGCTCCATGCGGCTCATACTTCATTCGGGCGGTTGAACTCCAATCGTGCGGTTGAGCTTCAATCGGCCGAATAGCCATGCGGTTGAACCTCCATTCGCATAAATCACAGGCGACTGAGGCTCAGTCGCATAGCCTACCAAAAGTCAAACTTCCGGGTGTTACAGGTTAACAATGATTATGATGGGATGCCAAGCCATTATAAGAATTTCTGAATGAATTCAGACATTAGAACGCGTTAGATTGCCGGATTTTACCCGGTATGGGTTCCGAATCTGTTCTTAATTTGGATCTTTCCATAATTATTTCAAATCACATAATAATTCATTGTTTCATGTTTTCTCATTTAATTAGTTCGTAAACATGCATATGGGCCTTAAATGGGCCTTGTTATAAGTTCGGGCCCTTATTGGGCTTATTGGGCCCAAAGGCTAGTTTCGTTTTGCAAGGTTTCTTTGGTAAGCCCAAATTAATCCGGACCTTTATTGGTTCATATAATACATTAAGCTTTCTAATTGGGCTAGATTTTAGAGGTGTTACATTCTCCCCTCCTTTACGAAATTTCGTCCTCGAATTTTTAGTATTGCTAACATTGTTTTCGAGTGTGATACACTCATAGTATGAGTCTTGAAGATTTAAAGTTATTCAGCTGAGCATCCCAGGACATATGTTGATGATTAGGTGTCAAATAATCTGGTTTGATTTGGATTGGAGTAACTATCCGAATGTTAGAATCATGCTTGACAGGATCAGTGAGTCAAATTATGAACAGGTTTTGGCTTCACAATCAGATCATTTAACAATCGTACATAATTAGCAAGAAGAGACTCTCCACCGTGGTTCAATACACCGACCTACAAAATAGATCTAGCAAGGAGACGATTCCCAAAATCCTGACGGTGTTACCGTCCTCACTGAGAATCTTAAGAACGATTGAAAAGAAGAGGATATTAGCAGGAATGCCATTAATTAGACAGCATAGTCGTGATACAATAGATTAAAGGTTTCAAATCAAGAAGGATTTGGGTTTTCCCAACGAGTACAGATGAATATCTAGGCATCGCACGATCATTTCTATGAAGCTAAGATTAAGAAGTTTTCATGATTTCTAAGAATAGAGAGATTAGGTCATGCACAAAGGTCTTCAGCTTTCAAAGCCTACTTTTTAGTTCTCAACTTCCTTCCAAAAATTTCTTCGATCTTTTCCTTCTATGATTTCATCTTAAGGGGTTAGGTCCTTTGTTCCACTACATGCTTCTTCTAGTATGCATCCTTTTCCGGAACGGTTCTGTATATCAGAACCTCAGTCTTCGAGTAGATCCGTTCATCTTATCTACGCATGACAAGAGTTTTCCCGAAATGGGATGTGCTATATATATACATATTCACGTGAACTGACGCTGGTAGAATCACAAGTTCAAGAAATGATACAGCGAAGGCAATAGAAGAAAAGCCTAACTGTAGGCTATCTGGATTCGTCAAAGAGGGTAAGTAGATACCAATGCGGTCAAGACTTGTTCCCTCGCATTTGGTAATATGGTTGTCTTAGGACAATGCAGATGATGGCCTCCTATTCGCACTTGCCAACGCGGTTGACATTACCGATTGTCGATCACCCTATTGTGCTTGGTCTAGTATTCTGATGTGTAATTGGTAGTGTCGTACCAATAATGTATCCAGATGCATCCTTTTATTTTACGGAAGTTTCCAGTTCATGCTTAATATAGCTCTCCATATATTTTCTTAGCTTCATCGGGCGACTAGAAAATTGTCTTGTACTGTTGCATCAACACTCATCTGAAACTTTCTTATTCACGCCCAAACGAATTCCACATTTTCCTAAGGATAATGATGCCAGTCGTATAGTTACACGAATGAAATTTCTATTAATCCTTCTACAACTTTCGCCTAACCCTAAGCATTGACGCATCTCAATGGGGTTTTTACTTATTCCGGAATTTTGTAGCTTCAAACTATAGCGATTTGTCTCGAATTTCATGCTTAGTAGTAGTGACAAAATGATAGACATGTCTAATTATGTCTTACAGATCTTATCCATAAGACTCCTGATTACATGAAATGTGTGGGTCCTCCTACACGGGCTTGACCACAACCTTCGTACTTGTCATATCTTGTTTTAACAGCTGCTTTTGAAATGTCGTTTTCCTTATAATCACAGCTGATAACAACTAAGATGTAGGTAACATCTTGAAATTGATTAAGCAAGTTAGCATCTCTAGGAAGACGATATCACTTATCCTTGGTGACTTTATTTAACTCTTAATAGTCTATCAATACTCGGAGCATCCTATTTTCCTTCCACAAAGAGTATTAAGTTTCCTCAAGGTGACATACCAGGTCTTATGGACTGTTTATCTAGCAGTTATTGAATTTGCTTTCCTTCCACCAGCTCCTTAATATAAGTTTCAAGTCCAGCACCTCCGTACCTATATTACTTCTATTTTCCGACTCCATTCCCTTAAGAGCAACCTCAACTGTTGTCTTAAGCTACAGAATTGCTGCAAACGTTCCCACTAATTCCTTTATAGTGCTTCCCAATTAAGGTCAACCTCCTAGATGACCTCTTCCTCGGTCCATATTCTTCAAGGTAACTGTGCCATGTAGAGAGTCCATTCGTGAAGCAAGTAACTCTGTTTAGATTCTAATTTTTTATAAGCTTATCGATTGTTCCACGAGATATGGGAGTAAGACTTTTGCTCGAATTCCCGACGGTACGGAGCATTCTAGGGTAAGGTATTAGAGAATCACTTTAGGAGAGGTTTGAAAATTTAAAGAGGAATAACACCAACGCTTACGATCGGGGATGATTATGCAGACTTTCTTTGTCTACAATCTTGTGCATGTTTACCACTTCGTTGTAGTTGGATCTCAAGTGATTTATCACACGAGATTTCTTGTAGCTGATCATCTATGCTTCTTAATACGTCTTTTGGATCAATACCATCCTTTAAGTTCGACCATGTGTTCTTCCCATGAATTCTTCATTATTATCGACCGCATCGACTCGAACAAGTTTAGGACTTTATCAAGGTGCTCACTAGCACAAGAAAGTTAACTACCACTCTAATAACTTATCGTATAGTTCGAGATCGTATTCTACTTCAGATCTTCGCGCTCGAATCACGAACTTATCACTCAAATGGTAGAGATCCCCGAGTAGAGATAACTTACAAGGTTTTAATGTTTTCCGCATCGGCTATCATGCGTTTCCAAAGATGAGGGTTATGCTATAGGGCTTAAGGTGAGTAGCACTACTCGTTAAAGGAATAAATCGAGAACAGAGGGGAATGAAAATCGGGGATCCATAGAAGTTGTAAGTTCATATTTTTGTCTTGAATCTCGAAGGTTAGCTTTTCTCGGCAATTATCCCTGGCACTCGAATCTTTAACTCCGAAGAATCTGGATTTTAGAACGAGGATTCATTTCCTACGTAATCTGGTGCTCAGAAATTTACCAACAAGGTCAGTTAAAAGCATGGTTAAGATAACTCAATTTAAGTTTTGAGTGAAGATTGTCATTAGGTGACTAACGGTTGAAGATGATGAAAGATTTCACGAGCGTAGTATTAAAAAAGGTGATTATCAACCACAATCGGAGCTGATATTAAGAATATTCCTTTGAGTTAGGTGGTTCCATTAAAATGAATAGGTAGAGAGAAGTCATATCCCTCAAAGGCTTTGAGAAAATAATCAGAGGAATTCTAGAATCCAGAAGATCCTATGAAGTGTGAACTACTAAGAAAGAAAGAAGTGGCAAGTCTTCTATGTCATTGACCACAAGAGGCGTTTCTCGGAAATTTATTACTCTGGTATGTTCTCCGTTGCTCAAGCCTTGTTAGAGAGTCTTCGACTATGTTAAAGAAGTTTTGACGGATTCAATGTTGGGTAGGAAGGAATTTTTAGGCATCACTCAAAATAGTATGGCTAAAGTACACGCATAAGGAGGTGAAGTGCCATACTCAGCACGAGACCAGTTAAGTTTAAGAACATCATTTAATGATCTTCAGAGTCTGATGGTCTCATCATTATAATTCCAATAGGAGAGTAGAATAAAAGAAAAGAGAAGAACAGAAAGGAATAGTTACTGTAACATCGTCCTTGGTAGCTCTTCAAGTGTCAAATGGCTTTCGCCCAGCATGAAAGTTTTGATCCTAAAATTATTGAATATATTCCAATATTTGTGTTTATTCTTGTATTTATTGGTTATTTAAGTGTTTTACATTGATATTAGTTTACATGACAGGGCCCACCAGAATTCAAGTGTACCTGTAAATTCACCATTACGTGTGCACCCGTAATCGTCAATTTACCTTACACTATCATTCTAGTCATTCCCATCATAAGTTCTAAGTTTTGTGCATTCAGGTCCTGGAGTTAAAAATTTTCATTTAGTCATCATTTGCAATTAAGCACACTTAGATTCCAATTATGCTAATCATTCAAGTTAACCCAGAAATTGTTTCAAAGTAAGTTTAAGCAAATCAAGCAATAAATGAGCATTCAGGTACATGCTATCCTAGGGAGCAGAAGAAAAAAAGGCATCATGGTTAATATCTTATCACTAAATTCCAACATGTATCATCTTACAAATAAGGCATAATAGCAAGTATCATCATTTCAAACAAGTATCAGTATAACAGTTGTCTCAGGTAACGACACAAGTCGTATCAAGTGTATAGCTAACAACAGTTGTTTCATATAGTGACAAAAGTCAACTGTGCAATCAGATAAGCATCTCTCCAGGATTTAAGTCCTAACTTATATGCACACCTTTGGTTTCTAACATTCTTAGTACTTGACATTCAGTAGTCCTAATAGCCAACTCCAAATGATTCAATGCTTTCTTGGTTTACTCGGGTGCACCTATCATAGGTAATACCCTAATGTATCAAGGTTTCTTATGGGGTAGAGAATTATTGATGGGGTATATGTAATCCTTAAGGTATACAAGTTAAAGATGGGAGTTCTTAAGGAAACCTATTCTTGCTGCAAACCTTGGATCACTGGATCATGGAAACAACCTACTAACCGGTCCTATTTATGGTTACAGCTTAGGTATTGCAAAGCAAAACCCACATTTCTACACTCTTGGTTCAGCAAAGCTCAGAAGAGTCATCTTACTAAGGTGGTCCTATGAGGTTCATATGGTTGTAGTTTAGGTCTCGCGAAGCAGACCTACTTCGCTACAACATTTGGCTCTGATACCAATCTGTCACACCCCGGGCCCAGAGAGGCGGGACGTCACGATTAGTAAACAACAACCAAAATGCAGCGGAAACTAAATGGTTTATTACAAAGTGTCACATTATATTTACATTAAAATATTGGCTTTGATTCCAATTCACATGGTGCTTCGACCTACAATCTATAGGTGTCGTGATCAATCTCTCGGTAAATACATCTTGAAGCTTCGGTAACTAAGGCTTCTAGGCTCAACCTCTGTCTTTAACCTCTACCCTCGTGGCTTGCTTCTGATTTGGGTAACTTCTATAGCTCAACTATTCTCCCTAGCTGTACCTGAAGACATGCTCAAAAAGATTTTGTGTCAACATAAAGCTGGTGAGTTCAAGTGGTTAAAGTTTCAGAAAACAGAAGTCTCTTTAGAATCCATAGTAAATTTCAAAACATTTGTGCTTTAAGTCTGAAAACAAAAGGGACTCTGAAAGTCCATATTTAAAAGTTTAGAATCAAGTGTAAAAGCTTATGAAAAATCTCATTTGATTTTAAAAGCATCATTATAGTATCAATCATCATGGGGTATCACAATCAACCCTGCACCTGGTCCCCGGTTGGCCTCCTCTAAACTTGTGTTTAACCGGATATTCCCGAAGGAAGGAACCAAGCCTCAAATCAGTGAACCATTCCTGCAAGGATGGTTCAACATAGTTTCTTATTCAAAACCTGTTCATGCCACAAACGACCCCTCAGGATCTCAGTGGGGTACCACCCTGTAGCGGGAGCCACTGTGCGTGGGGGATTCCCCAATAGATCTATTCACATAAAACAAGTGGTTCACAAAAGAATTAATGATCATGACATAAGAATCAGCAGGTATCCAAAAAGTACCACATACAAGCATCAAATAAAGCACAATCATAGTTCATAACAAAGAGCATGTTCCATCCCAAAAACAATAAGTAAAAAGGGATCACTAGAACTCACTTGGTATCCTTATATTATTTCAGAGCTTGATAAAGAAAAGTGATGATCACCAACAAAGCAATCCTAACTAAAACATATAAGATTCACATTTAGATTTAGCCCGATGTTATCACATGCGTGCAGTTGAGCTCTTTAGTTAAATTAATGTTGGTGATTAGTATCCTTAGCTTCTTGTGTATTTGTTAATTGTCATGAATTAACTCGTGTACATTAGGTTAGTTAATGCATTTAATTAAGAATTGTTTCTTAGTATGAAGAATGTCAAAAAATTAATTTATATCATGGATTTCAAATGTTTATAAATAACTTGCATTAACAATGTAGGTAATATATAATGTTTCAAACGATGTTTATAATGCTCGCGTTTATATCGTATTTGTTAACTTGACTAACGATAATTTGTATAAAAAGAGTGTTACAATTAATATTTATGTCAATAACAATAAGATGACCGACAATTAATAACAACACGATGATGGATCATTATAGCATTTTACGTCTTTTATCTTAGATGAAACTTGTAGATACCGGTTAACCTAAATATCTATTGTATATATATATATATACAAACGCACAATCGTATCTAAATGTATTTTATAACTCTAAGTCTTGTAACGATTTAACGTGACATGAAATCAACTTATTTGTTTAATCAATGACATGTTATAACCACTTCCCAAAACTTAATGTTTCATGTATTTTATCGAGGTTGACTTCTAGTAATTAACATTGC
>CM044013.1:42988417-43003417 GCA_024085815.1 Flaveria linearis
ATCGAGGTCCTAAGGCACAAGTATGACTTTCATGATTTGCCCTTTCAAGGAGCTTCGTGAGTGGAACCATAATGTTTTGATCAGTGTGAACTTTGCGAATACATATCTTTCCCTTTTCAACTTCATCCCTTATGTAGTTGAATCTCCACTCATTTTGCCTAATCTTTTAATGTGCACGGGGTTCCTTGATTTGAGCAATCACACCCTCGTTATCACAAAAGATTTCTAAGGGGTCTTGAATGGTAGAGACCGCCCTTAGATTGACGAAAAACCTTTTATCCATGCAGCTTCCCAAGCTGCTAATGAGGCGGCTATGTATTCGTATTTTGTAGTGGACAATGCTACCCCATTCATATTGGAGACATACCCGATTGTGATCGAGGATCATCTTGATCAGTTTGGAAACTCGCATCCGTGTAACCTTTTACAACGAGTTTCTCTTCATCAGATCCGTATATTAGAACCATATCCTTAGTCCTCCTAAGGTATTTCAATATACTTTTAACAGCCATACAATGGCTTTTACCTAGATTCTGTTGATATCTGCTTGTCATGCTTTACGCGCATGACACGTCCGGTCTAGTGCATATCATCGCATACATGATGGATCCTATAGCCAACGCATATGGGATATTCTTCATACGATCTTGCTCATCCTTTGAGCTTGGACATTGAGATGCACTCAATATTGTCCCTATTTGAATAGGTACCATACCTTTCTTAGAGTTTTCCATCTTGAACCTTTTCAAGATTTTATCAATGTATGCACTTTGATTTAGACCTATCAACCACCTCGATCTATCCCTACAGATCTTTATTCCCAAAATATAGGCGGCTTCACCGTGATCTTTTATGGAAAAACAAATTCCAAGCTAGATTTTAACACCTTCCATGGTTGGAATATCATTTCCAAATAGTAGTATGTGATCAACATACAATACTAAGAATGTAATTATAGTCCCACTAGCCGTTTTATACACACAAGCCTTATCAGCATTCTTGATGAAACCAAATTCCATGATCTCTTCATCAAAACGTTGATTCCAACTTCTCAATGCTTGTTTCAATCCATAGATTGATCTCTTTAACTTGGATACTTTATTAGGATGCTTTGGATCGACAAAACCTTCAGGCTGAACCATATGGGCAGTCTCTTCGAGATGCTATTAAGAAAAGCGGTTTTGACGTCCATTTGCCAAATCTTATAATCATAATGAGCAGCAATGGCAAACAATATCCTAATAGACTTTAGCATTGCCACAGGCGAGAAGGTTTCATCATATTCAACCCCTTGAGTTTGAGTGAAACCTTTTACTACAAGTCTTGCCTTGTAAGTATCCAAGTTTCCATGCATATCTGTTTTCTTCTTGAAAACCCACTTGCATCCAACTGGTTTGGAGTTAAATGGAGGGTCAACCAGTTCCCAAACTTGGTTGTCATACATGGATTGCATCTCTACGTTCATGGCTTCTAGCCATTTGTCACAATCCAAATTGGACATTGCATCATGGTATGTAGTTGGCTCATCGGAGTCAACCACGTAGCATCCATCCATGAAAAATCCATATCTTTCAGGTGGAATGCTAACTCTACGAGATCTATGAACGTTTTGTGTGTATTGATCAACCTCTTGATCATCATCAACAACCTCCTGTTGATTACTAGTGTCAACCAAACATGTATCGGCTTGTGGATCTTGATCCTCATCAAATTCCACTGTTTATATGTCATTCCTTCCATAAGGAACTTGGCTTCCAAGAACTCTGCCTTTCGAGCAATAAATACATGCTGCTCTGTTGGATCAAAGAAGTAGTATCCTATACAGTCTTTTGGATATCCAACAAATATACACTTAGTGGATCGACTTTCAGTTTGTTTTGGTTGTTAAGCTTAACATAAGCATCACAACCCTATACTTTTAAATATGATAGCGATAGAACTCTTCCATGCCATATTTCAAAAGGTGTCGAATGCACTTTCTTGGTTTGGGCCATATTCAAAATACGAGCCGTGGAGAGTAGTGAGAAACCCCAAAATGATAGAGGTAGTGCGCTTACAGCCATCATAGATTGAACCATATCCAATAGGGTTCGGTTTCTCCTTTTAGACACAACATTATGTTGTGGTGTTCCGGGATGAGTAAGTTGTGAGACAATCCCACAACTTCTTAGATGATCCTGAAAAGCCTCACTGAGGTATTCACCTCCTCTATCTCAATGGAGAACTTTTATAGTTCTATCGAGTTGATTTTCTACTTCATTCTTGAAGATTTTGAACATTTCAAAAGCTTCATATTTATGTGTCATCAAGTACCCATAACCATAGCGACTGTAATCGTTGGTAAAGGTAATGAAGTATCTTTCACCATTCCTTGTCATTGTTTTAAAAGGACCACATACATCCGAATGCATGATTCCTAATAAGTCTTTTGCCCTGCCGTTAGTACCACTAAAGGGCAACTTGGTCATCTTACCTTGTAAACAAGATTCACACTTATCAAATGAACAATTTTCATTTGTTTTCAAAAGAGCATTCTTTTGAAGTGTTTGAATCCGATTCTTCTTTATGTGACTAAGACGACAATGCCAATGATAAGAATCACTTAAACCCATTTTAAGTTTCTTGGTGCTTGATTGGTATAATGTGTTATTATAGGATGATTCATCATGAACCAATTCTTGAATTCCATTAAAAGGCATAGCCTTGAAATAAAATACATCGTCCATATAAACATAAATACCATCATTAACAACTTTTAAATCATAACCATATTGTTTTTAAAATGGAAACTGAAATTATGTACCTAGTTAAACTAGGAGCATACAAAATGTTTTTAAGAACAGCTTCCAAACCATTTGAAAGTTTCAAAACATAGTTTCCTTTCCTAAAGTGTTTATTAAATGTGAGTTCCACACCTGGTATCCAATACCTTATGTATTTGAAGAAACAACATTTAAGTCAATATGGATCATGAAAGTTGTACCTGAGGTGTGCCCAGCATCCCTCTTGTTTCTTAACTCTTTGAGATAGGTTGGATAATTCCTTTTCCAATGTCCTATCTCCCCACACTCAAAGTACGGATCGTTTCCCGTTACCTTAGGCTTCATTAGCTTAGGTTTTGGAGGTTCCGCTTTAACCTTTCCTTTCCCTTTGCTTTTGATGTGCCCCTCTCCTTTGGCAACATTTGCCTTGGGATCGGGAATGGCTTTTTCCCATTGCCTCCCTCATTGATCGAGAGAACAGGTAGAATCTTTCTACCCATCCCCTCCTCAGCTGTTTTGAGCATTGTGTGAAGCTCACAAATGCTCTTGTCCCATCCGTTCATATTGTAATTCATTATGAACGTCTCAAACCTTTTAGTAAGGCCATTAAGGATCAAATCCGTGGCCAACTCCTTTGAGACAGACAGTTAAGCCTTTCGAGGCGATCAATGTGGCTTTTCATCTTAAGTACATAAGATGATACCGATTGGGTTTCTTCTATGCGACATGCATGAAGCGCTCGAGCCGTTTCAAAGCGCTCTACCCTAGCTTGTTGAAGGAACATTTCCTTCAATTGGGTAATTATATCATATGCCCCATGATGCTCCAAGTCCTTTTGGAGTTCGGGAATCATAGTTCCTGTGACAACCGGTTCCAAGGTCACTATTCTAAACCCTAATTTAATTACATCCTATCCCATCTTATGAGTACTAATAATAGAAACAATTTAATTATATCAATAATGTTAGAATCACCATTTGTTATTTGATCCATTTTTATGATTCAAAGTGATTTTGTGAATTCTTGTTACTATAAGTCTTGACTTTTAGAAAATTAGTGCCCGGGAATATCAATTAGCCACCCTAAGTAGGATATACAATATCAATTGAAACAACTAAAAGTATATGTGCACACACACATGAAATTTTCGGACATAGCATGCATAATCATGCATTAGACTTATCAACTAACAACATCTTTTATAACTAAAAATTTTACATTACACTACAAAATAATACTACTAATTATTTCGAGATTAAAAATTTAAGGAAAATCCCTCACTAGAAGACAACCTTCGGCCGCCCCCTTGTCCACCAATGGACTCCTTTGCTTGCCACTACACACAACCCACTCCATCCATCCATACAACACACATGCATTCTTAACTTTTGCAAGATTCACTCCACCCTCATTCCTCTCCTCTCTCTCTCTCAAACTCAGCTGAAACACACACCCAAACTCTCCCATTTCAGCCTCATTCCAGCAGCAAAATCGTGAACTACAACAACAACAACATCGGCCAACACCAAAACCACAGGAAGGTGTCTCTTTGTGAAGCTTTTGGTGCTTGAATCTTACAAAACCGTGGACTCCAGCTCTTGTTTAAGATTCTCCAGCCTTGTCCAAGGAGATTCTAGCCATTCACGACCATCCACACCTTCCAAACCATGACTTACATCAAGTGTAAGCTCCATGTGCTCGGTTTTGGACATTTCCCATGTTTTCTTCATTTTTCACCTAAAAATCTTACTTTTTCTTGTTGTAGCAGAAACTTCTCACCCCCACCTTGTTCTTGAGGAGTTCCCAACATTATTGAAGGTATATCACATGGTATTATAGTCATTCTAAGGGGTAGAACCCGATTTACCCCTTAGAAAACCCTATTTTTGGTGCTTTGCACCATCCAACTAGTGTACCGTGTAACCTTTGAGAACTAACATTTTAACCTGCTTTCTAATGGCTCATTAAACTCCTAATAATATGTTTTGAATGTTACAAATGGTTGTATACCATGAATGGAAGGTATTAGCACAAGAACACCATGAAAAACCCCTCTTTCTACAAGTAGCAACCTCTTTTTGACACTTGTTGAAAACCCTCTCAAACAAGGTTCATAACCTGATCAAAAATTACTTTTAAACACCCCAATAATCTGATTTTTAAGTTAGACTAAGTTGTGGTAATGGTTAAACTCAAGTTACAATGAATTACACAAGTGTAATGGTCGGTTATGACATTTTCTATATATTTGAAGTCTATGGATGTGTAGAACAACTAGGCCACAATTTGGTACTGTTATTTCAGTAGGTTTTGATGAATATTAAGAGTGTTAATATTGTTTAATCTCTGGAACAAAGGACATATTGTGTTTAGACCCATTTTGGTCACTTTCGGGACCCGAAAACATGTTAAAATTACTTAAAAACAAGAAAACTTGGGCTATAAACTTTTTAAAGAGAACTCCAGGTTCATTAAGGATTAATAAAGTGTTCTAAAGTCAATGGGAATTTTTAGTGGTCAAAAGGTAATTTAAATGGATGTTTAAGTGAAAAAGGGTGCTAACCGAGAGACGTTTTTCAGGAAAATCTAAGAAAAATGGGTATAAGGTTAGAAATTGTAAAAATCATGTTATTCCAGTAGGTTAAATGATAAAATAACTTCAAAAGTAGAATGGTTGGTCAAACAAGCTTTTAAAATGGTCAAACCCGGTTAAAAACGCGTTTTAACGGTTTAAACGTAAAAACGAGTCTTTCCACAACTAGAGGCAAATTTTGTGATTTAAAAGGTTGGAAACTTATAAAAATTACTTTAAAAAGTTAGCTACTGGTCCTATACTCAAAAACATGAAAACTCATAGGTAACCAACTTAAACCCTTCGGTTTTACCGTAACCGGCAACGTTAAACGCGTAATTTATCAACCGAGTCCATAAACTGAAAATTTGGGTATATGTCCTTAAAATTAAGTTATATTAAGTCCTTGAACCTGATTTTTGGTTATAAAGGTCATCTAATACAAGAAACCAAACTTAAGGGTAGAAACTGTCAATTTTGAAACTTCAGGCGCTAAACTGTTAAATTTTGTTAAACTTCATAATCGACTCCAATAAGCACTTTAGTCACTTGAATAGCATATTTACCATATATTCTTGACTTAGTAATGTAGAAACCCTTGATTGTATGAGAAACCTTGACTTTCCATAAAAGGAAACTTTTTATACAAACCCTAATCGAATCAAAGCCGAATCCGACGAACTAAGACTTAGACACTCTTGTTGCACCTTAAATAGGTTTAGAGCACGAAGGATTTCTTTGCTTAATATCTAAGGTGAGTTCTAGTGATCCATTTTTACATACTGTTTTTGGGATGAAAATATGCTCTTTTGTTTTATGAACTATGATTGTGCTTTACTTGATGCTTGTATGTGGGACTTTTGGATACCTGCTGATACTTAAATCAAGATCATTAATTCTTTTGTGAACCGCTTGCTTTATATGGATAGATCTATTTGGGGAATCCCCCACACACAGTGGCTCCCGCTACAGGGAGGTACCCCACTGATATCCTGAGTGATCGTATGTGGCATGTAACATGTTTTGATTAAGAAACTATGGTGAACCATCCTAGCAGGTATGGTTCACTGATTTAAGGCTTGGTTACTTCCTTCGGGAATATCCGGTTAAACACAAGTTTAGAAGAGGCCAACCAGGGACCAAGTGCAGGGTTGATTATGATACCCCACGCTGACTGATACTAAAAATGATGCGTTTAAAAACAAATGAGATTTTTCATAAGCTTTCACACTTGATTCTAAAACCTTTACTGGGGACTTTAAGAGTCCCTTTTATTGTTTTTGAAACTTTAAGCACTTGAATTCACCAACTTTTTAGTTGACACTATTTTCTTTTGAGCACGTTTCAGGTAACCCGTGAAGACTCTTAGCTGTCATGGAAGACTTAGACTCAACCCCGAGACCATGGCATTATTTGTGTGACCAATTTGTGACTTGAACAATTTGATACAATGACTATTTAATTTATGTTGAAACATGTAAACATTTTGGGCTGGATCTGTTTCCAGCCTAATGTCTTTTAAAAACTTGAAATGCCATGTGATGTTCTCTCCCTTTGAACTCTTATATTGGTTTGTTTCCGCTGCCATGTATGTTGTTGCTAATCTGTGACGTCCCACCCTACCTGGGCCTTGGGGTGTGACAGATTGGTATCAGATCCAAAGGTTGTAGAGAAGTCGGGAATACCATAGTAAACCCTAGGCTACAACCCTGATACCCTAGGACTGTCCTTGGTGGAAAGTGTTGGAATGATCGGGTTGGGTAAACTGATGATTACACTTGATCAACGTAATCATGAATTTACCGAACGTGTAATTTCCATCACGAACCTCTAAGTTATGTTTGGGCTTCTGTTTAATGCTGATGAGTTTTGAAACTTATTTTGATTGGGGATTTAAAATGGATTTTAATGATGAACTATTTTACCTGACATTATTCTGAGAAACAATTGACTCTAATATTATTTTGAGGGATACGTAGAGATCCCTGATACTATTGCCATCACTAGTACTATGAGTATACTATTAATAGTAAGACTATCATGAGCTATGAGAAACCAAATTACTCATGATGTCTTTTTACAGGAAACAACTATGGCTGACCAAGGAAAAGTACCTGCCTACCCTACTGAGAGCAGTGCGCCAACGGGGGACACCAAGAAGGCAAAACTACACACTGAGTATGAGGAATACCTTAGGAGGTGTGGACACCCAGGATGGATATCCGTCACGTCAGAGGACAGTGAAGCTTCCGAGGACTCTTCTTCGATGACACCTTCCAGGAGCCGGACGTGCTCCCACTCGCCGCATGTTGCCGCTCCGTCCCACTCACCTATCCCGCCTATTGGGAATAGGGGAGCACGCACCATCACTCGTCCACGCAAGAGTGCTAGGCCTGGACCTTCGGTTTCATTTAGGACGCCACCTCCTCCTCCACCACCTGTTAGGACTCCCATACCCGCACCACCGCCGTTTGACTCAATCCAACACCACCCACACGAGGAGCCCTGGATGCCTCCGAGGCACATCATGTACGACGGCCCTAGCGTACTGGCAGTGGATAGGTACTCCCAATCCAGCCACCGGGCAAGTGACGTAGGACCCACTGATGCAGCACTGGAGGAGCTCTTGAGGACCGTCCGTCGCCACGAGCTGACTCTTCAGCACGCTACCCGGACCCCCTAGTCTGCTCAATTCCAAGCTATGATGGCTTCACACGGGGTGCAGAGGTTAGAGCAGGAACAAAAGAAGAAGAGCTCTAGATGGATGGGATGGCTGAAGAAGAAGTGAATGTGAAGGTGACATGTGGAAGGAGGAAGAACTATCTGTCATTGGACAGTTGAAGGAAACAATCTTATCGTTATCTGACACTATTATTATTATTATTATTATTCATGGGGGTGATGTCACCTTCCAAATTGTAAGAGCTAGACTCTGATACTATTGACTTTGTCCTATTTTGAACTGATTGCTATGATACAATGCTGTTGAAATATTTATGATTATCTGCCATGTGTTGTGTATTTCATGGTGTTGGGCCATGTCATTCTTGATGACTGTTTAAACTGTTTAAATTAGTAATCTGTGGGAAATTGGAAGGTTGTGTACAATTATACACCGTATTCTCCCCTCATATAGAGGGAGCCTTGTAGGGAACTGATGCATAGATTGTTTGAAACAAATTATGAGATGCTAAAACGAACTTATCTGTGATACTATCAGAATGCCTACCAGAAGAGGGACACGTATTGGGCGACAAGGAGCCTACCGAGGTCGTCGTGAAGGAGCAAGGCGAACCGGAAATCAACCTCCTAATCCTCCAGAGACTCCCATTGGGGGGAATGCTAACCCAGGGAATGACGAGAGGATAGCAAATCTTGTAGCACAACAAATTGCTCATGCGATACCAACCATCATCGCTCAGATCAATGCTGACCGGAACGATGCCGGAGGTAGTAATGGGACTGAAAACAATGAGGAATCTGAGGCGTTAAGGAATGGATGCTCCTATAAGACCATTATGGCTTGCAAACCTAAGGACTTCTATGGCACTGAGGGCGCTATAGAGACTTACAGATGGATTGACGAGATGGTGGCAGTACCGGATATCAGCGAATGCAAACTGGACCACATGGTGAGATTTGCTTCTTAATCACTGAAAGGATCAGCATTGGAGTGGTGGAAGACGATCACACACGCTCGGGGAAGGAATACTACAATGCAAATGAGTTGGACCGAATTCAGAGAGCTGATAACCAATAAGTATTGCCCCGCCAATTTACTTGAGAAGCTAGAATCGGAGTTCCTGAGCCTGGAGATGAAAGGTCCCAATTACACTGAGTACATCAATCGTTTCTTAGCCATATCCTGGCTGGCGCCACACCTGGTGACACCCGAATCCAAAGGTGTAGCACGATTCATCTGGGGGCTACATCCTAGAATTAGGGGAATGGTCCGATCCTCTAAGCCCTTGACTTTACAATCCGCAGTTGACCTCGCTAGTAGTTTGACCGATGACCTAGTTAGGGCTGGATGGACTGAGCACGCTAGGAGTGATGAGAAGAAGAAGTTTGTTGGAGAGAAAAGAAGGTGGTTTAAAGCAAAGAAAGCAGTTGGAAGCAGTAGCGGGTCAGGAAGGAAAAGTTTCGAAGGTGCGAGACGTGATGATCAGGGAAGCAAGACCCGAAGGCTGTATACAGGAACAAGCCCATTTTGAAACAAGTGCAAGCTACACCATCAAGGGGAATGCAACCCAATGCCCTGCTTTAGGTGCAAAAGGACTGGGCACCTGATCAAGGATTGTACTTTCATACCAGGAAAGCAATGCTATGAATGCGGGGATCCAGGACACATGAGGAGCAAGTGTCCTAAGCTGGGTAGAGATAAGGATGCCAAGCCCAACAAGCCTAAGGGAAGAGCGTTTGTGATGGACCCAGCTCGAGCCCGAAAGGAACCTGATGTGTTTAACGGTACGTTTCTTGTAAACAATCACCCTGCTACCGTTTTGTTTGATACTGGAGCGACTGCTAGTTTTATCTCTAGTGCTTTTAGATCCTTGATTGACCTAGCTACGTGTACCTTAGCCAATACGTTTACCGTCGAATTAGCTAATGGCAACATTTTAGAAACTAATGAAATCGTCAAGGATTGTTCAATGAATCTAAATGGAAATACGTTTAAAATAGATCTGATGTCCATTAAGTTAGGAGGATTTGATGTGGTTGTTGGCATGGACTGGTTAGCTAAGAACAGAGTCGAAATTGTTTGTGATGAACGCCTACTCAAGATACCGTTGAACGACAAGGAAGTTTTGGTGGTGCAAGGAGAAAGGAGTAACACTTTATGCCCCATGATATCCCATATAAAAGCTACCAAGATCTTAAGGAAGGGATGCTCAGCTTTCATAGTCTACGTGATGAAGACCAAATAGGAGAAGAAGATTGCAGATATCCCAGTAGTTTTTGAATACCCAGAAGTGTTTTCGGAAGACCTACAGGGACTTCCCCCGAATCGACAAGTTGAGTTCCAAATAAATTTGCTACCTGGCGCTGCACCGGTAGCCAAAGCGCCGTATCGACTCGCCCCTCCTGAAATGAAGGAACTGATGATGCAAATTCAAGAACTATTGGACAAAGGATTCATACGTCCGAGTGTCTCTCCATGGGGTGCCCCGGGAACCTTACGCATGTGCATTGACTACCGGGAGTTAAATAAGTTGACCATAAAGAACCGCTACCCTCTTCCGAGGATAGACGACCTATTCGATCAACTTCAAGGAGCAAGCTACTTTTCCAAGATAGATTTAAGATCCGGTTACCACCAACTGAAGATAAGAGAAGAAGACATACCCAAGATGGCTTTCCAAACAAGGTATGGGCACTATGAGTACTTAGTCATGCCCTTCGGGCTGACTAATGCACCAGCAGTATTCATGGATCTCATGAACCGTGTATGCCGCACATATCTCGACAAGTTTGTGATCGTGTTCATCGACGACATTCTGGTCTACTCCAGGAATAAGGAAGAGCACGAGAAGCATCTCCTACTAATTCTTGAGTTACTCAAGAATGAGCAACTATATGCCATATTTTCAAAATGTGAATTTTGGATGCGAGAGATCCAATTTCTAGGGCATGTAGTGAATGAGAATGGAATTCAAGTTGAGCTTCCAAGATTGAGGCTATAAAGAATTGGAAGATTCCTGAAACTCCCACTGAGATTAGGCAATTCCTAGGACTGGTTGGATACTACCGACGATTCATAAAAGACTTCTCACGCATTATGCAACCCTTGACCGCACTGACTAAGAAGAGCAAAACCTTTGTGTGGGAACCAGAGCAAGATGAAGCATTTGAGATGCTTAAGGAAAAGTTATGCAGTGCACCTGTTCTGGCCCTCCCAGAAGGAGTTGAAGACTTTGTAGTCTATTATGACGCTTCGCGTCAGGGGTTAGGATGCGTGCTAATGCAACGCAACAAGGTCACTGCCTATGCATCTAGACTGCTAAACGATCACGAGAAGAACTATACTATGCATGATTTGGAATTTGGTGCCGTGGTGTTTGCTCTCAAAATGTGGAGGCACTATCTCTATGGCACGAAGTGCGTCATTTACACTGACCATCGAAGTTTGCAATACATTCTCGACCAGAAGATGCTAAACATGCGTCAGAGAAGATGGGTTGAGATGTTAAATGACTACGAATGTGAAATCCGTTATCATCCTGGTAAGGCCAATGTGGTGGCAGATGCTTTGAGCAGAAAAGAGAGAGAAAAACACTTCGTGTACGAGATTTAAGGATAAGTGTGTACACTGACCTAATTGCAAGGCTGAAAGAAGCTCAAAGTGAAGCGTTAAAGGAGGAAAATTTAGAGGGAGAAGGATTAATTGGAATGGAAAAATGATCTGAAACAGGAAATGATGGTACATATAAGTGCGAAGGGAGAACTTGGGTGCCAAAGCATGGGGGAATTCAAGAGGTAATTCTCGACGAAGCTCACAAATCTAGGTATTCAGTTCACCCTGGAACTAACCTTGTAACCTGATTTATAATGGCTCGTTAAACTCCTAATAATCTGTTTTGAATGTTACAAATGGTTGTACACCATGAATGGAAGGTATTAGCACAAGAACACCATGAAAAACCCCTCTTTCTACAAGTAGCAACCTCTTTTAGACACTTGTTGAAAACCCTCTCAAACAAGGTTCATAACCTGCTCAAAAATGAATTTTATACACCCCAATAATATTATTTTTAAGTTAGACCAAGTTGTGGTAATGGTTAAACTCAAGTTACAATGAATTACACAAGTGTAATGGTCGGTTATGACATTTTCTATATATTTGAAGTCTATGGATGTGTAGAACAACTAGGCTACGATTTGGGACTGTTATTTCAGTAGGTTTTGATGAATATTAAGAGTGTTAATATTGTTTAATCTTTGGAACAAAGGACATGTTGTGTTTAGACCCATTTTGGTCACTTTCGGGACCCGAAAACATGTTAAAATTACTTAAAAACAAGAAAACTTAGGCAATAAACTTTTTAAAGAGAATTCCAAGTTCATTAAGGATTAATAAAGTTTTCTGGAGTCAATGGGAATTTTTAGTGGTCAAAAGATAATTTAAATGGATGTTTAAGTGAAAACGGGTGCTAACCGAGAGACGTTTTTGAGGAAAATCTAAGAAAAATGGGTATAAGTTTAGAAATAATAAAAATCATGTTATTACAGTAGGTTAAATGATAAAATAACTTCAAAAGTAGAATGGTTGGTCAAACAAGCTTTTAAAATGGTCAAACCCGGTTAAAAACGCGTTTTAACGGTTTAAACGTAAAAACGAGTCTTTCCACTACTAGAGGCAAATTTTGTGATTTAAAAGGTTGGAAACCTACAAAAATGATTTAAAAAAGTTAGCTACTGGTCCTAGACTCAAAAACATGAGAACTCATAGGTAACCATCTTAAACCCTTCGGTTTTACCGTAACCGGCAACGTTAAACGCGTAATTTATAAACCGAGTCCATAAACTGAAAATTTGGGTATATGTCCTTAAAATTAAGTTACATTAAGGTCTTGAACCTGATTTTTGGTTATAAAGGTCATCTAATACAAGAAACCAAACTTAAGGGTAGAAACTGTCAATTTTGAAACTTCAGGGGCTAAACTGTAAAATTCTGTTAAACTTCATAATCAATTCCAATAAGCACTTTAGTCACTTGAATAGCATATTTACCATATATTCATGACTTAGTAATGTAGAAACCCTTGATTGTATGAGAAACCTTAACTTTCCATAAAAGAAAACTTTTTATACAAACCCTAATCGAATCAAAGCCGAATCCGACCAACTAAGACTTAGACACTCTTGTTACGCCTTAAATAGGTTTAGGGCAGTAGCTAATAACTTAATATATTCATGTTAGGGTGCTAGACTTGAGATATTCCATGCACACGAAGGATTTCTTTGCATAATATCTAAGGTGAGTTCTAGTGATCCCTTTTTACTTACTGTTTTTGGCATGAAACATGCTCTTTTGTTTTATGAACTATGATTGTGCTTTACTTGATGCTTGTATGTGGGACTTTTGGATACCTACTGATACTTATATCATTATCATTAATTCTTTTATGAACCGCTTGCTTTATATGGATAGATCTATTTGGGGAATCCCCCACACACAGTGGCTCCTGCTACAGGGAGGTACCCCACTGAGATCCTGAGTGATCGTATGTGGAATGTAACAAGTTTTGATTAAAAAACTATGGTGAACCATCCTAGCAGGTATGGTTCACTGATTTGAGGCTTGGTTCCTTCCTTCGGGAATATCCGGTTAAACACAAGTTTAGAAGAGGCCAACCGGGGACCAAGTGCAGGGTTGATTGTGATACCCCATGATGACTGATACTTAAAAATAATGCTTTTAAAATCAAATGAGATTTTTCACAAGCTTTCACACTTGATTCTAAAACCTTTACTGTGGACTTTAAGAGTTCCTTTTATTGTTTTTGAAACTTTAAGCACTTGAATTCACCAACTTTTTAGTTGACACTATTTTCTTTTGAGCATATTCCAGGTAACCCGTGAAGACTCTTAGCTGTCATGGAAGACATGGACTCAACCCCGAGACCATGGCATTGTTTGTGTGACCAATTTATGACTTGAACAATTTGATACAATGACTATTTCATTTTTGTTGAAACATGTAAACATTTAGGGCTGGATCTGTTTCCAGCCCGGTGACTTTTAAAAACTTTAAATGCCATGTGATGTTCTCTCCATTTGAGCTCTTATATTGGTTTGTTTCCACTGCCATGTATGTTGTTGCTAATCTGTGACGTCCCACCCTACCTGGGCCCGAGGGTGTGACAGTTCCCAACATGAGACAAGATATCTGCATGGAATCCTCAGTATACTGAAGCCAATCGTTATAGGCCTCGACATCCTCGGGGTCGGGTTGGCCAGGAATAGTATCGTCAAGGATGTAGGCCTTTTTCCTCTTGCTTGAGAACAATTCTCAAGTTTCGAGACCAGACCATAAAGTTGTTATGGTTCAGACGATCCCTCTCTAAAGTAGTTCTCAGTGATAGGGTATGGACGCTCGGGGTGGTAGCATTATTGTTTGTGGCCATTCTACAAAATTTACAAAGTTACTTATTAGTATTTCTGAAAAATTACATTTTAATCATTAATACCCTTTACGTCACATAGACAATTAATAA
Source organism: Flaveria linearis (assembly GCA_024085815.1). Classification (NCBI taxonomy): domain Eukaryota; kingdom Viridiplantae; phylum Streptophyta; class Magnoliopsida; order Asterales; family Asteraceae; genus Flaveria; species Flaveria linearis. Next base: position 43,002,970 of record CM044013.1, read on the forward strand.
TTAAAATCTAGAATCCAACGTTACATTCAAATAATGGTTAGGTGACCTTTATCACATTATTTAAATTAACAAGGTAGTAAACATTTGACAATTGCAACCTTTTGCAACTTCTAGCCTTTATGGGATCGGTTAAACATCTTATGTTTGGTTGGCATGTTTAATCCCATAAACACCATTGTACGCCATGCTTCGGTGACCCTATGCACATGGTTTCCAATTCAAGTCGTCCTACTTACACACACGTGTGAGTTTACACATACAAGTGGTTAGGTGACCTTTATCCCACAAATACGTTAAGCCCACCTCAAAACACAAGTTCCCTAAAAGTTGTTAGGTGACCTTTATCCCACAAATAGTTATCAAGTGATTCGAGTGTCATGTAAAATGATGGTGTTAAACTTGTTTCCAAAGGGATTTTAGTTTTCTTTTATTCTAGTTTTGAAAATTC